>CM033471.1:28853889-29211753 GCA_019447015.1 Hymenochirus boettgeri | reverse complement strand
CAGAGGGGGTGAATAAAGTTGTGTGTGCAGAGGGGGTGAATAAAGTTGTGTGTGCAGAGGGGGTGAATAAAGTTGTGTGCAGAGGGGGTGAATAAAGTTGTGTGTGCAGAGGGGGTGAATAAAGTTGTGTGTGCAGAGGGGGTGAATAAAGTTGTGTGCAGAGGGGGTGAATAAAGTTGTGTGTGCAGAGGGGGTGAATAAAGAAAAGTTGTTGTGCAGAGGGGGGAATAAAGGTGTGTGTGCAGAGGGGGTGAATAAAGTTGTGTGCAGAGGGGTGAATAAAGTTGTGTGTGCATAGAGGGGGTGTATAAAGTTTGTGCAGAGGGGGGAATAAAGTTGTGTGCAGAGGGTGGATTAAAGTTGTGGCAGAGGGGTGGATAAAGTTGTGTGCAGAGGGGGTGTATATAAGTTGTGGCAGAGGGGGTTAGAGGGGGTGAATAAAGTTGTGTGGCAGAGGGGGTGAATAAAGTTGTGTGTGCAGAGGGGGGTTGTAAAAGTTGGGCAGAGGGGTGATATAATGTGTGCAGAGGGGGGTGTATAAAGTTGTGCGCAGAGGGGGTGAATAAAGTTGTGTGCAGAGGGGGTGAATAAAGTTGTGCGCAGAGGGGGTGTATAAAGTTGTGTGCAGAAGGGGTGTATAAGTTGTGTGTGAGAGGGGGTGTATAAAGTAATGTGCAGAGGGGGTGTGATAAAAGTTGTGCAGAGGGGGTGAATATAAAGTTGTGCAGAGGGGGTGAATAAAGTTGTGTGCAGAGGGGGTGAATAAAGTTGTGTGCAGAGGGGGTGTATAAAGTTATGTGCAGAGGGGGGTGAATAAAGTTGTGTGTGCAGAGGGGGTGAATAAAGTTGTGTGTGCAGAGGGGGTGAATAAAAGTGTGTTGCAGAGGGGGTGAATAAAGTTGTGTGCAGAGGGGGTGATATAAAGTTATGTGCAGAGGGGGTGAATAAAGTTGTGTGCAGAGGAGGTGAAAAGTTGTGCGCAGGGGGGTGAATAAAGTGTGTGCAGAGGGGGTGAATAATTAAAGTTGTGTGCAGAGGGGGTGAATAAAGTTGTGTGTGGAGAGGGGTGAATAAAGTTGTGTGCAGAGGGGGTGAAAAAGTGTGTGCGAGGGAGTGAAGGAGTGAATAAAGTTGTGTGCAGAGGGGGTGAATAAAGTATGTGCAGAGGGGGTGAATAAAGTGTGTGTGCAAGGAGGGGAATAAAGTTGTGTGTGCAGGGGGGTGAATAAAGTTGTGTGCAGAGGGGGTGAATAAAGTTGTGTGCAGAGGGGGTGTATAAAGTTATGTGCAGAGGGGTGAATAAAGTTGTGTGCAGAGGGTGAATAAAGTTGTGTGTGCAGAGGGGGTGAATAAAGTTGTGTGCAGAGGGGGTGAATAAAGTTGTGTGCAGGGGGGTGAATAAGTGTGTGCAGAGGGGGTGAATAAAGTTGTGTGCAGAGGAGTGAATAAAGTGTGTGTGCGAGGGGGTGAAAAAGTGGTGTGCAGAGGGGTGAATAAAGTTGTGTGCAGGGGGGTGAATAAAGTTGTGTGCAGAGGGTGAATAAAGTGTGTGCAGAGGGGTGAATAAAGTTGTGTGCAGAGGAGGTGAATAAGTTGTGTGTGCAGAGGGGGTGAATAAAGTTGTGTGTGCAGAGGGGGTGAATAAAGTTGTGTGTGCAGAGGGGGTGAATAAAGTTGTGTGCAGAGGGGGTGAATAAAGTTGTGTGTGCAGAGGGGGTGAATAAAGTTGTGTGCAGAGGGGGTGAATAAGTTGTGTGTGCAGAGGGGGTGAATAAAGTTGTGCACAGAGGGGTGAATAAAGTTGTGTGTGCAGAGGGGTGAATAAAGTTCAGCTTGGCCTGAAATGTCAATTTGGTATCATTTATTTTAAATTTCATTTAAATCTATCTTTTTTTAGAGTTCCACTGACTTTGTATTATTTGGATTTTTGGACCGTAATTATAGTTATTTTTTACGACAGGGACAATATTGTAGCCAATAAACAGTAACTTTCCTCTTCTGCAATAAAACGAATCTCATTTCTTAAATCCTATTTTGATCCAAAGATAAACCCCTTTTATCTAATATATATAAAGGATATGCACACCGAGAAATGTTTTTGTTTTGTTTTTTAATTGCCCATCACTGGAAACTTTAAAGGGCATGTCCACCCCCAAATGAAAATTTAACCCACTAAGGCCCCACTGTGAAATTTAAACCATCCTTACTGACATCTCTGCTTTTATGGTTTCCTGCAGTGCTTGTTCAAAGTCTAGGAAAACCGAAGAGTATGAGCCTGTTTTCTTGTCCATAATGTTTCTGCCTCTTCTGCAGCTTCTGGGAGGTAGTGTGACATGGCAAGGAGCCCTTTCCCCCTTATCAGTGTACAATTCCTTAATGACCTAAATGTCTTGCACCTGGAGAGAATCTTCGATTCAAATTGCAACTATGCTCAAAAGACGCCCAAAAATTTAAGAATGCAAAAGTATTTTTCCTACTTTCTTGGTGCCCGCTTGCATGAATGGTGAGCTGTCATACAGTGGCTGACCAATCAACTCTTGTATTAGTGTGCAGGCGTAAGATCACGACTCATGCATGTGGCCACCAGGAAAAGGATTTTCTACCTCCCTGAGAAAGAGACCTAAGATTTGATTTTATAGTGCCTTAGGTGCACAAGATCTAAGTCCCACTCCCCCTGGTTTACACTGACCTTATCTTTTACAAGGTAGACAGGTGAGCGCTTGACCGGGACAAATGACTCTCTGACAAATAGTTGCGGGTCCCATAGGGAGCGCACGATCGGCCGTGTGTTTACCTACATGTCCGTTCATCCGATAGACATCGGTTGTGGAGGTGGCCGAAAGCGGCACAGATTTTCGGCCCAATTGACCGATACACGGAAGCCTATCTCTTTATATGTCACCATTAGACTTCAAATTAAAAAAACTTTTAAAACCCAGTAGACCGATATTTCAGCCCCGAGCAATCCTGGGTCTAAAATTTTGATCAGAACAGACAGAGATTGTGGGTAAATCTAGCAGGTAATCAATCGGTTCCATAAAATTTTGCAAAACATGAAATCATGGTTGTTTTGGATGTTCGGAACTATTGATAAATGCAGAATAATTGGTCAGATCAAAATCTCCCTAATAACACTTCAATAATAGTAATAGTAATTTGGTTAGTAAACAGATATCACAATATGAAAGGCTATATATTATATTATATAAAGCCTATTATAAAAGGCTACCAGGGTTTCAATAAAAGTTCTTATCGTTTAAAATGGTGCTAATTGTGCCCCAACCAATCAGATGTTAGCTTTCAAATGTTAAATAAGATCTGATTGGTTTGGGCAAAATTAGCACAATTTTAAACGATAAGAGCTTTTATTGAATCTCCCAGTATATATGTAAAAGAGACGTCACAATCTTGGCTTCCTAGTTTACACCATGGGTCATGCATGGAATGGATTCCAATAAAAACATTGGCTTCCTGATGTACCATTTATGTGGTGTCCCCCCATAGGGTTTCCAGATCAGTGAAAAATCAGAGGACACTATTAAAATCACATGTAGCAAGGCTGAGTCCGCAGTAATGCAGTTTTAATGCAATCAGTGCAGCCCTGCTACTGCATAAGTTTTTAAATTATGTCATAGTGGAAATCACTACAAAATCACCCCGACAAATTTAAAATCACGTATTTAAATGCGTTTTTTTAGTCAATTTATTGCATGCAAATTTATGCTTCATGCAGATTTCATAGTGACATCACTAAAAAAACGACACCCAGACCAAACCCAGATAGACACTTTTAAATACTATTAACAGATATAGCATAGAGAGGCACCCAAGTGCAATGGTTTTTTTGGGCCAAAATATAATCTGTAAAAAAATCATAACAAAATTGAAATCACTGCAAAATTATGAATTCCAATGATTCATAGTGATATAATTATATGTTCCCTGCAAAATGATGAATGTCCAGCTGATGTCATAGTGACAATCACTAATACTCACCCAGAGACGCATTTTCACATATTAACATGCATCGCAATAAGAAGTTGCACAAGTGCAATGCGATTTTTGGGCCCACATTTAATCTTTACCAATTATGTCATGTTGATGTCTAGTGAAATCACTAAAAATACACACCCGACACATTTAAACACTATTAACAGATAAAAGAATCAGAGTCGCACCAAGTGACATGCATTTTTGGCCAACATTAATCTATTCAAAATTAGATGTCATGATGCTGATGTCATAGTGACTTTCACTAATAGTTCAAAAAAAACCCTCTGCGACACATTTAAACACTATTCAACATGTTCGCATAAGAAGTTGCAACCAAGGCATGCTTTTTTTTAGTCAATTTTCATTTCAATGCAAAATGATGTGTCCTGCAGATGTCATAGAGACATCACTAAAAAAATACACCCATACATTGAAACACATTATACAGATTAGAATAGAAGGCCGCCACATGCAATTGTTTTTTGGGCCCAATTTATCTGTAGAAAATCTCTAACAAAATTAAAATCAATGCAAAATTTATGAGTTCATGATGATTCCTAGTGACAATTGTGATGTCATGCTATTCATCAATAAACACATCACTTATAATTCACCCAGACAACATTTACACCAGATGGAGAGAACGGGAGTGCTAGGAATAAGGAGGAGGGATGTCGCACCAGTGGCACTGTTCTTTTTTGGCCACCGTTCTAATTTAAATTGCAAAATTATGTCATAGTGCATATCACTAAAAAATGCTACTCTGTACAGACTATTTAAACTCTCGTAGTTTCATTCCTAGATATAAAAGAAGAGTTGCAAACCAGTATCTTTGCTTTTTTGGCCCTACATTTACTCTATGCCAAAATTTATGTTGGTCATTCCTGATGTATAGTGACATCAATAAAAAATGCACATAGACTTTAAAACCTATAAACCGATTATAGGAATAAGGAAGGTGCAAGCCAACCAAGTGCAAAGGTTTTCACCATAAGGCCAAAGTTACCTCAATCAAAATTATGTTGACATGTATTGAGTCATAGTGACCAACTTGAAAATGCCACCCATACAAATTTAACACATGCTTTTATGGTCCATAGTTTTAAAATCTTTGCAAAATTTAATGGTCATGCTGGATGGTCAGACTACAACACTAAAGATCATTATGAGTCCTAGTGACATCACTAAAAAAATGCCCCACAGCCAGCACGCCATCTTTAAAACTTATTACAGATATAGCCTAAGAAGTCAAAAACCAGTGCAATGCTTTTTTTGAGCCAAAATCTAATCTTATATGCAGGATGGCATTATATAGTTACATTACGATAGTGAAAATGCACTAACAATTGCAACCCCTACACATTTAAATTCTAAAACACTATTAACATATATGAATAGCCTTTTGTACTGCAAATTGCAAATGCTTTTTTGCATCTAAAAATCCAAATCTGGGGTGCAAAAGTTGTGTCATGCTGATTGGTCTAAGTGACATCACTAAAAAATGCATCCAGGCCCCAACACATTTGAACACTATTGCAAGAATATAGAATAAGAAATCACACCAGTGCATGGTTTTTAAGGGTCAAAATTAATTCTATACTAAATTTATGATGTCATAGTGACATCACAAACAATTCACCAAGACACATTTAAACCATTAAATATAGAATTTGAAGGGTCGAACCAGGGTGGCAATTGGCTTTTTTATAAGGGTCAAATACAAATTTGTGGCAAATTATAATGTTATATGCCTGAGAACATAGTGAGTCACTATGGAGATATGTATTTCAAAGATATCTAAGCGAGAATTATAACCGGGTTTATATGTTTGGTAAATAGTGTGCGGTAATTGTTTTTGCAGGAAAATTAAATTAAACATGGACATGATTACCTAAATTTTGCATTTATTATTAGGTCGCTGCGCCTATGGGCATCTGTTGTTGGATGGGTGTCTGTCAACTACTACTCCCCCACCAAAAAACCCTCTCTTTATATTCTCTTTTCTTCCTATAAAATAAGAAATGTGTGTAGTTTAGGGTTTGCTACGAGCGCTAGGTTCCTGAAGTATAAATCAGAGAGCTAGCAGCCCCGGGCATATACAGTATGTAGCAGTTTTATATAGTAAAGCCTATTTACATTAAGATGGGATCCCCGGTTTCAACCCTAAACCCAGATCTGATCCTCCCTCTCCGGGCCGATTTTCGGGACTTTGGAACAAATTTTTTTCAAAGATGTTCCGAATGCACGGTATTTTCTGATAATTTTTCCGAAAATATCTCTTAAAAAACTTTGAAAATCCCTCGGAAATTCGAGCGGAAGAGACCAATTTTTCGGTTCGGGTTTCCGATCGTATTTTTGGAAAATTGAACATCAGGCTAGTTTCCGAAAATATAGTCGAAAATAGCCGTGGACATTTTTTCCGTGAAAATTCGTTCTCTGTTTTTAGATCTTCGGGATTTTCCTTTCCCAAAGTCCACGTTTAACCCTGTTCCCAAGGGTTAATGGGACTTTAAGAGACTAACTTATGATCGAGCATGCCCAAAAAACTGTATTGCAGTTAGTACTGAAAACTGGCGCTGTAAGACAGAAACTTTAACGCCCATCTGATAGCTGGGAATGGGAAAAAATCCCATTTGCTATGCACTGAGAGCCATTATCGGCTCAGTGCATCACCTAAGGAGAAATAGAGAGCATACTGGCTCTTGGTCCATAGCCCTACTAGTATTACTGGTACTTTAGCACGGTTGGGGTGCAGGATCATGGTAGGATTGTTCTGATTTTAAATGGCTGCCCATGTTGGGATCTAGTATGCGGCTGCAATGATATTCCAACTGGTAGTGTTGAGATACTGAAACAGTAATTCCAAAATATTGGTGGGGAGTTTATTGGTGAATGGAACAATAGTATCGTATATATATAGGAGCTATATAGCTATATCCATACGTCTACCACCAGGGGACTGGTTTATTTTGGTCCACCAAATTAATCCAAGTATCACCCAGCAACACCCCAACCTGCATCAGATGGTTATAGGGCCAATAGAGCGATAATACACATGAAAATGTATCTTATATTGTAACTAGATAGATAGATAGTTAGAGTAGATAGATAGATAGATAGAACCACATCTCTATTATTCTGGGAGAGAATAGAGAGGCTATTTATGACAAAATCGTATGGCAGCTTTTAGGTGAGAGAAGGTAGGTAGATGAAGGGAGATATAGAAAGTAGAAAGAAAGGGAGATATAGAAGGTAGGTAGATGAAGGAAGACATGGGGAGGGTAGGGAGAGAAGGGGGATATAGAAGCAGGGTAGCAAAGGGGGGGTATGAGGGTAGTAGAGAAAAGGATAGGTAGAAGGGTAGGGTGCGGAAAGAGGAAGGTAGAAGGTTAGGAAATAAGAGGGGGGGGTAGAAGGAGAGAGAGAGAATGGGGGGAAGGAGAAGGGAGGGAGAAGAAAGAGGGGGGGGAGAAGCGGGAAGGAGGAGAAGGGGAAGGGGAGAAGAGGGAGGGAAAAGGGGGAGAGAGAGGGAGAGAGAAAAAGGGGAAGGGAGAAGGAGGGAGAGAAAGGAAAGACAAAAGAACAGGGAAAGAGGGAGAGGAAGGGGATGAGAGACGGCATGGGAGCGAAAGGGGGGGAGAGAAGGGGGGAGGAGAGAAAGGAGAGAGAAGGGAGGGAGCGAGAAGAGGAGGGAGAAGGGCAGGGAAAGAAAGGAGGGGGAGGGAAGGGAGGAGAGAAGAGGGGCAGGAGAAGGGAGGGAGAGAAAGAGGGGTAGTAGGAGAGGGAAGGAGAGAAAGGGGAAGTGAGAAGGGGAGGGGAGAGAAGAGGGGGGAGAGAAGGGAGAGGTAGAAAGGGGGAAGGGAGAAGGGAGGAGAGGAAAGAGGGTGGGAGAGAAGGGGAGGGAGGAAAAGGGGAAGGGAGAAGGGATGGAGAGGAAAGAGGGGGGAGAAGTAGAGAGAGGAAGGGGAAGGGGAGGGGAAAGGAGGGAGAGAAAGAGGGTGGAGAGAGGGAGGGAGAGAAAGGGGAAAGGTGAGAAGGGGGGGGAGGGAGAGAAAAGGGAGAGAAGGGAGGGAGATGAAAGGGGAAGGAGAAGGGTAGAGGAGAGAAAGAGGATGGAGAGAAGGGAGGGGAAAAGGGGAGGGAGAAGGGAGGGGAGAGAAAGAGTGTGCGGGGCGAGAGGGAGAGAGAGGAAGGGTCAAGGGAGAAGGTGAGAGAGACGGGGGACGGACCGGCTGGAGGGGGGAAGGAACGGCAGGGGGCAGGGGGGGCAGGGAGGCAGGAACAGGGGGGGGCAGGAGGGCGCAGGGGGCAGGGTCAGGGCAGGGGGGGGGCGGGGGCTGGCCAGGGGGGGCAGGGGCAGGAGGGAAGGGAGGAAGGGGCAGCAGCAGGGGGGGGAAGGGGGATAGACAGGGCAGGAGGGCAAGGGGGCAGGGGAATGTCATAGATAAGGATTGAGCCAGGGGGGGAGCTAAAGGGAGGGGTTATTTAGAAGGTAGGTAGAAAAGAGGGGTTTAGAATGTAGGTAGATAAAGGGTTATTTAGAAGGTAGAGATAAAGAGGGTTATGGAAGGTATTAGATAAAGGGTAATTAGAAGGTAGGGTAGAATAAAGAGGGGTATAGAAGGTAGGTAGAATAAAGGTACTTTAGAAGGTAGGTAGAAGATGAAAGAGGTGTATAGAGGTAGGTAGATAAAGAGGGGTATAGAAGTGTAGGTAGATAAATAGAGGAGGTATAGAAGGTAAGGTAGATGATAAAGGGTAATTTTAGAAGGGTAGGTAGATAAAGAGGGGTAGGGGTAGAAGGTAGATAGATAAAGGGTAAGTAGAAGGAGGTAGATAAAGAGGGGTATAGAAAGGTGAGGAGATAAGGGTAATTAGAAGGTAGGGAGAGAAAGAGGGGTTTTATAGAAGGTAGGTAGATAAGGGTAATTTAGAAGGTAGGTAGATAAAGAGGGGTTATAGGAAGGTCGGTAGATAAAGGGTAATTTAGAAGGAGGGGTAGATATAAAGAGGGGTTATAGAAAGGTAGGTAGAGGTGGTAGGTAGATATAAAGGGTTAATTTAGAAGGTAGGGTAGATAAAAAGAGGGTAGTAGAAGGTAGGGAGATAAAGGGTAATTTAGAAGGTATGTAGATAAAGAGGGGTTTAGAAGGTAAGTAGATAAAGGGTAATTTAGAAGGTATGTAGATAAGAGGGGTATAGAAGGTATATAGATAAAGGGTAATTTAGAAGGTAGGTAGATAAAGAGGGGTTTTAGAAGGTAGAGTTTGTAGAGGTAGATAGATAAAGGGTAAATAGATTAGAAGAGATAGATAAAGAGGAGATTAGAAGGCAGATAGATAAAGGGTAATTTAGAAGGTGGGTAGATAAAGAGGGGGTTGTAGAAGGGAGAGATAAAGGGTAATGTTAGAAGTAGGTAGATAAAGGGGTAATTAGAAGGTAGTATAAAGGGTAATTTAGAAGGTAGGTAGATAAAGAGGGGTGTAGAAGGTAGATAGATAAAGGGTAATTTAGAAGGTCGGTAGATAAAGAGGGATGTAGAAGGTAGGTAGATAAGGGTTAATTTAGAAGGTAGGTAGATAAAGAGGGTGTTAGAAGGTAGTAGATAAGGTAGGTAAGGTAATTAGAAAGGTAGGTAGATAAAGAGGGGTGTAGAAGGTAGTAGATAAAGGGTAATTTAGAAGGTAGGTAGATAAAAGAGGGTTAGAAGGTAGGTAGATAAAGGGTAATTTAGAAGGTATGAGGTGTAAAGAGGGTGATAGAAGGTAGGTAGATAAAGGGTTATTTAGAAGGGGGTGATAAAGAGGGGTTGTAGAAGGTAGAAGATAGATAAAGGGTAATTTAGAAGGTAGGTAGATAAAGAGGGAGGGTATAGAAGGTAGGTAGATAAAGGGTAATTTAGAAGGTAGGTAGATAAAGAGGGGTGTAAAGGTAGGTAGATAAAGGGTAATTTAGAAGGTAGGTAGATAAAGAGGGGTGTGTAGAAGGTAGGTTAGATAATATAAAGGGTTAATTTAGAGTAGGTAGATAAAAGGGGTATAGAAGGTAGGTAGATAAAGGGGTAATTAGACAGGTAGGTAGATAGGGTAATTTAGAGGTAGGGTAGATAAAGAGGGGTGTAGAAGGTAGTAGATAAAGGGTAATTTAGGAGGTAGGTAGATAAAGAGGGTATAGAAGGTAGGTAGATAAAGGTAATTAGAAGGTAGGTAGATAGATAAAGAGGGTATAGAGGTAGGTAGATAAAGAGGGGTATAGAAGGTAGGTAGATAAAGAGGGGTTATAGAAGGTAGGTAGATAAAGGGTTAATTAGAAGGTGGTAGATAAAGAGGGGGTGTTAGAAGGTAGGTAGATAAAGGGTAATTTAGAAGGTAGGTAGATAAAGAGGGGTATAGAAGGTAGGTAGAATAAAGGGTAATTTAGAAGGTAGGTAGATAAGAGGGTGTTAGAAGGTAGAGGTAGTATATAAGGGTAATTTAGAGGTGGGAGATAAGGGGTTAAAGAGGTAGTAGGTTATTAGAAGGTAGGTAGATAAAGGGTAATTAGAAGGTAGGTAGGATTAAAGGGTTAATTTAGAAGGTAGAGGTAGGTAGATTAAAGGGTAATTTAGAAGGTAGGTAGAGTAAAGAGGGTATAGAAGGTAGGTAGATAAAGGGTAATTTAGAAGGAGTAGATAAGAGGAGTAAGAAGGTAGGTAGATAAAGGGGTATTAGAAGGTAGGTAGATAAAGAGGTACTTAGAAGGTAGGTAGATAGGGTGAAGGAGGGTAAGAAAGGGAGGGTAAGTATTAGAAGGGGAAGGAAGGGGAGAGAAGGGGGTAATGAAGGGTGAGATGGAAGAGAAGGGGTAAAGAGGAGGGTAGAAGGGGGGGTGGTTGTAGAGGGGGGGGATAAGAGGGGGAGGGGAGGGGGGGTGGGGATGGGTAGGGGGGAGGTGAGGGTAGGGAGTGGGGGGGAATAGGAGGAGAGGGTAATTAGAAGGAGGGGGGTGTAGGGGAGGGAGGGAGGTGTTGGGGGGGTGAAAGGTGGGATGGAAGAGGGAGGGGGAGAGGGTGAGGAATTAGGTGTAATTAGAAGGTGAGGTAGATAAAGAGGGGGGTATAGAAGGTAGGTAGATAAAGGGTAATTTAGAAGGTATGTAGGTAAAGAGGGGTATAGAAGGTAGGTAGATAAAGGGTCATTTAGAAGGTGGGTAGATAAAGAGGGGTGTAGAAGGTTAGATAGATAAAGGGTAATTTAGAAGGTAGGTTAGATAAAGAGGGGTTATAGAAGGTAGGTAGATAAAGGGTAATTTAGAAGGTAGGTAGATAAAGAGGGGTGTAGAAGGTAGGTAGATAAAGGGTAATTTAGAAGGTAGGTAGATAAAGAGGGGTGTTGTAAAAGGTAGGTAGATAAAGGGTAATTTAGAATGTAGGTAGATAAAGAGGGGTATAGAAGGTAGGTAGATAAAGGGTAATTTAGAAGGTAGGTAGATAAAGTGTAATTTAGAAGGTAGGTAGATAAAGAGGGGTATAGAAGGTAGGTAGATAAAGGGTAATTTAGAAGGGGGGTAGATAAAGAGGGGTATAGAAGGTAGGTAGATAAATGGTAATTTAGAAGGTGGGTAGATAAAGAGGGGTATAGAAGGTAGGTAATAAAGGGTAATTTAGAAGGTGGGTAGATAAAGAGGGGTGTAGAAGGTAGGTAGATAAAGGGTAATTTAGAGGTAGGTAGATAAAGAGGGGTTATAGAAGGTAGGTAGATAAAGGGTTAATTAGAAGGTAGGTAAATAAAGAGGGGTTGTAGAAGGTAGGTAGATAGAGGTAATTTAGAAGGTGGGTAGATAAAGAGGGGTATAGAAGGTAGGTAGATAAAGGGTAAGTAATATTAGAAGGTTGGGGGTAGATAAAGAGGGGTGTATGAAGGTAGGTGATAAAGGGTAATTTAGAAGGTAGGTAGATAAAGAGGGGTGTAGAAGGTAGGTAGATAAAGGGTAATTTAGAAGGTGGGTAGATAAAGGGGGTTGTAGAAGGTAGGTAGATAAAGGGTAATTTAGAAGGTAGGTAGATAAAGAGGGGTGTAGAAGGTAGGTAGATAAATGGTAATTTAGAAGGTGGGTAGATAAAGAGGGGTGTATGTAGAAGGTAGGTAGATAAAGGGTAATTTAGAAGGTGGGTAGATAAAGAGGGGTGTAGAAGGTAGGTAGATAAAGGGTAATTTAGAAGGGAGGTAGATAAAGAGGGGTGTAGAAGGTAGGTAGATAAAGGGTAATTTAGAAGGTAGGTAGAATAAAGAGGGGTATAGAAGGTAGGTAGATAAAGGGTAATTTAGAAGGTAGGTAGATAAAGAGGGGTATAGAAGTAGGTAGATAAAGGGTAATTTAGAAGGTGGGTTAGATAAAGAGGGGTTAGAAGGTAGGTAGATAAAGGGTAATTAGAAGGGGGTAGATAAAGAGGGGTGTAGAAGGTAGGTAGATAAAGGGTAATTTAGAAGGTGGGTAGATAAAGAGGGGTGTAGAAGGTAGGTAGATAAAGGGTAATTTAGAAGGTAGGGTAGGTAGATAAAGAGGGGTGTAGAAGGTAGGTAGATAAAGGTGGTAATTTAGAAGGTAGGTAGATAAAGAGGGGTGTAGAAGGTAGGTAGATAAAGGGTATTTAGAAGGTAGGTAGATAAAGAGGGGTCTAGAAGGTAGGTAGATAAAGGGTAATTTAGAAGGTGGGTAGATAAAGAGGGGTGAAGAAGGTAGGTAGGTAAAGGGTAATTTAGAAGGTAGGTAGATAAAGAGGGGTATAGAAGGTAGGTAGATAAAGGGTAATTTAGAAGGTAGGTAGAAATGACTCACACTGCACACAAACTAAATAGAAAACCTAAAGAAAAGCTCTCTCTGCCACATCCATCATCTCTGCCTTTTCTCTGATCATTTCCCCCTGCTCGCCACCCCTGAGGCTGTTACTAAATAAACCAACGCCAGGCAGCCGGATAAAACCCAAGTAAATTATTTCTTAATCCCAAAATCTATTTGTATCCAAGAAATGTATTACGGCAATAGAATAACACAGCAGAACAAAAATCATTACATTTCAATAGAGACGTAATTATTGGTAAAAAAGATGTCAGCAAGTCTCAAGGAAAAGTTTTTTTTATTTGTCAGTTGCACACTAAAGGGTTAGCAGGGGCAGAAACAATCTATGGCCATATTTACAAAGGCGCGGTATAGATATATTTTTTTACAGTTACTATTGCGGTTATAAAATTACAAACACGGCCATAGATTTATGATTATGATTCACAATTATAATTGTACGATTGCAATTGTAACTGTATGCCTGTACAATACCATAGCGGTACCTCCTGTTACTGTTCGGCCGTACGTACATTAATGTACGACCACGCCGTAAATGTTTAATAACCCACAGTATTGGAAGTTTCCAATACTGCAGGTTAAAAAATTTGCACCGTTATTCAATAAAAGTTCTTATCGTTTAAAATGGTGCTAATTTTGTCCCAACCAATCAGATGTTAGCTTTCAAATGTTAAATAAGATCTGATTGGTTGGGGCAAAATTAGCACCATTTTAAACGATAAGAACTTTTATTGAATAACCCTTTTGGCCTTTAATTTGGTTGTTAAAAAATGTGCAGGATTGGTATTTGGAATGCCAAAAGACATATTATTTTGTAAATTTGCTGTATTACTAATAGGCTCCATACTGTGGTCTTTTACAACCAATCCAATATATTACAACACAGTTATAAATTCGCTAGTAGCGAACAAGGCTTTAACACACCTGTGATATTGGTAACAACTGATACTGAGGGTTTATAAATATGGTCTCTTTCACTCTCATATTACAATTACATGTTACTCTCATGTTACAATAGAATATTATATTAACTCGTTCATTTTTAAACCTACTGAATATCTAAATATGAGAGGCCTCAAACAGCAGTACCTACTTGTCCCACCCCCTGTCTCACTGGGACCTGACATGCTCAGTTCTCCTCCCTGTAACTTTATGTTTGTAAAACTCATTCAGTTTTGTTTATTGTGCCAATAAACAAAAAAACAACAACTTTCTTGTTATGACTTAACAGCATTTCCTTTAAAATTTCGACTGTGTATGTAAACTGAGAAAATATCAAATATTTTGTAAAATGCATTACATATTATTAAAGGAACAAGCCATTCACAATCCTTGAACTCACAAATAGTGGAGTTTTTTTTTGTTGAGTTTTTCATACCTGCGCGAATCTGCATTGAAAAGGTTAAAACGTGGCAAATGCAGGTAAATTATGCATTTTAAAAAAAGTGTACTGGCTTAGGTTCTGGCTTCACCATGTTTGTAAATGCAATAAGAGTTGCAACCGTTTGTCCGGGCTATTCATTTGTAGCCACCAATTAGAAGTTAGATTTTTACTGGGTAACTGTAGTCAGATACAATCTTATTGGTTGTTGCAGAATAAAAGCACCAACAACCTTTTGTATTGTCTATTGCAGCAACCCCAGTGTTTGCTAAACAAATACTGGATATAGAGTGACCTGAGTCAAGTAAGTAAAATATTTTCACCACAGCGGCTCTGCGGTAAAGTAGAGATTTTACTGAATAACGTGTAGAAAGGCATGTTTCTTCGTTTATAGAGTCACTGCACCTGTATAGTGGGAGCGTCTTCGGTCTTCCTATGAAGTGTCTCATCGCTATTATTGAAGAATATCTATAAAAACAGGGGCTCCTCACGAAACGCGTAGGGCGGAGCCTGCTGTGTTCCCATGTGATTTTTGTATCGTGTTGTAGCGGCTGCTACTGTGTTTTTATAGACATTCTTCAATAAACCTTTGATATTTTTTACCTGAAGTCCGGTTGCCTGCCTTCCACGTACCCTGTTGGGATCTTTGGAGTTGTTTCTTTGTTTGTTATAACTTAACACAAATAGATGAATGTATTCCATGTGTAAGGCTGAGTGCACACCATACAATATTTTTGGACCACCAACCAATATTCACGTGTTTCGGTTAGCTGGCTGAAAATATCTTATGGTGTGGGTATAAAACTGCCGATCTCGGTCGCTTTTTTGTCTGATCTGGATCGCTTATGCTGGTAAATCAAGTCCGATGGTGCAGATTCTTTGGTGGTTCATCTAGATTCATTTAACAACTGCCAGATAATTGCCCTGTATGTCTCCCAAATTCCAGACAATACATTATAATTAGAGATGAAGTTTGTGTCCGATTCAAACCCGGTTCCATCAGACCTGTTCAGATCTCAGAACTTTCCATGTTTTTGGTTACCTTTGAAAATGCAGAGCTACTTTTCCAGGATTACAGAGTCTACTTTCAAGGGTTACCGAATATTAGAGGTTACTCTCGGTGGCCTTTAAAAGCAGCCTTGCATATTTGGTAGCCCTCAAAAGTAGCATGTGGAACTTTAAAAATAGCTTGCATGTACAGGAAGTTGATTTTTATTAAGTTTTGGTTATATGTTCATGTTCCCAGACCATCTCCCAGGTCCATGAGACATCTATACATTAAACTGCTATTTATACATTAAATGTGATCAGATATTTCATATTGTTATCTCCCATTGACAGGGTCCTTTTTTTCCAAAAATCCAAATGGTTTTGAACATCTCTACTGATATCTAAACAGTACCTGTATACTAAGTACGGCTAATAGGGATACATTAAGTAGAAAGCAAGAAGGTTCACTGTGCATAGCAAATTATATGGTCCTTCTCATCCTTGGACTTCCTTTGAGTTGGGTTCATAAATAGGAATGTCATTGAAAACAGTTTAACAAAGAAACATTGCAAGGCTAGTAGATTCCATTGATTGCTTCTTAATAGATGTTTCCTATCATCTGTTGTGTTTTGTTCTATAAAGTTCTCTAGGTCACGAGTTCTACAGTCCCAAACCAACAGATATACAGGCCTAACAGGTGTTTGAGTAGCATCAGGAACTAAAGGGCTCAAATCTTGAAATAAAGAAGCAAAAATATTGAATTTATAGCAAACTGCAATCTCTGTTTTCTTTCATAGAATTTGAAAGAAGAATTTCCACTGTACACTGTCTCATGCCTTGGGTTGCTCTGCAATGGATTCGGCCTTGTCTCCCTGGTGTCCATCTGTTTCATTGACTTGGGAGACTTCAGCTTGTGTTTCATTGGCCAGATCTTCAGCATGTGTAACGAGTTCTAAACTGTAGGAGGAAGAAAAGGGGGATTATAGCCTAGGGAAGGAAGGAGTCATAGCAAATTATCCCAACACGTCTAACAGACTTACCTGTGAACTGGTGGAAAGAAATATGCTCCACTTCCTTTTCCTAGGAGCAACAAAAAGACAATTTAGGTGGCACTATTTCAGAAACACTTGAACATAACATTTTAAAGTAGAATATCTGCAAGAAGTTTCTAAAGCTAAAACAATATTGAAAATGACTGATATTAATACATATAGTTGTGGTTGATCATGGGATCTTTCCGATTGTCATTTGGAGTCAGGAGTTAGACTACATGGACGTATGTCTTTATTTAATTTCCCATAGTATTGTAACTATATAACTGTTATACAGACATTATGGGTAGGGTATAAAGGTTGGACTAGATGGACGTATGTCTTTATACAATCTCCAATACTATGTTACTATGTAACTGTTATACAGACATTATGGGTAGGGTATAAAGGTTGGACTAGATGGACGTATGTCTTTATACAACCTCCAATACTATGTTACTATGTAACTGTTATACAGACATTATGGGTAGGGTATAAAGGTTGGACTAGATGGACGTATGTCTTTATACAACCTCCATACTATGTTACTATGTAACTGTTATACAGACATTATGGGTAGGGTATAAAGGTTGGACAGATGGACGTATGTCTTTATACAACTCCAATACTATGTTACTAGTAACTGTTATACAGACATTATGGTAGGGTATAAAGGTTGAGACTAGATGGAGTATGTCTTTATACAACCTCAAATACTATGTTACTATGTAACTGTTAACAGACATTATGGGTAGGGTATAAAGGTTGGACTAGATGACGTATGTCTTTATACAACCTCAAATACTATGTTACTATGTAACGGTTATACAGACATTATGGGTAGGGTATAAAGGTTGGACTAGATGGACGTATGTCTTTATACAACTCAAATACTATGTTACTATGTAACTGTTTACAAGACATTATGGGTAGGGTATAAAGGTTGGACTAGATGGACGTATGTTCTTTATCAACCTCCAATACTATGTTACTATGTAACTGTTATACAGACATTATGGGTAGGGTATAAAGGTTGGACTAGATGGACGTATCTTATCAATCTCCAATACTATGTTACTATGTAACTGTTATACAGACATTATGGGTAGGGTATAAAGGTTGGACTAGATGGACGTACTGTATGTCTTTATACAAACTACAATGCTAATCCTGATATCTTGTTATTGTTTTATATTTAACCCTTTATTGCTCCATCAGATCTCACTTTAGAAGTAGGAACCAATATAAAGTGGTCAGAATTTTCCATGTTTTGAGAACATCAACAGTTTAGCTGCAAAAAAACCCCAAAAACTTGAAGGAACCGTCTAGAGCAGCACAGTGTTGATTAAAATAACAGGCTGCGGTAAGTTCCAGTATCTACTATACAATATACATTAGCCAGTGTCCTTTATCTCCTGTCCTATCAAAAGTCCTTTCCGTTAAACTGAACATGGGCTGATTCTTTAAATACTCTGATGGACCTTGTCTAAAATATAACAGCGACACAGAACATTCCTATATCTCTCAGAAGCAGACATAAACCAACCAGTAAAGCCCTATAGGCGATGGCCTGATGTGTAGTGCACATACCTTTACCTTACTGAATAATTCCTTCATTATTACCAACCCAGCCATCTAAACGTTAGTTGACCTGATTTACAAACCTCTTGGCGCTGAATTTAATAAAATAAACTGCCAGCAATTTGGAGATGTTAGTAAATAATCCCTTATGTATCTTTCCTAAGACTTAATTACCGCACCTTTATAATTACAGTTTATTATAAGAAGCCTGGTAGGTAATCGGCCAAACATTCACAGCTGAGACTTATTTATTGGTAAAGCGCCTGACCTTATTGGAGGATTTTTTAATTGCCATTAGCCTTTCCTTTGGTACCAAGAGGGGTGAATGAGTCTGGAGTCAAAAATAGGTTCCAAAAATGAAAACCCCCCACAGAATTTTCCTTTGAATAAGATGCTGTACAGAACACAATGAAAATGTGTAAAGGTATTTAATAAATATTAAATATTTGTTAGGATATCCGTGTGTCAAGTAAATATCAGAATAAACGTACACATGCCTAAAGGTCAAATACTTGAATTTTTATTATTTCAGTTCTCTCTGGTATCCACAAGGTGGAGCACAGACTCTTTTACAGTCCTCATAGCAAGAGAAGAAAATTAATAAGGGGAATTCTATTGGCTTGTATAAAACAATAGGAATCTTTAGTCTACCCTCCAAAAAAAACTGACAGGTTCTTTAAATGTGTTTCCCTGGAGTTATTTTATGGCAAAATAAGCCATTTTTATTTTATTTGCATTATACAGCACTAAATATGCTATTTCCCGCCCTGGGAATACATTAATCCCCCTGTCGGACAGGAAAATAACAGACTTAAAGGGTCACTGTGGTCTGAAATTCTTCCAAACTAGTAAGGATTATATAATAAGCCTTCCATCACACCTTCAAAATAAAACCTAAATCACATCTTTAGATAAAATGTGTGAGAAGTTATTGCTGGAAAGGTTCAGCAATGTAACTTTCTGCTTGAACACTTCCTGTTTTCAGCCATGTGACCAGCTTGTAGTCATGTGATCAGCCTTTGCCTGCATTAATAGGCTCCCCTTCTCAACTGTCAATTTTCCCCCCAGGTACTTCCTGGTTTACCCAGCATTAAGTCTCAACTGAGCATGCTTCTTCCCCGGGGTGGACGGGCAGGGCAGAGGTCAGGTGATGTCACTCACCCTACTGGAAGCAGGAAGTTTGAACATTCACCCCAATGTAATTTCTCACAGGCTCCAGCCAGAGATGTGATTGTTGGCTCAGTGTAAAGGAAATACTGTAGGCTTTCATTTAGCCCTAACTTGTTTTGAGACCACACTTGCACTTTAAGACTGAAATCTGAGCTAGAATTGAAAGCAGAGCTATTTTACTCTAATTGTAGGATCTCCATACAGAATATATATATAGTGGTAACCTACTCGTGATCTAAACCTTGCGACTTATAAAGAGCAAAGCTGGGTACACACAGCAAAGATCTTTAGAAGATGACAGACAGAACCTTTAAGATTCTTTAAGAATTCTTTAATAAATATCACCACACACACAGTACTGAGCGCTCTCTGTATAAAAAGTACAGGGATTGCCGCATTTCCTTCTGCCAGGGCCGACTCCCGATACTTCAGTACAGGGGGCTAACCACAGTTGAATTCCGAACAATCCGATGGTGAACGTTCGCTGGCCTCTGGAACACTTGGAACTGTGGTACACACTATTAGCAGTAAATCTTCCCTTTATCGATAAAGTGTGTATCTAGCTTTAGTTTGGTGAAATGGTTCCAGTTGTTTGTCACATCTTATCCAACAGAATTAAAGGGCATGTCCACCCCCAAAACTATAATCCCCCCATTACTGACCCCACTGTGTAGTGTAATAAAATCCTAACCTCACATCCCAGCTCCAAATGGTTCTCCTGTAGTCCCCCCCAAACTCTGAAAAACTGGCAACCTGGAGGATAGCAGAGTCCATATAGGACTCCGCCTCCTGTCTCTCCTCTGGGACAATTTTGTCCTGCGCACTGCAGGCCTCCCCTCCTTTTCCCAAATAGTAGCTATCCTTCCCCCAGCCTCTGAGCCTTTATCAAGCTCATTAAATGGGGTCCTGAGATCGGATTATTTTCCTATAAGCAGGCACGCTCAGAACTGATTCTTTATACTAACCAAGGGTTGTCGATATAGATGGACACCGTACCCACCTGTTTCTGTGGGTACTTGGGGGGTGGGGGCTAAATTTAAAGGGCATGTCCACCCTTAAAACAAAAAGCTGGTCACATGTTGGTAACTTGCCCCCAACCCCATATGAAATATTCAGCACATTATTAGATATATTATTAACCAGATAAAGATAATTATTGAACCCATTGTGGTAGAGTCATCTCAGAGACATCACAACCAATGATTGACTGCTGGTTCCCCTGCTGCCTCCACTACACATGCTCAAAGTTATAAAAAGCTCATTGAGCAAATAAAGGAGGCTGGAGGCAGATACCTTTTCCAGAAAGTATTAGAACTTATTATTATATGTCTGGTAACAAATGCATGTAATAAACCAGCCAAAATTGCAGTTGGGTCCTTTCAGTCGTCTCTTCAAATGACTCCATTTAATTTGGTCTTATCCCTGTTTCTGAGTGGTGAAAAGCCCCATTTAACACAATTGCTTTCCATTTATCACAAATATGAATGGTGTTGCTTTTAGTCTCCTAGATAATTTACTAGAAATTCACAAGGAAGCCCAGTTAGCGTAACCCCAGCGCTAGGAAAGAAAAATGGATTTTAAAATAATTGTATTTAGATGAAGACATTAGCGGAGACAGTTCAGCATTAATCCAGTGTTACTTAGACCTCAGAAATAATGTCACATTTTTCTACATAGGACATTAATATTCTCACTTTGTACTGGCAACAATGTAACACGCTACAAGGGGCAAATCAATGGGTCAGTTTGCCCTTCACTGTCTATTTGATGCCTCGTGCAATTCAGCACAGTTGGAAGACCAAATAGATATAAACAGACCAATAGACACATGTTGTTAAATGTTACTTATAGAGCAGCATTAAAGGACAACTATACTGTAAAGATTTAATGTCCATGTCCAGCCTTAAAAATCATTTTAAAATGTATGTCCAGCTACCCCCAAACCCAAGTTTCTGATTATAGAAAACCTCCAAAAGATGCCCCTGAAGAGACTTACCTGACCCGGTCCCTCACTGCCTGGTTACTGCTCACTGCTGCTGATACGAGCTTGTTTCGAGCAAGAACACAAGAACAGCAGCAGCGAGGCACTTCTAGGTTATGGCTGTCAGGTAATTGGGCGTGACGTCACGTCGCACCTTGACTGACAGTCGCAACCAGGAAGTATTGCTGCAGAGCGGCGAGCAGTGGCGTAACTCGGAATCACTGAGCTCTCCAGCAAAACTATGACGGGGCCCTTATCCATGATTTTCTGGGAGAAGCCTATATCTGACATAGGAAAAAATAAGATGGGGCCCTATTAGCTCCAGAGCCCCCCGTCAGTTGCTCCCCTGGTAGTTACACCCCTGGTGGTGAGGGACTGGGTCAGGTATGTCCTTTCAGGGGCATCTTTGGAAGTTTTCTATAATGCGAAACTGGGGTTTGGGGAGTAGCTGGACATAAACATAAAACGTTTTTTTTGAGGCTGGACATGCCCTTTAAAAATAAAAAGTACATCCGGGAGGTAGGATTGGTTATTCCTACCTCCCAATATTGTTTTATTGAGAAGCTACAGCATGTGTTAAAGGAAGTCTGGCAGGAGCAGTTTTCTTCGTGCTGCCGCTCCTCATAGAAACGATATTGGGAGGTAGAAAGTACCAAACCTACCTCCCTGCCCCAGGTACTTTTCATTTTGAGAAAACACTATTGTTCTCCTTTAATGAAGCAAGGCTTAGGCCCATGGAATGTCTACTTCCTATCACATTACCAGACATCATTGAATTTGAGATCTTTTAAGGATTTGAAACCAGATGAAAAATAAAAATGTTCAGGATGAACTTGACAGTGGAATTCATTTATCCATTAAAGGTGTACTTCTGATATTTCTTAAAGGGAAAGTTCAGCACAAATAATTTTTTTTGTGTATAAATAAATAGTTAGTTCGCAGGACCCCTAATAGTGTCTGTTATAGTCTCAGACTCTGAGACTTGATTCAATTGCTCAGTAGAGATCTGAGCATGTTTCATCCATCCAACAGCCAATCAGTAGAAATTACTGTTAGGAACATTCCAAGGAAGAGTGCATTCTGGGTAGAAGGGCCGTTGCAGAACCTGAAATGTCAGCTCACTACTGACCAGAGCAAAACATAGCAAAGGGCAGAACATCAATGGCTCTTCATTCAAAAATGAAGAGAATATACAGAATACCTAGGTATGGCTCAGTGGTTAGCACTGATCTTGCAGCGCTGAAGTCCTGAGTTCAATTCCACCCTTGGACACATCTGCAAGGAGTTTGTATGTTCTCCTCGTGCTTGCGTGGGTTTCCTCCGGGCACTCCGGTTTCCCCCACAGTCATTAAGACACACTGATAGGTTGTATGTGTCAAATACAACCTTATCAGCCAAGGAAGGTAGCAGCAGACAGCACAGTTGTGTTGGTGTTGGACATTCAGTAGATTATCTCTATTTCCCATTCGGTCCTGGGCAGGTCTCTGGTTAAACGTTTACTTATTTGTTCTCAGACTTTTCCTGTTTGATTCAATTCTCCAGCATAATAATCCCCATATGGGGGGGATTCAAGTTTGTTCGGAAGGAGACACTTACCTCTTAATTTCATCACCACCGCCGAGAGCAGAGCGATAAGGATGGCAAATACAACTAGAGATGTGATGAGGATATAAACAGGGAAGCCGGGTTTCTGCGGAACAGAGTGAGAAACGGATATAAATGATTATAATAAAGATCTTGGTGACTGGTGTTTGCACCCAACGCTATTTCTATTCATAGAAACCTTGTGCTTTGTCTTAGGGCAAAGGGAGTAACCCTGAAGCACAGGGATGTGCAACATGTGCCCCACCCCAGAAACTACAACTCTCAACATTCCCTGGCTGCAAGCATGTTGGGAGTTGTAGTTTTCAAACATCTAGAGTGAGACAGGTTGGACATCCCAGATTTAGCCTGTCCTGTTGACTGCTGCGTAAAATAGAGCATTGTTTGCCTTTTTAAGTTATTCCTAAACAAAGATACTCCTGTGTGATGTTGGTAAAATAGTTTCTTCCTTGCCGGCCCCTATTCCCTGATTGGGCAGGCACGATTGGTGTAGTAGAGAATGAGAATTAGTTACTTTGTATCTCCTGCTACGGGAAGGTTAAAGTGAAGGCAGTTGTAGTTAGATTGTATACACAACACAAACAGTGCACCATGTTAATCATGAGTTTATGCAACAGCTCCATGCTTGGTATAGCACACTGAGCATGTCTGTCCCACTGGTCCTGGTAAGAGATGGTCACAAAACTGAACTCGATCCCGAGTTCGAGCTGAAGATAAACTCTAATTATTTAAAGTAGTTTGTTTTTCCAGACTAGCGGCTGTATTTTCACTAATTATGGTAAATTCGCTAATTATCCAATTTACGGGCCATTCGCTAACCCTAGAATGTATCGTTCGCCGACCCTTGAAAGTATCCTTCGTTTTCGGTAACCTTTGAATGTATGGATCATTTTTGCTAACCATAGAATATATCATTTGCTAACCCTCAAATATATCCTCGAACCCTCGAAAGTATTGTTCATTTTCAGTAACCCTCAAATGTACGGATCATTTTCACTAACCTTAGAATGTATCGTTCGCTAACCCTCGAAAGTATCAATCGATTTAGGTAACCCTCGAATTTATGGTTCTATCTCCGCTTACCCTTGAAAGTATCATTCGGTAACCCTCGAATTGGCTGTAACTGTAAAATGTAGCTTGCCCAAAACCAGACAATTGCCCGCTCGTGTATAAGAAGTGTTTAACAAGTTTTGGTGACAGTGACATGTTCCCCAGACCATTTCCCAGGTGCCACAGCCATTTACAGTAAGTTACCATTGTTAGTTTAGCTGTAAATCACCTGGACTTTTAAACTATCACTCTCCCATTGACTTTAATAGGTCCAAATTCGAACTTTCAAACTTTTACTGACGTTCGAAAGTTCGAAAACGGAACAAACTTTATGAAGTTCACCATCTCTAGTCCTGGTCTATTGGACCCACATATATAGCCATTTAGTCTCTAGTTTTCATGTTGAAAATAATTGGGTCAAAGTTACAGGGCATATCCAGAAAAAAAACTGCTCAGCCAGGTTACCCTACAGAAAATGTTTATATTTAGGGTGGACATACCCTTTAAAAACCAAGAAATAAATGAAAAAGATTCAATTATCTTTTCTTACTTCCAGCAAGACAGGGCATACACAGGACAATTTATAGACCATTTTGACTGATTCTATTGAAATAGCCGAAAACAACAGACCCATGTGTGCCTTTACTTTGATAGGTTGCCCAATGATATCAGGGAGATTATCAAACAGAAGCTGACTGGTCCTGTTGGGACATTTTCTAACAAACCCTTTGCAGCCACATTATCTTAAAGGATAACTATACTCTAAAATGTAAATTTTTAGAAATGGAAAGTACCTGGGACAGGTAATTAGGATTGGTTATTCCAACCTCACAATATAGTTTTGTTAAGGAGATACAGCACGTACAGATTTCATTGGCCAGGTTCGCCCTGGACTAGTCCTGTATTAAAGATAGTGCTGAAGCCAGGAGAAAGACTGGCACAATCAGTTTTCTTTGGGCTGCTGCTCCTCACAGACACAATATTAGGAGGTAGGAATTACCCGTCCTATATTCCTGTCCCAGTACTTTTCACTTTTAACTGTATTTAAAAAAAACAACTTTATATTTATACACATGATTTCAAGCTGGAATCAAGATGGACGGAGCAAGGTGATGTAGCTCAATCAGTGCTTCCCAATCGAACCTACCAACTGCACCATCTGTCACTGTACGAGCTGCCAAAATATATCATGAGATTATGACCAACTCACCTCTTTCTCTACTACGGTGACATTTCCAGAAATTATAGAGGATTCTTCATCTGAAAAAAATAATATCAAAGGAATAGAGAAATCTTAAGTAAAAGCATTAACGCACATTCAGGGTTATTCAATAAAAGTTCTTATTGTTAAAAATGGTGCTAATTTTGTCCCAACCAACCAGATGTTAGCTTTCAAATGTTAAATAAGATCTGATTGGATGGGGCAAAATAAGCACCATTTTAAAGGATAAGTGCACTGTAAAATTAAGTTATGTTCATTTGGAAGCTGCGGCTTTAAAAATACCGTTGCCATATTTTTTTTTTTTTTACCTATGTCCCTCCAGAGCCTAGCTTTGTGCCTTGAAAGTTGCTGACATCTTGTTACTGGTTTGCTGAATGTTAAGCTCCGCCCCTCTGAGATTTCCTCTGCTTTCTCCTGCTTGAGCCTCAAACAGTAATGCCTGTGAGTTCCATGCACTCTCCTGCTTGAGCCTCAAACAGTAATGTCTGTGAGTTCCATGCACTCTCCTGCTTGAGCCTCAAACAATAATGCCTGTGAGTTCCGTGCACGTGCGTGTGCACGGAACTCACAGGCATTTCTGTTTGAGGCTCAAGCAGGAGAGTGCACGGAACTCACAGGCATTGGAACTCACAGGCATTACTGTTTGAGGCTCAAGCAGGAGAGTGAACATCATTAGAAAGATGGATAGATAGATAGATAGATAGATAGATCATTAAGAAGATGGCTAATTAGATATAGATAGATAGATAGATAGATAGATCATTAGAAAGATAGATAGATAGATAGATAGATAGATAGATAGATAGATAGATAGATAGATAATTAGATGGATAGATAGATAGATCATTAGAAAGATATATAATTAGATAGATAGATAGATAGATAGATAGATAGATAGATGATATATAGACAATTAGTTAAATAGATACATAGTTAGATAGATAGTTGATCAGATAGTAGATTAATGGACAGATAGAAAGAAAGATAGATAGACAGATAGGTGATGAAGATTGATAGATAGACATACTGATAGATAGATAGATAGATAGATAGATAGATAGATAGATACCAGTAATTATTAAGAATGGCTGACAGATAGAAAGGTAGACGATTCAATTTGGTCGATAGACAGATATAAAATACATAAATAGATATTTAGAAATATAGAAAGAAAGGTCAGAAATAAATAACGGTATTAGTTTAATTTTCAAATACCAAATAGGGTTGCCAAACTTTTGACCCTTTAAACTGCATTTTCCACAGTCCCCTGAGAGCAATATTACTGAATAGTTCTGTCTACCAGGGAAATAGAAATGTATCACAAATGGTTAAACCAGTACATAATATTTGCAATACACTTTCTACTTTGTCCAATGCATCTGGTGTAATTCATTCCATGTCAGTACGAAAACCCTAAGGATGTGCCCCAAGCCATATCTGTATAAATATCTAACCATAGATACTGTTTCATATTACAGACAGATCATAGATTCCTTGCTAAAGTCCTCTGGCGATCAGTCTGACAAGGCAGGTGCAAAACTTGTTGTTATAAGACGGAAATCTTACAAAATAGCCCCCCAGAAAGATAATATTATTTACCCAAATATTACAGAGGGTTATACTTCCTCGCCATGCAGGTTATAATATCGCCCTATTCTCCTGGAACCTAACACAATCCTATTTGTTATTTACATCAGGTTTTATGTAGAGCCTATTCTATACTTACCTACCAACAGTCCCGGCATCTGCAAGGCAGTTCACAACTTTTAAGCATTCCATGCATGTGGTCGACCCATTCTACCGATTGAAGGGCTGAGCGGTAAAATGTCAATTCAATTATTTACCGTCAGCAAGTGTAGACCAATAGTAGAGCTCCATATAAACTACTCCATATGTTTTTATTATTATTATTATTGTGGATTTACATAGCGCCAACATCTTCCGTAAGCGCAGATGTTTCCAATGGTGCAAGGCATCAGAGCTAACCATATTGTTATTCATATAGCAATATATGTAGAGTCACTGGCTCATGAAAAGTGTCTTTATAAATGTAGGCGATGTATAGACAGCTGCTATTGCTCTCTATTGCCCCCTGAAGGCTATGCACCAAGCTGATAGCGGCTCTCTATGCAACGCAAATGGGGTTAACCCATTCCAAATCTGTAACCCGACCAAACAGCATTTTCCATCCTAAAAAGCCGCTATTGGCTTGGTGCATTGGTCGCCTGACATTCTTTTAGCACACTGCCGCAACCGCTATTAAAATTCTTTTAAAGCCACGTCATTTAAATAAGCAGGAAAGATGTTTCATAGACCATTGATCTCCTATAACAAACCATAACTTCTTCAATTCCTAATATCTTTCCAATCATTTTTATATTTCTTCTTAGTTTTTATCAGATTAATGGGAAACACTGACTGGGAGTTCCATTAAGTTCTTTTCTATTGTCGGGTCCTCACTGGGAACTTGGTGATTTTCTGACTGGATCATTCACCTTTATCCTGGGTAAAGCTCCTTCAAAATTACGATTTATGAAGGTGAAGTATCCCCTGGATTATAGGCCAGAATCTGACAGTAAATATGATGCCTCACTTGACTTTCTGCATAATTCCCAATGAAAGGTTTATATATCGATAAAATCTTTCACTACACTAGCAGTCTGAGGGGTATAGGGAAATAAATCACAGTGAGCATGTCTGAGCTCACTGAGCTAGGGGAGGGGACTGTAACTGCAGAACATTTGACTGCATATCTATAATTAGGAATTACTTTGAAAGACAAGTAATCTATAGTGTTAATTAACATTGTCAAATCATAAGTGAGGGAAAATGTGTTTTAATGTGGCATTCCTGTTGTAAATAAAATGCAGATACTGTTGAATTGATCTTGGTCATGGTGTCTATAACAGGGAATTCTTGCATTACAGTTATCTCTATTAGCCCTGCACCACGGAACACCAATTATTCATTTGAGCAGCTGCCACAGAGGAAGAAGAGATGACCAAGAGCAACGGGGAAGATCCGAGATCTGGGAACAGGATGGAGCGTTTCCAGGAAGGGGTTCGCCAGCGTTCGCTGATGGCTAAGAAGAAAATGCAAAACATTACAAAAGATGATGTGAAAAGTTTCCTCCGGCGGAACGGTTTCGTCCTCTTTACTGTGGTGGCTGTCATAGTTGGTAAGTGTTTTAGTAATCTAAATGAATAAATGGAGATAGGGTGTAATGTATTGGGGGTTGTGTAATTCTGGAATCCATAGCAATCATCCATTTCCACTAGGTGCTGTTTTACTATGGGTTTACTGCATTGGTGCAAACCTTGTCCAATCAGTTTACGGTAAAGCCTCGTACACACATTTGATCATTTTATAATGATAACAATTCCCCATAGACCAGATCAGGCTGCTCTGCTACTATCTAGCAGCCCGTCTGTGTCAGGAATTTACATATCCTTAAGTTAATTACAGGTACAAAGCTTCGCAGCCAAGAATCGCTTCCTGTTTGGACTATTGGTTGGCATTGTGTATGATCCGACTGGTCAGATTCTCGCCCGTTCATGGACATTCGTTGGGCGCCATGCGGGAAACTTTAAGGGAGATTCAATTAAAATTCTTATCCTTAAAGGAGAATTATACTTGTGCAGTAACTGACAATTTTCAAGCCCCTTCCCTCATTAACATATGTTCTCCAGTATCATTGATGGGATAATTGTCAGTGACAATGAATGTGGGAGGAGCCAGAAAGAAGTCTGTTACTGCATGAATATAATTCTCCTTTAAAAATGGTGCTAATTTTGCCCCAACCAATCAGATGTTAGCTTTCAAATGTTAAATAACATCTGATTGGTTGGAGCAAAATTAGCACCATTTTAACCATTTTAAAAAACTTTTATTGAACCTCCCTGTTAGTTTCTGTACTTTACAACTGGTCCCAACAACATATATCTGATGTGTAACTACATTTAGCCAGAACACATCACCTGCCATCCTTGGTATTGGGGACCCCCTGACTGTAAAAGCTTGTTGTAAAATGTACAAATGTTATTATACAACACCATATTATCTAGCTGTTTAATTAAAACTGACAACTCAAGGAAACAAGGGAAAGCTGAGATTTATAGTTCAACTACTGGAGTTGTTGGACTACAAGTTGGACATCCTTCTTTCAAGAAGAGGTCAGGTCTATCCTGAATCGTCCCAGGTCCCATCATCCCTTGCTACATGAGCCCTTCCTAGCACCATGCTAATGTAGAAAAGTCTGTATCAGTTCCATAATTTGAGCTCTTATCAATTTAGACAATAGATAAAACGATAAATTAAATGAAAACAGGATTTGCTTGAAAGGAAGTGCGAGATACAGATAATCCTGGAACAGAAGTAACGGGGACTAATACAGCAAAGGAATTCTAAAAATGCTGGGGATAGATTATCTTATTGTAGACTGATAAAAAAAAACATTGTTCTGTGTGTGCAGACACTGATCTGTACTGATCACGCTTGTTTGGACACGCCATGGAACATTGGACCCAAACATAATACATGTTTAAATGGCAATCATAGAGAGACCAATCGCGATTCTATCAAGAATTCATTTACACTGAATAACTTTTTATTAAATAGTGTAACCATTTAAGATTAGATCACGCAAATTAAGGTAATGCATTTGCAGCAATTAACAGGGAGATTCAATAAAATTTCTTATCGTTTAAAATGGTGCTAATTTAGCCCCAACCAATCAGAACTTATTTGACATTTGAAAACTAACATCTGATTGGTTGGGGCAAAATTAGCACCATTTTAAATGATAAGAACTTTTATTGAATAACCCTGTTAGTGTCTAGAGCGTGTTTAAAGGTGCCATACATTAGGCCGACATACAATCGACAATTCCATGGATTGGCCAAAAAAATTAACATTTTCCCCATCTTATTATGCGACATTAGATCGTAACATCGATTGTAATTACTATCAGTAAAAGTCGTTTTTTATGTCGATTGGTTAACTGATTGTAGTAATTTTTTTTAGTTCAGATTAAATGTAAATGTTATGTAAACCCACAATGGACGACATTAGACATTAATCACTAAACAAATTGAATGTGGAACAATATGGTCCATCTGCGTACAATTAACATTCTGCATCTGTCAGGGCCGGATTTATACTTTTTTCTCCCCTAGGCCAGCTAACTTGTACTGCCTGTACACCTGTACGTGGTCATCTATTGGCTGAAGCAGAGCTTTGTAAGTGGGGGAGGGACCTGCTCCCCTAGCAAATCGCCAATCGCTGCCCATTTCTGATTTAACAGAAACCAGTAAAGCTCTGCTGTGTGCCAACTAACGTGCATTGTGTACATTTAAAATGGAGGTGCAATGCTGCTTTACCCTTTTCTTTCTTTCTTTCTTTCTTTCTTTCTTTTTGCTGCCCTAGGCTATGGCCTAGGTTGCCTAGTGGGAAATCTGGCCCTGACATCTGTCTATAAAAGTATTGGTCGGTTAAAGGATAAGTGAACTGTAAAATCAAGTTGTGTTCATTTGGAAGCTGCAGCTTTGCCATATTTTTTTTTACCTATGCCCCTCCAGAGCCTAGCTTTGTGCCTTGGAAGTTGCTGACATCTTGTTACTGGTTTGCTGAATGTTAAGCTCCGCCCCTCTGAGATTTCCTCTGCTTTCTCCTGCTTGAGCCTCAAACAGTAATGCCTGTGAGTTCCATGCACGTGCGTGTGCTCGGAACTCACAGGCATTACTGTTTGAGGCTCAAGCAGGAGAGTGCACGGAACTCACAGGCATTACTGTTTGAGGCTCAAGCAGGAGAGTGCACGGAACTCACAGGCATTACTGTTTGAGGCTCAAGCAGGAGAGTGCACGGAACTCACAGGCATTACTGTTTGAGGCTCAAGCAGGAGAGTGCACGGAACTCACAGGCATTACTGTTTGAGGCTCAAGCAGGAGAAAGCAGAGGAAATCTCAGAGGGGCGGAGCTTAACATTCAGCAAACCAGTAACAAGATGTCAGTAACTTCCAAGGCACAAAGCTAGGCTCTGGAGGGGCATAGGTAAAAAAAAATATGGCAACGGTATTTTTAAAGCTGCAGCTTCCAAATGAACATAACTTGATTTTACAGTGCACTTATCCTTTAACGATCATAATAACTTATTGTAGTGTATGGCCACCTTAGGGCTAGGCCACACTAGCGCGTTTTTGGTTGTGCTTGCAGTTTTGGGTAGAATGTAAATCGTGGGAAACACAAAAAATTATTTCCGATGTGCATTAGTTTCCGTTTTGCGTGCACCATTTTTTTACGCAAACACACACTTCCATAATGTTAAATTGCAAAATTGCATGTGCAAATGCGTAATGCGCGACAACGTACCAGAATCACACACGCAATGACGCGTGTGATTCGGTGTGTTAATAATCTGGGGCACTGTTCACCAATAGAACATGTCAGAGGACACATGGACATTCCTTAAGACTTCAAGCTCGGAAAGGGTTTTTCACTGTGAGAACGGTAAAGCTATGGAACTGTCTTCCTGTGGATGTTGTTATGGCAGGTTCATTGGTTAGTTTCAAAGCTGGATGAGTTTCTGCAAACAAGGAATGTTGCAAGTTATTGGTATTGATACATAAGCTGATCCAGGGAAATTTCCGATTGCCACTTGGAGTCAGGAAGGAATTTTTTCCCCCTTCATAAATTTGGTGGAGTTTTTTGCCTTCCTCTGGATCAACAGTTAGGCAGGAAATGAGGATATTGCTAGATGGGTTGGACTGGATGGACGTATGTCTTTATTCAACCTCATATACTATACTATACTATATTATACATTGCCAATAATCGGTAAATTCTGTTAAAGGGAGACAATACTATCGCTCCATGTATGGCCGCACGGCTGACTGATCCCCATACCGGGCAATCGGCCATGTCCTTGTGTGCGGTCCCCCACAAATAATTATGTATATGTATTGCATAATAGTGGGGTAATAGAAGTCACGGGCTAATCCCAGGGTAGTTACCATCTGTGCACAAATTGTTGTTTACAAATATAAATCAGTGTACAAGATATTTGAATGAATTTAGTGCCTGAACACTGCATATGCTTCTCTCTGTACCCCACTCTCATTAAAACTTTTTTGCACATTATTTGATAGTGCCGCACCCAGTGTAATGAAAGCTGAGAAGTTCTCAGTGCCACACCTTAATTAGCAACATTTGATACTTTAAAAACCCATCTCTCATTTACCTCCTACCTTAACTCACACCTTCTCCCTGCCCTTGAGGCAATGTACCAGAAACTACAAAATTAAGTATAAAATATTACGTCTTACACCCGGTGTTGGTTTCCACCACACAATTTTCACATCAGACTGGCGCTGACAATATATTGGCTTGATCAATTGCATGGGAACCCTGTGTATCACCCGATTGGGTCTAAATTCTCACTGTACCTGATATTTTTCGTCTGTTACTGTTGGACATACTTGCCAATATTTCAGGCCCAATCAACCGAAATTCCAATTGCGACAGACAATCGAGCTAAAGTATGATCTGTGAATACCTGGTTCTAGAATATTGGCCAAACTACTCCATTCATTTTTTTTTATTTTTCAGGTTTTAAAGGTGTTTTAAAAGGCATGTCCACCCCAAAACTAAAAACTGGTGGTTTATCAGTTATCTGCCCGCAATCACCACTTCTATCTTCTATTTTTACCAGTTTATTACATGCATTTATAACCAGATATTTACTGAAACGTTCTATTCCATTCTGGCAAAGGTATCTGCCCCTCCCTCTGCTCAATGAGCTTTTAATAAGCTTGAGCATGTGCAGAAGAGTTAGCAGGTGAAACAGCTGTTAATTATTGGTTGTGATGTCAGCTGTCACAGCCAGAATGGTGGCAATAATTATCCTTAAAAATCTGATTAGTAATACATCTAATAAAAAGCTGAATATATCAATTGGGGTTGGGGTAACCGACATGTGACCAGTTTTTTGTTTTAAGGTTGGACATGCCCTTTAGGGGATCAGTATAGTGTCCATTTAGACATTTATAAAGAGCAGTTTTAGAGCCTGACAAAGAACTCTAGGAACCAAAGATTTAAAGTATCAGGAAACCTGATTGACAGGAACTAGATGCTCAACAAAGTTTATTATTCCAAACCAGAACTCCATCACAAAGAAAGATTATCAAGGATCAGTACCTGTACTAGATACTATTGATCGGGATTCTATATGAGGCTCTGGAATGTGCAGTCCTTCTGTGTAACCAGAAGAAGAACCGTTTGTTTGGACTGGATTGTAGGGCAAATAGACAAAACTTGAAGGTTTATTTCCCATAAAAAAACAAGTGTCCCCCACCCTCCCTTTATCTCCTAAACTTTACTTTGCCAGGTATAATCCAGTTATAAGTCTAGTGTTTTGTCAAGGTCACCAGCCAGTAGTGACACGTTATAAAATGTACTTTTAGTAATCCTAAGAAATATTAAATTTTTATGCATGGAGGCTTCTCCAGTCAGTCGCTTTTGCAATGAAAAGGGTGCGGTTAAAAGGGAACTAAAGTGATTTTAGAGATAAATGTGCAAATGTAGCCATCAAAGAGCACAGTCTAAAAAGGTAACTCAGATCAATGAACAGGTTTATACTAGCCCACCCTGGGAAACCCATTAAATAAGTATATAAGGTGTCAACAGGACTGAGATAGATATATGACTTACTGGAAAAAGATATAAAATATTCAGTGGTCCTGTAATGCTTCCTGGTAGGCCTCTGCTCTTATATTTCCTGGTACGCTCCTGCTCTTATATTTCCTGTAGACCCTCTGCTCTCATATTTCCTGTAGACCCTCTGTGTTTGAGGCTCAAGCAGGAGAGTGCACGGAACTCACAGGCATTACTGTTTGAGGCTCAAGCAGGAGAAAGCAGAGGAAATCTCAGAGGGGCGGAGCTTAACATTCAGCAAACCAGTAACAAGATGTCAGTAACTTCCAAGGCACAAAGCTAGGCTCTGGAGGGGCATAGGTAAAAAAAAAAATCTGGCAACGGTATTTTTAAAGTTGCAGCTTCCAAATGAACATAACTTGATTTTACAGTGCACTTATCCTTTAAATGATACACAGGGAGATGTAATAAAAGTTCTTATCGTTAAAAATGGTACTAATTTTGCCCCAACCAATCAGATGTTATTTATCATTTGAAAGCTAACATCTGATTGGTTGGGACAAAAAGCACCATTTTAAACGATAAGAACTTTTATTACATCTCCTTGATTATTTTAATAAAACTTTTACTAATTTATACGCAAGTCAGGATTAAATACACTGGGGTCAAGAATTTAGGGTAAAACCAAAGACGTAACTACAGTCTACTGGAATACAATGTAGGCCCGTGGGTTCAATTTCCCCGTAGGCTTTATTTGCAGGAATGTTTGTATGTTCTTACTGTGCTTGCCTAATTACCTTATTTCATGGTTTAATAAAGCACAATAATAATGACAGATGTGTATGTGTATATTATTTGAAAATGGTGCAAGTAACAAAGTTTAAAAGGCATTTCATCCCCAATGTAAATTTTACAGTTAGGTTAAGCAGCCCAGACACCAATATGCAAAGAGGTTTCTGAAGGCAGCTATTACTCCTAGCGTTCACTGCCTCCTTCTGGCTTCTGCAGAGGTTGTTGTCTCCTCTTAAAGCTGTACAAGTTCTCCTATGAGCTTGCACATGTGCAGAAGATACAGCTTGGGAAATAAAACAGCCATTTGGACAAGATGAAATGACCATCTATATATTTTTAATTATTATTACTATTACTATTCAGGATCATTTGCATTTTGTTCTTCTTTAAGTGGATTTAACCTTTTGTGCAATATTTCTATTTGGAAATCCAAGCTTTGTCTACAGCAGTTTATATTTTGGGTGGTGGAGGTGCAATTTTCCGTTTCCACCAGTAGATTGTGCTGTTGGTCTTTGGGATAGGGAACGGAGATCACAACTCTGTAACCATCCAAAGCATGCTGGTTTCTTTAGTGAATATTTGATAGCGATCTTTGACATTGCTTCTTTTTAAATTTCTTTGATTTGTGAATAGAAGTTTTGCTCATTCAAATGACTAAATCTTATATAAAGTATTGTGCCCACTGTGAGAAGGGTATTGATACATAAAGTTGGAAAAGATCAAGGGATATTTACGATTGCCACTTGGAGTCAGGAAGGATTTTTTCCCCTTCATACAGGTTATTTTTTTTGGCTTCCTCTGGATCAACAGTTAAGCAGCAAATGTGGTTATTGCTGAGTAGGTTGGAGTGGATGGACGTATGTCTTTATTCAACCTCAAATACTATACTAAACTATATATACTATATTATCACTATACTATACTATCACTATACTATATATACTATATTATCATTATACTATACTATACTATATATCCTTTACTACTATACTATATATACTATACTATACTTGTAGGGAACTGATAAACTAGTTACCCTTTAGTCTTTTTGATCTGGCAGTTCAGGATTTGGCCAGTAGAGGTCATTGTGTAGAAGTATAAAAAGGGAAGCAGACATGTGCTCAGCCTCTTTCTGACTTGGAGTTTCCCCAGAGGAGCCTGGGACTTAAGCTAGGTACACACTGTACAATCTTTCCTCCTGATCACCGTTCAAGGCTTTCGACCGGTCGGCCAGGAGGAAGGACTGTCGGTCGTGGCTAAAGCAGCCACATCCGACAGTTGAAGCGACCGATCATTTGGTCCATCTAAGACCGCACGATCGGTTGTGATTTTCCAATCTGTCCGATCGTTCGTTCATCCGATTTGGATGAACGAATGGTCGGGGTCGTACACGGCCGCAAAAAGCCGCCATACAATAGTTAGATTAGATTCTGTTATAGATCACTCCAGGAGGGACAGATAGGAGTAGGGTAGCTAGCTCCAACAAGGAGATTTAGTAAGGACTAGAGTTCTGGGTATACCACCCAAGAATAGGACATGGTGCCAGACATAGGGGTTGAGGATTCTACTACAGTGACCTTAGAGCTTGGGTGTAACTAACAAGCTGATTTTTATTTATGCTGTTTCTGATTCCTCTGGTTTGTGAGTATTTATATGCTATGCTATGTAACCTCTATTGTGCTAATTACAATGCCTTATTTATATTGTTCTTTTAATAAATCGGATACTGTTTAAATTCAACAACCACTGGTGCCCATTTATTGCATTCTACCTAGAGTGGTAGTTCAGCAACACCCTGCCTCCAACATATGCGAGGGCCCACTCCTGATAAGTAAGAGTCTTGTGCATAGAATCTGGATAAGGCTGACAGTCTCTGGAGCAAAGTAGGTACCACCATTTTATATACTATATATACTTTACTACTATATTATACTAAATAATACTATATATACTATATTATCATTATACTATACTATCGCTATACTATATATACTACTACTTTACTATACTATACTATTTATACTTTACTACACTATACTATATATACTGTACTATATATACTTTACTACTATACTATACATACTATACTATATATCCTTTACTACTATACTATACTTTACATACTATACTATATATACTTTACTACTATACTATACTATACTATATATACTTTACCACTATACTATATTATATATAAAATACTACAATACTATACATACTTTACTGCTCTACTATACTATATATACTATACTATACTATACTATACTATACTATAGTAGTTATACTATACTATACTATATACACTATACTATACCATACTATACTATACTATAAATACTTTATTACTATACTATATATACTATTATTATTAATGTTGCAGATTTATATAGCGCCAACATCTTCCTTAGCCCTTTACATTTACATGTATACATTCACATCAGGCCCTGCCCTGGAGAGCTTACAATCTAATCACATTTATTTGACACATACAAACTATCAGTATGATTGTGGGGGAAACCGGAGTGCCCGCAAGCTCGGGGAGAACATACAAAGCTGCTTCCTCTCACATGAAGGTTGGGATCTTGGTGTCGTCTATACATCAGGGAACTAACTTAACTCTCAGCCAAAGGAAAGTACAAAGGGAAAACAATGAATTAGATTTTATGTCTGACATCAAGTTAAGAATTAAGTCGTATTTCTTACTGAGCGCAGAAATAAGACAATGGGCCCAGACAGGGCTGACATACAGTATATCCAGTGTGTTAGTATGGGGATAAAACAAGGTCATTTAACAGCAAGATAGACGTACTTAAAGGGGAAGTTAATGCTGTAGCAACATGTATTGAACTGGACAGACAAAGTACAATATTTAGTGAATAATGCACCAGGAAAAGGGTGGCAAACCAAAGTTACAGTATACAGGCCACGGAAATCCAAGGTTATTTCTCATATTCTTATGTTTTATATTAGTCAGTGATTTATTTCCTATCCATAGGTTTCAGAGAGTCATGTGACACAGATGACATAGCTATGCACTGATTATAACCGATGACATAGCTATGCACTGATTATAACTGATGACCTAGCTATGCACTGATTATAATGGATGAAATAGCTATGCACCGATTATAATCGATGATAAATCTAAGCGCTGATTATAATCAATGACATACCTAAGCACTGATTATAATCAATGACAATGCTAAGCACTGTTTATAAGGGTATAATTTACAGGATATGTATGGCTCTTTTGCATAATAATATTTTAGACTATTCTATATGGTTTTTACACAGAGATGTTCAACCTCCTAACTGTTGGTGGACTTCACATTTCGCAGCATTAACCGATAGATACAGATAGATAGCCAGAATCCGTACCGGTTTGAGAATTTTCCTCCGTTGGCTGCTCCGGGTTTAGTTTGTTAATTTGTGTTATGTTTGATATCAGTGATTGCGTTGTGAAGACGATCATTTTACCAGTATTTCCAGTTGGACTTGTGACTCCGTAGAGGTCCGTAGAGGCGTTTTCTGTTGAAAAAAATATTATTATGGTTATACTGGCGTGGGACAAACAGCCAGGGTCTAAAATCCAGATTTATAGCCAATGGTAAACAAGATTCCATCGGTAGCTGCCTGTCATCGGCTATAGATCTTGCTACACATGGTACAGATGTTCTCCCTGTACTTGGGTGGCCATCAGATCTCAGCTGATGGTGGTATCTTGATGGGATAGTCCGTTTTCCAATAAAAGACAAACCTTGTCGGACCCAATGTGACCTCCCCCCTTTGATCGGTAATGTGTGCACCTAGATTAAGATTCATCTATTTCATTTCAATGAAAAACAATACAGGAGCACTACATTCCAGTAATTATTAGAAATGATCTGTTAAAGAGACATTGCAATATTCTGGATGGACACTGAACTACATAATCATTTTCCATAACAAGAAATAAAATCCACCTGCCCCGACACTATTATTATTATTATTATTATTACATTCCAACCAATTAAAGCGCCATTGGTTCCCTCAGACACCTGTTAATGGGAACACTGGCTGATGTACAATAGTATAGCCCCACTGGGTGATTACCTACTGTATGTCACCCATGCTACAATTCATTATATATTCAATATCCACATTTAATTTCATTCATCCATTCAAACAAATGAATATTGTCATTGTGTAGGACGCTTTTAAAGGGGAAGTCACAGAGGCGCGTCGCTTTGTAAATGAAAGACACCACAACGTAGACAGAAAGAAGAAGAAAGAAAGAGATTGATTTCCAAAATGATTTAGTAATTTTCGTAATTAAAATCCGTGTCAGGTCTCACGTGAAATAATACTGACCTCTTGTGGAATTTAAGGGAAATGTTTTTGGAATTTCAGTGATAAAGGGAGCCATACATGCATCAAAGTATGCTCAATTGATTTGAGTTTTAACCGACCAATAGAAAACAAATCGAACCTGAGTCAATCCAACAGAAATTCATTAAAATGTCTCAAACCCCCAGATACAATCAATAGAATAGAAATGTGATCAAAGGAATGGGAAAAAAGGGAAATCGATTGAATTGGAACCTTCAAACAGAATGATGAATCAAACTCGTGTACAGCTACCATAACGCTATAAATGGTAGGAGGGCAGAGCACATGTCTGGCATTATACTACCGTCAATAAATGCTTGACAAGCATGAGGGGCAAATCTGTCCCCTCCCTCCAACAGATACAAGGCGCCACCCCAGAAACCATTGTCAACCACATATCACGGATGATGTAGATTTATTCCCAGGAGTTACCTTTATGCCCACAGCGGTACAATACCGCCACAGTAGTACAATAACTTTAGTACAATGTTGTGGTATTGTATGTGCGATCCCAATAATGTATGGTGAATGTAAAAACGTGGCAGTAAAGTACAGCCCTCATTTTAATAATTATGACCCATGAAGTGGGCCCCCGTTCTTTCTAGTTATGTCCCTAATCAGTGTGTTGATTAATTCTGTCAACCCAAGGGGGTGTCAGTTCTGCTAAGTCCAGGCCCTGATGCAGGGGCAAGTGGTTGGGTATACTGTGTGCTGTCTGGGCCCTGATGAACAAGGGGGTTGTTGATTTGGGTGTCTCCGAGTCTGTGTCCTGAGGAGCCCAGGTACAAATTCTGCCTCAGGGCCCATAGGCTTGTAGCTATTAGCATTGCGTTGATTGCATAGCTGCCATGAGAGCACCAAGATGGGTCCCAGTGTTAGTGAGAAGGCCTTGCTCCCCCCTAGTAGTAAGGCCTGTGTTCAATGCACCAAACAACCCTGACATCTAAAGGCCCAAACAATCGCTAAATCTTTATTCTTTGGTTGTACATTTACCATTGGCTGTAGAGTTGTAACTCTCAGTGCTGGACTCAGTAGGAACCACAGGACTCCGTTCATGTGTTGTAGGTAAGTCGGTCACCCAGAAAGTGCGATTATCTGAAATATCTTAAACAAAGAGGGAAGAATCAGAAAACATCTGGACATTAAATATGAACAAAAATAAAGACAAATAGGGCTATGTACCGAGAGCCGGTATCGCAAAGATGGTGTAAAGTGAACGAGCGTTACTTGTATTCAATAAACCGTTTGCGATTAATAGTACATAAGTGTTTGCGTTAGAAAATCACATTAAGAGCTTAACGTGTGTTTTAGTACTACAGTTGCGTAAGTCTTGATACATAGCGGTAAAGTCACGTTAAGAGCTTAGCGTGTGTTTTAGTAGTGGAATTGCGTAAATTGTGGTACATTGCGTTACATAGAATCAACAACATTTCTCACACCATTTATTGCCGAATTAAAAGCCATAAAATGGATCTGTGAACAGAATTTATTTATTCTTATGCATTGTAAATGTGAGGAAAGCAGAGGAAGATATGTTTAAAATATTTGTAGCCTTTATATACATAAGAACATACATGTACATGTATGTAATGTGTCATTTCTCCTAAATAGACACGGTTTATGTTTAGTAAGTAGTGGCTAGGTAATTAGGTAACTAATTTGCTTACCAACACAAACGATAGTTCAGAATTAGAGATGGTCGAACTATATCATATCAGCTAAATTAATTAGATATCACGAACAAGTATGCAAGCAACGAAGGGTGATTACCTGCACTAAAGTTAAAATGGATCCGTTTAGTTACATAGTTTGTACAAACTTGCGTCAGCTGATGCGCCACTTCAAGGCAATTCCCAGCATCAGTCCTAACCTAATGAGTAAAGTTCATCCCGGGGAACAAGACCATACCTGCTTCTCTCTTTATTTAGTATGACCTATACCAAGGAATCATGGAGCTTACAGAGCTTCTAAACCTTCTTTTTATCTGGACTGCCTTAAAGGGGCGGGGGAATAAATTTACCCAGGGAGCAAGCTATAAAATCCGAGCCTTGCTTGCTTTGCTCCCTGGGTAAATTTATTCCCCCGCCCCTTTAAGGCAGTCCAGATAAAAAGAAGGTTTAGAAGCTCTGTAAGCTCCCATGATTCCTTGGTATAGGTCATACTAAATAAAGAGAGAAGCAGGTATGGTCTTGTTCCCCCAGGGATTGAACTTTACTCATTAGGTTAGGACTGATGCTGGGATACTGCCTTGAAGTGGCGCATCAGCTGACGCAAGTTTGTACAAACTATGTAACTAAACGTATCCATTTTAACTTTAGTGCAGGTAATCACCCTTCGTTGCTTGCATACTTGTTCGTGATATCTAATTAATTTATGCTTATATGTATAGTTGAGTGCTGGAGACTTCTGTATAATGTATTAATTGCCGGTACTCCTTTGCACCACATCTGAAAGTAATTTAAAATAAAGGTTTGAGCTGCATATTCTTGTATTTGTATATATATATATATATATATATATATATATATATATATATATATATAGTTTTTGTAGTGGCTAGGTAAGTAAGTCTAGACACGCAAAGTTAACTAGAATAACGCACGCATCGGAAGTTACGTCTAAAAGTCACGTTAAGTGTTCATAAATCCCCATTAAGACATTAACGGAACTTTAAGACTTTTGCGATAGCGGCTCTCGGTACATAAAACCATACTAAACCAGGCACTACAGACCATAACAGAAACTCTAAACCAGTCTAGAATAAATAGGTTATTCAGAAGGCTCCTCCAATCAGAAACATGTATGTTGTGTAGTGATATGATACCACTATAACTACAGTAAAAACCACAAACCCATGGGCGGTACATGGGCCCCCGTAATGATCAATTTAGCCAATCAAAGTTTATTGTGACTTGATCAAGCCTGAAGTTCACTAGGATACAGGAACGCATTTGACTAGTTGGACATCTGTCCATGTTTTGTCTTGTGTGTACCCAGCCTAATAGCATGGACAAACTTGCTCCTCTTGTCACATATACCAGCACCAGTATACGCCTGTCATTACTTTTTATAGGGCCTGCCCTACAGAGCTTACAATCTATTTGTGACAGAGAGAACCATGTTACCTTTAAACACTGGGGATAGGCTACATTACTTTAACAGAAGAATCAGGTTGTGTAACACTTCTGCATTAGGATGTTTACTGTTCTTGGCCATTATTATAGTCCTTTGATGGAGAAGTGGCCCGCCAGTCATTATTCCATTGTTGCCCCTGATTATCCCATTTACTGTTAAGGGTATAAAGCTTTTAATTTAACTGTTTGCTCTCTCTCTCGCAATGTTTGCACTAAATCAGCTTGGACCCTTTTAACTATCATTACAATCCACACTTGTTCCAAAGGTTGTTAATGGGATTGCTTGTGTTGTAATGTTTGGGTTCTTTGTACTATTTTGCCACAATCTGTATATATCATTTCTATTTTCTGGAATCTCGGTTATGTAGATCTGTGCAGGGAAGGAAAAGGATGGAAAAGTGTGTTTAGAAGTCAATTTACTTTATATTTTTAGCTTTGGTTGAGGAAAATGCTGGAGCTGTAAACGGTAAAATGATGTCATATTTACAAGCCATTTTATTGGTTACATTCAAGCGTGTGTTTATTTTTTCAATGGAGTATAGGCAGAGTTAGATTTATAGCTGGTGCCTCTCCCAGGTTTGACCGTGGATTCTCCTATTGGCTGGAGTGGATAATATAATGATGCCATTTTAAATGCTGCCAGAACACCACACCCCATACAAACACATTTATAGACAAGTCATATTCGAACCACACCAAAAAATTAAAGAAAAAACAAGAAACAAACAAAATGATTGAACGTCTATTGAAAATGAGTTAACCCAATATAACCAAATATGTGTCAGTGTAAAATTGTAAAATCTTTCAAAGCATCTAATTGAACAGATTCTCTCTCTGTCCTTGTTTCATGTGCACACTGAGCATGTCTAAGTCAGTGGCTTGGGTTATAGAAGGAATTAGGAGTTACTGGATAATCTTATACAAGCAGTTCTACCAGTCTAGTATGTTTTCCCCCCAGGATTCTTTAAGTTTCTCTTTAAATCTTTTAAATTATTAAATGCCCTACTGACAAGTTTGGTGCTTTGTCAATAAATAAATAATTATTCCATTACACCTTAAAGGAACAGTAAAACTAAAAGTTTTTCTTTGCTGGGGGTGGGTTGTATACATTTTTCATACTGTATATCGTGGTTGCAAAATATTCTGAAATAAGTTTCAGTGCTGACTGGACCTTGCCATCCCCTAGTAATCTCTCTCTTAAGTCACACTTACCCATTTAGAGAGAACTACGGCAGCTTACACGGGGCTTGCAAAATATCACTCCTGCAGCTGCTGCAGCCAAATTAATATTGCGATTATGCCAGCAAATAGTTGGATATTTACCCAGAGCCTCAAACACGGTATTGAATCTTCGTAAGGGGAGTGCATGAGGCCTAGTATATTGCTCCTATACTCTTTAGGTGTAAATTATCTTAAAGGGGTAATATTAAAGGGCATCTATACTAAAAAAAATAGGTTATTTTAAATTGACCATAACTGAAAACTATAATTCTTCCCATCCACCACTGTATCATTTTTTTGTTGATCTGCCCCCTATTCCTTTAGATATCCAATCTAAAACTTCTTATATTTCAGCTGTCAATTAAGTCCCTTGCTCTCATAAACTATTCTTCTGTGAGTAGTTTTATTGTAGCTGGAATGGTGACAGAGTTTTGACAGTTGGAATGCTTTGTGCAGGCTTGACAGTTGGTTTGTGGGAAAAAAGTCAGGTCAGATGGAAGTGGGAGTGGTTAAAAGAGGGAGGGGGGATACTTCTCCCAAACAAAATGTGTTCTGGATTGAAGGCATGCAGCAACACACACAAATCAGAGTAAGTGCTACTTACATGTATTCAATTATAGATTAAGATGAGGCAAAGTCATTTTTTCAGTATAGTGTCCCTTTAAGGGATAATATTGGATAATTTCAGAATCCAGTTCCTTTTAAATTCCTTTTAATAATGTTAATTCACTTTTTTATCTCTCCCCATTTTGGTATTCTACCAGTAACCCCCCTATTCTTTAAAGAATCAGCATACCACCCTTTGACAAAGCACACTACCATCCCCTGCGGCGCACCACCCACCTTCAGCGCAACTCTCCCTTCCCCGCGGCTCACACCCATGTTGTGCTCCACCTGATGGCTGGCATGTGGTAGTGCGCTGTGTCCATGGTGCGTCCGTCAAACTGCAGGTTACTATTTAGGATTAAAGGGCCTATAGGGTTTATCTAGCTTCTCAGTATATTGATATTAGCCTACACCTACACTAAAGCATTTCTCCCTCATGGTACGTCCCAAGGTTGGTGGGACTTACAGTATGATACATTATTGTAGATTCAACATTCCGACCTCTAATTGGTGGTAACGAAGGCCAATTGTAAAGCTGGTTTTACATTTATTAGTTTTTCTCTAAACTTCCAATAGTAAGGAAACACAGCTGTGTCATAAGAGACTTGTTTATCATAGTAAGTTTACCCAAGTCTTGTGGGACTGTGCACTCCACCCATAGTTTGGTCATGTGCTCAGTTGAGTAATTCACTTTAGTCTCTAAAAGACAAAGCTATAGACTAGCACTTATAAGTACTGGAAGTGTTGGACCCAGATGAAGAAAGCAATCCTTGAAGTGGTAGATGGGCTTAAAATAAATTTAGCTTGTAATTGAACTAATTTCTTACATTCATATTTTGACAAAGCTTTTAAAGCAGTGTTAGGAATGTACAGAAGTGTACACACTTTGCCGTCCAATCGGAGTGCATGGGGCAAAAAAGACCACCCAGGATGGCGTTAAACTACTGACATCAGCATAATGGTTGATCTATCGGAATGGAATATTTCCATTGGTTGGTATTGGCTTCCTTTACTGCAGGTAGTGGGAGGTGATGGATTGTGAAGTGTACAGTATGCTCACCCAGCCAACCAAAAGAATGGGAGTTTATTCGGGTGTGTAGATGTGTGTGTCATTAAATGGCATCTGTTGGGCGATATTGCCTGAATTCATATGTATTTGGAGGGTGGCTTAGCAATTTTAATCAAACTGGATGTACAGTAAAATAAATTATTATTGAGGTTTTAAAAAATATGGATGGGTTTCCGCTTTTAAAGAAAAGAAGATTAAAACGCATGTTCTTTTATGTGCTTTCCACACGAAGATCAGTCAGTGTAACCTCTTCCAATGTGTTACACATATTAATTGAACAGTGGAATAAACCAATGTTGATCCACCCCTCTTAATAACATTCAGTTGCAGGCGAGAAAAAGTGAATTATCTTTAAAGGGCATGTCCACCCCCAAAACTATAATCCCCCCAACTACTGGCCCCACCATGTAGTGTAGTTTAATCCTTACCTCACATCCCAGCTCCATAGGGTTCTCCTGTAGTCCCCCCCCAAAGTCCCAAAAAATGACTACCAGGAGGCTAGCAGAGTCCATATAGGACACTGCCTGCTAGCTGGCCTCAGGTAGATTTTGCCATGCGTACTGCAGCCCTTCTCCCCTCCCTCCCCTCCTCCTGTTCTACTATCCCTCCCCTAGCTCAAATCCCCCTTAATATTGTGCTCCCCATGTCTCCCAGCCCCAACCGCATATTTTTTTTTTTTTAGAAAGCTCCCCAAACTCTTACTACCTCTCCTCTTCCTCCGGCGAAGTGAGCTGCCGGCAGCCGCGTCTGTGATTGGCTGCCGCTCAGCCAATCACAGACGCGGCTGCGGTCCCGCCCTCTGCTTGCATTTCCTTGCAAGCAGAGGGCGGGAGCGCGGCGGAGGATCGAGGGAGGTAGTAGAGTTTGGGGGCCTTCTAAAAAACAGAAAATTATAGCGGTTGGGGCTGGGAGCCCAGGGGGGACCATATATTAAAAAAAAAATTTCAGGGTGGACATAGCCTTTAAATGAATGAATTCTATATTTTACTAAGCAATCATTCTTAAATATTACCTGTTGGTAAAGATTCCATAAGATCAGTAATTAAAGTGATAGTACTCGGAATTGACATTTCAACAGTGGTATTTGGAGGTGGAGGGATGGTCTTGGCTGTAGTGGTTTGTTGAGTTGTTGTGGTTGCTTCAGTAGTAGTAAGTGATAAGAGGAAAAAGAAGAAATATATTACCAGTGAGATAATTACATACTTAAAGGAGAATTATACTCATGCTGTTACTGACTTCTTTCTGATTCCTCCCACAGTCATTGTCACTGAAAATTCTCCTATTGGAGAACATATGTTAATTAAGGAAGGGGGATGAGCTTAAAAACTGTCATGAGTGTAATTCTCCTTTAAAATTCAGTTGTAATCTACTAATATCTCATATTATTATGGCCGCCATACACAGTCAACCAATATGATATTCTAATAGGGTATTGTATGATAATTGTATTATTATTGATCATTGACAACCAACTTGGACTGAGAAAATCAGTCCCCTTGCTCTATTGGGCATGCTGAGAAACCTATAATGCTACCATTGTTGTTGGTACAATCGATCAATTGATTTTGATGTATGCATGGCCGCCTTTAATTACAATGGATTATTTTTCTTGTCACCTTTTTTCACTACCAGATCGATGTTAAGTTTCATGTCATTGAACCAGCCAGCATGTTCTACCCGGCAGCAGTACGTCCCTTGGTCTTGTAGGGTTAGGCTTTCAATTGTCAGAGACACGGTTCCTTTTAGGATGGGGCCATTTAGCTGGTACCGGTCCATTGATCTAAACGTAACCTGACGTCCATCAGTCCATATAAGGGGTTTGTTGCATCTTGAGTTAGGGCAACTATCCCTTCCCCAGCACATGGTGGTAAGATCACTATCACCGTTGACTTGGTAAGTACACGGCAAGGTAATGGGTTGGCCTTCCATTCCGCTCATCTTGAATCCCCATGTTAATGAGGCTGAAATAAAGAGAGAAACCATATTAGTTTGAAGGGCATGTTCACCCCAAAACGAAAATTCATATTTAGGTAGATCACCTCTCAAAACCTCAATATCCTTGTAGGTACACACCTGAAAGGTGCACTGCTGCCAGCAAAACTTCCTGATAGTGCTCCTGAGCTTTGGCACTTGCTCAGAGGAGGAAAAATCTGTTAATCCCTTCAATCATTGGCCGTGTCTGATTCCTCCTCTAAGCATGCTACAAAGTTTTCTGAGCATAGGTTCAGGGGAACTGCCGTGACACGGAAATTGGAGGAATCAGGAGGATTTTGTAAGGACCACAATCAAATTTCAGGTCAGTAACTACAATATGGTTTTGGGGGTGATCTACCAAAATATAAATTTTCATTTTGGGGGTGGACATATGATGAGTTCTTCCAAGCAAAAAGTTCCATGATCCACAAATTTCAAACATTTGAAGTCAACGTCAAAATAAACTTTCAATTAAAGGGCTATTGTGGTTTCCGAAGAAATTAGGGTTAAATAAAGGCCCTTTCATTGTACCTTTAAAATGAACTCTGGATCACATCACAAGTTATATTGCTGGAAAGATTTAGCAATGCAACTTCCTGCATTAATAAGCCCCCCTTTTAACTGTCAATTTTTTTTTACAGTCTGTGCAGGTACATTCTGTCCTTCCCAGCATTAAGTCTTAAGTGAGCATGCTCTGCCTCTGGGGCACGTGGGAGGGGACATGGCAGGCCTGTGGTGGAGGAGAAGACTGGGTGGAGCAAAGGAAGGAGGCAGGGTTAGGGGCATTCACAAGTGGGGGAGTAAGCATTCCAGGAGCAGCCAGGGCCAATCTTTGGATAGGATTTCAGCCCTGAATGCACGACTCAGGATTTTGTCCCTGGAGTCGGGACAATCCTGTCTAAATAGGGATGCCTGGAACCCTGGGTGGAGTGGAAGAGCAGAGGTTCACGTGATGTCAGTCAAGCTACTTTAAAGTAGAAAGTTTGAACATTCTTCGCAATATAGTTTGTCACAGGTTGTGGCCAGAGATGTGATTCAGGGCTTATTGTAGATAATACTAATAATATGGTACAATATGGCCAACCAATACATATGAAAAGGTAAACTAACTACCCTGTTATCTATAGCGTAATGTGACGTCTGACATCGCTCTGTATAGTATATCCTTTATTTGGAGCAATCGTTCAATGTGGCCATACACTAAGCAATGTTATCAGCTTCTTCTATTGTATTATAGGATGCTGATAAGTTATAGAAATGTTCCTTTTGGCGCGATAGGTCCTGATGTGGTTGTTTGCTGGTATCAGACTCTGTTCATTCCAGTTATTCAACAAGTCAACAACAGATTTGCTATCAGCCAACTGTGTTGTATGGCTAGCTTTAGCTACAAAGCTCTCCCACGCATTTTGAGTTAGCTTGGCCAGTCATGGTCAATTAAGGTGCCCCACATTACCAATAATAATTAGGCAGACTGTAAACAAAAGTTTTCGGTCACATGGAAATGCCCTTGTTTTTAAAAAAAAGCAGGTTTTAATCATTAAAACAACACCAGGTTAATTTAAAACACCTTACAATCAAAAGATTGTTACAGTATGTTTGTAAATGACTATCCTAGCTGGACACTATTTTTTTAACAACTATCTACATAGATATAGAGAGTTTATCATTTTAAACTTATGATCTCGGAAAACCCTTTTGTAATTGTTAGCAGAAAAGTGCAAAATTGTTTACTCGTGGGCATACCCTGGCCTGATATTCCCTTCAGTCGGACTGAAATATCAGCCTCTGTCGTTACAGACGGAAAGTTTTCCTTGGTCTTGGACGCCCCCGTGTACTAAAGTATAGGGAGTCAGCCATGATTGTTAAGCTGGGTTCACACATTAGTGCTAAAGGGCCAATACTTTCAGCATCAGAACCGCTCGTTACAGACGGGACATTTTCCTCAGTCACAGTTGGCCCCGGGCACTAAAGTATGAGGAGATGTCCATGATCGTTAGGTGTATAGCGGTACTCTGTGTACACTAGATATGGAATCCGACACGAACTCGGATCTGACACGAAATTCCTTGGTTCTGAAATCCGAATGATCCATCCAAATCCAGATGGATCGTCCAGATTTTGGGACTTCGGAACGCATTTTTCATAATTTTCGAATGAACGGGGCTATTTTTCGATAGAAAAAAGTGTAAAACTTTCGAAAATTCTCGAAAATACATTCGTAAATGCGAAAATGGTCTCAGATCGTATTTTGAGGAATTTTCATGCGTTCGAGGCTATTTACGAATAGTATCGAAAATAGCCCTGTACATTCGAAAATTATTGAAAATTCGTTCCGGTTTCGGATTTTCTGATCTTTGGGATTTTCCCGAGATCCGGGAATCCAAAAACGGAACAAAACTAGTGAGTTTCAGCCATCTCTAGTGTACACAGCTTTAGGTGTATGGCAGCCATGAACAATCTCCCTATACTCTATATATACTTTATATAGGGAGAAGACTTGTGAATGTCTGTAGCCACATCTTTCAAAGATGACAAACAGAATCTGTAAATTAGTTGAGTATCTATACCAGTCCATAACCAGTGATACCACAAAAACTCATAACTCTACATATTGTCTTCATTCAAAACAAAACAATTTAAAGGGTAATTGTGTTCTCCATATAAGTGCAATCTTTTGAAAAGAGTTCTCTTATTGCTTTCAAACAAGTTTAGGATGATGTATTTATCTTCTCTGTATCTCTGTATCAAGGTTATAGGCTTGTAAATTTACACTTTCTTTTCTGTCCTGTATGTCTGATTCTGTGACAGGCACATGATGAGCTTTGTAAAATGCCAAACACCCCCCAAAAAAACGATATTTTCTCAAGCTAGTTACAGACCTGCAACCATTTATTATCGACCCTGTGTTAAGAGTAGAAAGTGCCACACAAAAAAAAGATTTCCCCCATCACATGAGAAGCACATCTGCACTTCCTATATGTGCATTACTGTTAAGTCAACACTGCCTGGTGAACAGGAGGGTTAAAGGGCAAGTCCAGGCCTAAAATGAAAACTTACATACAGGTAAATCACCCCCCAAAACCCTAAACGGTAATAGTTTGAAATGTGAAATATATAAGTCTAACCTGAAATCCTGCACAATGTCCTGTTTCCCCTGTTTCTGCTTCCTGGTTCTTCCAATTAATACAGTAGTTAAATGATACTCAGATGGGGTAAGAATGAAATGCAGCTAGATACAAATAGTATCGGTGCTAACAATGGTATATAAATATAGACAATTTAAAAGAGGCAACAGATGTGCCACAGTACCATTTTAAACCCAATCATATGTGATAGGGGCACTCATGCTGCTAAATAAATAATCAATCGTATGGAGTTTTAAATGATCAAAAATTGATCAGTCAGAATATAGAGGGTTAAAAATATAAGCTTTATTCAACGAATATCTAAAACATATACTTAATATATCCCCAATCAAATACCAATATAAAAACACATAGTGCACCAAAAATACAAATACAATAAATATAGTTATAACCTAGGCGGGCTGGCGAGAGATAGACGATGGAACAGTGTCTCCACGGGTAAGTCAAATGCAATAATAGTAATAATAGTCAAAGTTAGATAATGGAGCGATCTCACCAAGTAGTATGGATCCTGTCCGGGACCTCTATCCTGTACCGACAGTGTATCATACAGTCGCTCCCAATAAAGGTGTTACTCTCCTCCTCCGTAGATGTAGAAGCCCAACCGAAAGTTTGCTCTCTGATGAGACACACAGAATGGTCCGGCAGAAAACCGTGACTGGGGGCAGGCGACTCGTGCAAGCTCCAGCGCTGCACTGTTCCTATCCCAAACCCAAGCACAGCTTCCACCTCCCGCTCCAGGCAGACGGCCGAGCAGGGAACCAAGTAGGATAATCAAAGATGTAACGACCAGCACGGCTTCCCGTCTCCCGTAATGAAGTCCAACATCCAGCAACCAGCCTAGTTTGAAAAGCACCAAACAACCGACGCGCGTTTCGGGGCCATCTTTCCCCTTCTTCCGGGTTATCAGACCGGTGCTGTATCCCGATTTAAATACCCACATGGGAGCTACAGGTGTGTTCAATTGGGGCAATTAAATCACTGAATGTATCAAAAACCAATTGGCAATTGAATCCAAAATATCAAATCAACTATGCTCACAGTTTAACAGTACAAATGCTAATATTGAATTAAATCAGATAGATCAATTGTGTAATAACTCAATTATTAAGCAACACAGTTCTGAGGTAACATGGCTTATCGAAACATTGTAGCAAATACAAACCAGGAGACAATTAAATAAGTGTTACACATGATAAGGATGTAATGACCACAAGGGGGCGAGGATTTAAAGAAACATGTTAAAGATTAGTTCTTCATTTAACCCCTCAGGGGCCCTAGAGTCCATTTTGTAAATCCACATCGCCTCTTTTTTTAAAACTTGTTTATCCCAGTCTCCCCCTCTGGCGGGTTTCGGGATTTTTTCAATACCACATACTTTTAGGGCGGATGGATCATTATGGTGAGCCTCAGAGAAGTGTCGGGCTACTGAACTCTGTAGATTAGCGTGATAGATATCTCTAACATGTTCCAATGTTCTTTCCGCCAAAGTACAAAATGGACTCTAGGGCCCCTGAGGGGTTAAATGAAGAACTAATCTTTAACATGTTTCTTTAAATCCTCGCCCCCTTGTGGTCATTACATCCTTATCATGTGTAACACTTATTTAATTGTCTCCTGGTTTGTATTTGCTACAATGTTTCGATAAGCCATGTTACCTCAGAACTGTGTTGCTTAATAATTGAGTTATTACACAATTGATCTATCTGATTTAATTCAATATTAGCATTTGTACTGTTAAACTGTGAGCATAGTTGATTTGATATTTTGGATTCAATTGCCAATTGGTTTTTGATACATTCAGTGATTTAATTGCCCCAATTGAACACACCTGTAGCTCCCATGTGGGTATTTAAATCGGGATACAGCACCGGTCTGATAACCCGGAAGAAGGAGAAAGATGGCCCCGAAATGCGCGTCGGTTGTTTGGTGCTTTTCAAACTAGGCTGGTTGCTGGATGTTGGACTTCATTACGGGAGACGGGAAGCCGTGCTGGTCGTTACATCTTTGATTATCCTATCTGGTTCCCTGCTCGGCCGTCTGCCTGGAGCGGGAGGTGGAAGCTGTGCTTGGGTTTGGGATAGGAACAGTGCAGCGCTGGAGCTTGCACGAGTCGCCTGCCCCCAGTCACGGTCTTCTGCCGGACCATTTTGTGTGTCTCAGCAGAGAGCAAACTTTCGGTTGGGCTTCTACATCTACGGAGGAGGAGAGTAACACCTTTATTGGGAGCGACTGTACGATACACTGTCGGTACAGGATAGAGGTCCCGGACAGGATCCATACTACTTGGTGAGATCGCTCCATTATCTAACTTTGACTATTATTACTATTATTGCATTTGACTTACCCGTGGAGACACTGTTCTATCGTCTATCTCTCGCCAGCCCGCCTAGGTTATAACTATATTTATTGTATTTGTATTTTTGGTGCACTATGTGTTTTTATATTGGTATTTGATTGGGGATATATTAAGTATATGTTTTAGATATTCGTTGAATAAAGCTTATATTTTTAACCCTCTATATTCTGACTGATCAATTTTTGATCATTTAAAACTCCATACGATTGATTATTTATTTAGCAGCATGAGTGCCCCTATCACATATGATTGGGTTTAAAATGGTACTGTGGCACATCTGTTGCCTCTTTTAAATTCTTCCAATTAATAACTGTCAGTTATGGATTGGACAGTTGACATCACAGCCAATGACTGAATGTTAATCCCCTGTCTGCCTCTTCTGAGCATGCCCAGGCTCAGTACAGGCTCAGTACAGGTTTCTAAATCGCTCAGTTTCCATGAGGCATCCAGAAGCATAGCAGGCATACAGTAATGAATTCATAGGACAAAGTATGATATATCAACATATTTTAAAGAGGCCATTCTTTCTAAAAGACATTCTTATGAGGGTGGAGTTGTCCTTTAACCTAACAATGGCTCCTGAACTTGAGCTGACTTAACTGTGGCTGGTGAACTGGAGGGCTGAATTAACAGTAGCTGGTGGACTAGAGGGCTGGAGGATTCAGCAGCCACAATTAGGCCTGCCCTCCTTTTTACCAGCCAGTGTAATGTCAGCCCTCCAGTTAGTTATTTCACTACACCCACCTCCACAACCACCTCCCCAAGCATGATCACTTTTTTGGGCTTTGTGTGCTGCAGGAAGATATGGGGGCAGCATTTAAATTTTGGCTCAGGTGCCAATAGGTCTAGTAGCACCCCTGATCATTTGTCCTTTCCAGTACCTATGGACACCTTAGGGAGAGAAAACATACTATTTTTAAGCTTTTGGCTAGCTTTAAAAATGATTAATAAGATTCAGATGATGAAACAAGTGAGCATGCTCCATCTTGAGACTTGGGGGGCAGACCAGTTTTGCTCTGGATGTCTTTCACAACTCTACTTTTATCCTGCTGTAACTTTAGATAGACTGCAGGCATGATCCTTTTATAAGTGTGCTTTTTTTTTTTAATAAAAGCCACTTGTATTTGAATCACAGTTCCCAGTTAATTTGTTTTGTTAGGTACAGTATGTGTCTTGTTGTGGTCAGTGGTAAGGTGATTCAGTGGTTAGCACTAATGTCTTGCAGTTCGATTCCACCCTTGGACACATCTACAAGGATTTTGTATGTTCTCCCTGTGCTTGCGTGGGTTTCCTCCGTGCACTCCGGTTTCCCCCACAATCATAAAGACATACTGATAGGTTGTATGTGTCAAATAAATGTGATTAGATTGTAAGCTCTTCAGGGCAGGGCCTGATGTGAATGTATACATGTAATTGTAATGTGCTACGGAAGATGTTGGTGCTATATAAATCCACAATAATAATAATTTCAGGTTCTTTCCAAAAATTATATAGAAATTCATTCTCCTGGAATTTTTCTTGAAAGCAAATGCACTAACTTCCTCTTTATAGGAAAAATCCCTCGGAAATGAAACATGGAAGTCTTGTTCACATAGGTTTTAGAACTTTCTCAATTACATGACCAATCCCTGCAAAAATGTTTCTTCATCTTATTTTTTTTTTCCATTGATTTTTAAACCAAGAAAAAAAAATGGCTATGTTTTCCTTTAATACCCTCTAGTCACTAAAGCACCGTTTCGTTGTCACTTAGGCTAAGGACACATCGTCCGTTTGTGCTGCGATCAGAGAGCATGTCACAAACGTTAATCGCATGTCCTTCAAAAACGGATTGCAGTGAAGAGCATGCAATATGGCCATCGTTTGTGTGTGGAAGGGTTTTACAGTGATTTAAAGGGAAAGCGAAGCTGATAACCCCCCTGTCTAGGTATTAGTATTTAACATTTTGTTGGGTTCCTTGATGATAACGAACATGGACTGCACTTATTGCTGCCTCTTTCTTGTCTTATCACCGTATAAATCTTCTTGTCTGAGAGTCCTAATAATCAGTGTTTACCATCTCAATGCAATCATTCTTATCAGCCCTATTACCTCCCTCTCTAAGTACATCGTAGCGTACGATTCTCTTCCAATTAAGTGTCTTTCCACTTTTCAGTCATGTCTTTAATTCATCAGCAACGTTAGATCCATGACACATTGCTAATGTATCACAGAGTACACTAAATCTATCATTAATAGGCAGTACTTAAAGGGAAACTTTCTTATACCCTACAATGATGATGTTGTTTATAAACAAAGACTTATTTATATAATTAGACAGCAACTGTAGTTAGATTAGACAGCAAATGGAATAGAACCTTCCATATGCTCATTTAAAGGACAATGCATGTTTCCTATTGGCCTCGTCGCAGACGGGGAGGAGGGGGCGGATCCTACCAGAGCAGCGTTGCTCTGAGACTCTGCTGTAAGTTAAGCGAACCCAGGGATGAGGACCTAGCGGTTCAGGTCCTCACCCTGGGTAAAAGCTAATGAACAAAGAAAAGGAGCGGAGGGAAGGTGAGTATAATTGTCCTTTAAACATTCACTTACAGGTGAATCCTATAGCTGGGTACACATGTTCCAATCCTTCCTCATGACTGACCATTCAAGGCTTCCGACCGGTCAGCCTGTTGGTCATGGCAAAATCAGCCGTGTCAGACAGTTAGCAACGACAGAGAGTGCGGTCCATAGAGGATTATGGTGGTTTACGACACATCTAATCGTGTGTTTGTCTGATTCAGTTGAACAAACTGTCGGTGGTTGATTGTTGCCGCAAGAAGAACCCATACAATAACTTGGTCCGTCAGACGGAAACTCTAAAATTTCTTTGGTCGGGCCGAATTATTGTATGGTGTGTACCCAGCTTAACACCGTGACAATACATAATTCTAATCTCAATTAATTTAACCAAATAAATCAGAATTGTGACCAACTCAGTACAGTATATGGCCAGCATTAGTTACAGATTAACTGGTTAGCACAGAATACTGCAAAACAGCGACCATAGCGACTTAAAGGAGAATTATAGTTTCAGCAGTAACTAACTAGCAGTAATGGAGTTTTCAAGCTCCTCCCCCTCCTTCATTAACATATGTCCCCAATCTCAGAGATGGGAGAATTGTCAGTGGCAATGACTGTGGGAGGAGCTAGAAAGAAAGTCAATTACCGCATGAGTATAATTCTCCTAAAAACTGACCAGAAAAATAGATGGCTACTCTGTAGTGTTGTGAATGACAGTTATTTCATGGGTGCATTATAAATAAAGGATTCAATTGTAAAATACATGCACCAATCCTGGTTGTACGATATCAGGATATTCTGATATCGTACAATTGTCGGTCTGTGTATGGTCGATTGTCTGATTTCCATATCCGACCAAAGGAATTTTTTTTACCGAACCGATAGTGATTGTATGACTGGGATTGGAGCGTGTATGGATTCTAGAATTTCTATGGCAATAAAGGAATGTATTGGTATTGTATGATATAGCTCCTTCATAAATACGTCCCTTAGCGAGATAAACTAAGTTGACCAAACAGAATAGTTTCACTATTAGTTAACCAAGGATGAAAATCAATAAATTATACTAGGGTAGTTTTCTACCATCAATCTTCGTCTGTCAACTGCAAAACTGTTGACCGATTGTTCTGCGCATTGCATGTTCCTTCATGTGTCTGGATGTCACCTGCTCCGTTTCAGAGAGCCGAATACTTGGTTACGTTGGTGGTGACACGTACAATGTAGAGAGAATGGCGGGTTGGAGAATAGTGTCAGACATATTGACTGTGCCAACTGGTTACCCATTAACCCAATATTAATTATGAGAACTCCCAATACATTGTCCCTTGTCTAGGGATGCGTAACGTTACGTTCAGCCAGGACAGTGTCATCTTGTTCTAAGACAATGTACTCGCTGGAACAATAAGGATAGTGATTGCTATTTCAATGACCTTGTGACTCAGTAAAATGTGGCAAAAAACAGGAAACCAAAAATAACTAGAAAACGAAAATATGTGTAGGAAGGGTGACAGATTCCTGGTGCCTTTAGATTTCGCTCACTTGTTAACTTCCCCGTGACTTTCTATCAGATAGAATAAGGCAGCTCAGCAGATTTACTTCCCCTTAACGGGTTCCCAGTTTGCAAAGATATAAATGGAAATCGAAAGATGAAAAAACAAAATCGAAACTATAAATATGAAGGAAAGAAATCTAGCCTGATGCAAGAGAGCTGGCACAGCACTCATAGATGTCAGTCCTGCAGTTTTCAGGCATATCAGTTTAATAGAGCTCCATAAAATGGTAAAGAGTCTAAATAATGTTATTAAGTTCAATGATTATTACATTTACATCACAGTTCCCCTTTAAATGCACCAAGAAAACCAACTGGAGAAAATGTGAAGTTCTTAGGGGTAGTGAACAGATGGTGTGTTCACTCAAGGAGTTACTGTACAGCTAGCTGGTGGGAGCAAGGTAAATATGTGGGTCTAGGTCAGGGTTGCCAGGTGTCCTTATTTGGACGGGATAGTCCCAAACTGAAGGGACAAATTCCCAAGCCCTGAAGTTAGGGCTGAAATCATGTGCATGGTGGCTCAGTGGTTTGCACAGATGCCTTGCAGCACAGAAGTCCTGAGTTCAAATCCACCCTTGGACACATCTACAAGGACTTTCAGGGAGATTCAATAAAAGTTCTTATCGTTTAAAATGGTGCTAATTTTGCCCTAACCAATCAGATCTTATTTAATATTTGAAAGCTAACATCTGATTGGTTGGGGCAAAATTAGCACCATTTTAAACAATAAGAATTTTAATTGAATAACCCTGTTAGTATGTTCTCCCCGTGCTTGCGTGGGTTGTGGGTTGTACCCACAATCATGAAGACATACTGATAGTTTGTATGTGTCAAATAAATGTGCTTGGATTGTAAGCTCTTCGGAGCAGGGCCTGGTGTGAATGTATACATGTAATTGTAAAGCATCATGGAATATGTTGGTGCTATATAAATCCACAATAATAATAATAATAAAAGGGAAAAACCTGGCAGGATCTGCCAACACCCGCAGGTAAACATAATATGCTAATAAGGTGCCTGACCATGATTCCTATCAGCAGTTTAATGGACACTCACCCAACAGCCAGTGTTTGCCAGGGTAATAGTTGAGAAACAAACAAGTCCAGTTGACGGCACAGTCAATGACTGAATGCTAATGCCTCATCTGAGCATGCTCAAGCTCATAACTAGCTCACTAAACTTCTGAAGGGGGCGTGAACAAATTTAGCTGTTAACACTCACTACCATGTAGTATCATCAAGAAGCAGGTATACGCTAATGATTTCAAAGAACAAGGGGCCATTCTAAAAGATGTCATTATGAGGGTGAAGTTGTCCTTTTAAATATGACCATTTAACCAGTTTTATTGGGATTATGTTTTTCTTGGCAGCAGAGAAGAATGGAATTTATAGAGATAAGGGGAATCAAGCTACTTTAGATAGTGATAGGGATTCAGTTTGTAGAGGAGCCGCAAATATTTCCACGAGTGGCCATGAGCACCATATTATGTCTACATTTTTATTTGAAAAGAAAGTTTCCTAGAGGATGGAATACCCTTCATTTATAAGGATGCCGTGCCAATGAATTCACATATCTGGTTACATTCTATCGAGGACCTTTCTGCATTCTTTGGTAAATAAATAGGGAAAATCCTGTTACCTGACGGCCTAAAAATATTTACCTGGGTAAACCAACGAGGACCGACATGATAGATATGGGCTATCGGATCTAATAGAATGTGGACTTCTGCATTTTTTAAAGGGCATGTCTACCACCCCCCACTTAAAATGATACTTACACGGAGGACCACCCACAAAACCTTAAGACCCCGATACTCACCTGATTCCCTGAATCGGGACATCCATCTTCTATCTTGATGGCTCTGGACTTCTTCATCCTGGTCCTATTGGGTAGCAGCCGCCAGTCATGATCATGACGGTGAGGTCACAGCCAATGACATTCAGCTGCTTCCTGAGGTGCAAAAGTATTCCTAAGCTATTAATTTGTACCAACCAATCACACATTAGCATTTTACCGACTTACTGCATTATGATTTCATCTGATTGATTGCTGTAGATTAAAAGGCATTTCCACCCCCCAACCTTTTTCCTTAGACCATGATCCCTGCCTAACATATGCCCCAGAAGAAGGCAAAAGAAAAAGCCAGTATGAAGGCAGAAAAAATCCCTCCTTATTCCAAATGGCAATCGGAAAGGATCCCTGGACCAACAACAACTACAGTATATGTATTAATACCAGTAATACTCAATATTATATAGTATCCCTGTACCAACCCAGAACTCAGTATATGTATTCATACCAGTAATACTCAATATTATATAGTATCCCTGTACCAACCAGAACTACGATATGTATTAATACAGTAATTCTCATATTATAGTATCCCTGTACAACCAGAACTACAGTATATGTATTAATACCAGTAATCTCAAATATATATAGTATCCTGTACCAACCAGAACTACAGTATATGTATTAATACCAGTAATTCTCAATAATATAGTATCCCTGTACCACCCAGAACTACAGTATATGTATTAATACCAGAATTCTCAATATTATATAGTATCCCTGTACCAACCAGAACTACAGTATATGTATTAATACCAGTAATTCTCAATAATATATAGTATCCCTGTACCAACCAGAACTACAGTATATGTATTAATACCAGTAATTCTCAATAATATATAGTATCCCTGTACCAACCAGAACTACAGTATATGTATTATATCCAATAATTCTCAATAATATATAGTATCCCTGTACACCCAGAACTACAGTATATGTATTAATACCAGTAATTCTCAATATTATATAGTATCCCTGTACCAACCAGAACTACAGTATATGTATTAAAACCAGTATTCTCAATAATATAGTATCCCTGTACCAACCAGAACTACAGTATATGTAAATACCAGCAGAATAATCAATATATATAGTATCCCTGTACCAACCAGAACTCAGTATATGTATTAATACCAGTATACTCAATATTATATAGTATCCCTGTACCAACCAAGAACTACCGTATATGTATTAATACCAGTAATTCTCAATATTATATAGTATCCCTGTACCAACCAGAACTACAGTGTATGTATTAATACCAGTAATTCCCAATATTATATAGTATCCCGTACCAACCAGAACTACAGTATATGATTAATACCAGTAATTCTCAATATTATATAGTATCCCTGTACAAACCAGAACTACAGTATATGTATTAATACCAGTATACTCAATATTATATAGTATCCCTGTACCAACCAGAACTACAGTATATGTATTAATACCAGTAATTCTCAATATTATATTAGTATCCCTGTACCAACCAGAACTACAGTAATGTATTAATACCAGTAATACTCAATATTATATAGTATCCCGTACCACCAGAACTACAGTATATGTATTAATACCAGTATACTCAATATTATATAGTATCCCTGTACCAACCAAGAACTACAGTATATGTATTAATACCAGTATTCTCAATATTATATAGTATCCTGTACCAACAGAACTACGTATATGTATATTAATACCAGTTCTCAATATTATATAGTATCCCCGTACCAACCAGAACTACAGTATATGTATTAATACATTAATTCTCAATATTATAGTATCCCCGTACCAACCAGAAATACAGTATTTGTATTATATATATTTCTCATATATATAGTATCACTGTACCAACCAGAACTACAGTATATGTATTAATACAGTAATTCTCAATATTATATTGTATCCCCGTACCAACCAGAACTACAGTATATGTATTAATACCAGTAATTCTCAATATTAAAGTATCCCTTAAAAAACAGAACTACAGTATATTATAATATTAGTAATTTCAATATTATAAATATCCCCGTACCAACCAGAACTACAATATTTGTATTAATACAATTATTCTCAATATTATATAGTATCCCTGTACCAACCAGAATACAGTATATGTATTAATTCAGTAATTCTCAATATTATTTGATCCCCGTACCAACTAGAACTACAGTTATTGTATTAATAAAGTAATTCTCAATATTATATAGATACCTGTCCAACCAGAACTACAGTATATGTATTAATACAGTAATTCTCAATATTATATAGTATCCCTGTACCAACCAAACTACAGTATAGTATTAATACCAGTAATTCTCAATAATATATAGTATCCCCTGTACCAACCCGAACTACAGTATATGTATTAATACCAGTAATACTACATATTATTAGTATCCTGTACCAACCAGAAATACAGTATGTATTAATACCAGTAATACTCAATATTATATAGTATCCCTGTACCAACCAGAACTACAGTATATGTATTAATACCAGTAATTCTCAATATTATATGGTATCCCTGTACCAACCAGAACTACAGTGTATGTATTAATACCAGTAATTCCCAATATTATATACCGTAGTATCCCTGTACCAACCAGAACTACAGTATATGTATTAATACCAGTAATTCTCAATATTATATAGTATCCCTGTACCAACCAGAACTACAGTATATGTATTAATACCAGTAATACTCAATATTATATAGTATCCCGTACCAACCAGAACTACAGTATATGTATTAATACCAGAATTCTCAATATTATATAGTATCCCTGTACCAACCAGAACTACAGTATATGTATTAATACCAGTAATACTCAATATTATATAGTATCCCTGTACCAACCAGAACTACAGTATATGTATTAATACCAGTATACTCAATATATATAGTATCCCGTACCAACCAGAACTACAGTATATGTATTAATACCAGTAATTCTCAATATTATATAGTATCATGTACCAACAAAGAACTACAGTTATGTATTAATACCAGTATTCTCAATATTATATAGTATCCCCGTACAACCAGAACTACAGTATATGTATATCCATTAATTCAATATTATATAGTATCCCCGTACCAACCAGAACTACAGTATTGTATTAATACCTTAATTCTCAATATTATATAGTATCACTGTACCAACCAGAACTACAGTATATGTATTAATACAGTAATTCTCAATATTATTTTGTATCCCCGTACCACAGAACTACAGTATATGTATTATACCAGTAATATCTCAATATTATATAGTATCCCTTAAAACCAGAACTACAGTATATATTAAATAGTAATTCTCAATATTATATAGTATCCCGACCAACCAGAACTACAATATTTGTATTAATACAATTCATTCTCAATATTATATAGTATCCCGTGTACCAACCAGAACTACAGTATATGTATTAATTCAGTAATTCTCAATATTATATTGTATCCCCTACCAACTAGAACTACAGTATTTGTATTAATACAGTAATTTCAATATTATATAGTATCCCTGTACCAACAGAACTACAGTATATGTATTAATACCAGTAATTCTCAATATTATATAGTATCCCTGTACCAACCAGAACTACAGTATATGTATTAATATCAGTAATTTTCAAATTATATAGTATCCCTGTACCAACCAGAACTACAGTATATGTATTAATACCAGTAATTCTCAATATTATATAGTCCTGTACCAACCAGAACTACAGTATATGTATTAATATCAGTAATTCTCAATATATATAGTATCCCTGTACCAACCAGAACTACAGTAGTTTATATCAGTAATTCTCAATATTATGTAGTATCCCTGTACCAACCAGAAACTACAGTATATGTATTAATATCAGTAATCTCAATATTTATGTAGCATCCCGTACCAACCAGAACTACAGTATATGTATTAATACAGTAATTCTCAATATATATAGTATCCCTGTACCAACCAGAACACAGTATAGTATTAAATCAGATAATTCTCAAATTATGTAGTATCCTGTACCAACCAGAACTACAGTATATGTATTATATCAGTAATTCTCAATATTATGTAGCACCCTTACAACAACACCTACAGTATGATGTATAATATCAGTATTCTCATTATATGTAGTATCCTGTACCAACCGAACTACAGTATATGTATTAATATCAGTAATTCTCAATATTAGGTAGCACCCTGTACCAACCAGAACTACAGTATATGTATTAATACCAGTAATTCTCAATATTTTTCTCTAATGTAAACAGCCTTAACTTGTCTAATCTGTCCATATAGCCAAGCCCCTTCATTCTCCTTATTAGTTTAGTTGCCCTTTTTTTAAACTCTCCTTCCATTTCTTAGATGTCCCTTTTGTCTACATGATTCCAAAACTGCTCCACAAATTCCAAATGAGGCCTTACCAGTACCCTAAAACCATTAATAGCACAGGCAAACTTTTCACCTTTAATTGCATAACCCCATATATATCCATTAAACCTCTAGGGAAATGTCAAAATCTTTATATTATAAATCGTGGGGAGTGAAATATTTTTTACTTCTCTTAGTCCTGGACTAAGAAAGGGGGTGGAGCTGGACCAAGTGGTATTACAGATATTATGAGACATGTAGGGTAAACCCAAGAGTGAGGACCTATCAGTTTAGGTCCTTATTCTGAGTACTTTTAATTGGAGGGGGTTGATTTGGCGGGTATAATTCCCCTTTAAGATTGCTTCTCTGTATTACATTTTTTTGGCTATGGACCATGGTTTCTTTTTATTCCCCAGATGATGAGAGTTGTAGTTTGACAATATCTATTATGACTCATGTTGCAAGTATCTGACTAGTTCTGTGGAATATTATATGAACTGACATGTACATAACAGATAAATGTTGTAAGTAAATTTGCTGGATCAACAGTTTTCCAAACATTATCTTATACCGCAATCTGCTTGTATACACAGAGGCAGCTGGGAAGACAGAATATGAGGCTCCAGCCCGGGGTTAATGGGAAAAATATGTTGTGTATCTGTCAAACAAGAAAGGCAACAGCAGTTTTTATGTGGATGAGACAAATCCCAGCAGAGATTGAGACTAGTTATTGCATTAAAGGACAACTAAAGCTGAACAGAATGAATGAAAAAACATTTAGATATAATCCATCATCCAGGGTCACTACCTTAAACTTTAAAAAAGTAAAAAAAAAAAGGGCATGTCCACCCCCAAATGAAAATTAATACTTACCTTCAAAAACCAAGATGGCAATACTTACTTACCTCCCCAACATTCATCGATATTAAATCCAGAGTCCACCAACCTCTTCTTCCTAGGTAGACTCTGCCTGTTAAAAATGTACAAGCTTTTTATGAGATTACATATACTGTACACATTCACAGAGAGGAGGGTCAGTCCCCAACAGTCAGACATTGGGCATGACATCATCCATCATGGACAATGATGCTCCAGGAAGAAGATGGATGGACTCCAAGAAGATTAGCAAACTCCGGGCTATATATCTATCTTCAAGGACATCAGATAAGGGAATATTGTAGTCTTGGGGTTGGAGAAGGTAAGTATCAGTTTTCAAGGGGTTGTTGGGTGGAGATGCCCTTTAAAAATGTTTAAGTAACTTACCTTTGTTTGGCATCTTCGTTTGCTTCTTAGGGGCAGATACAATGCCAATAGGGGTCCCATACCTCCTCTGAGGGCTCATCTACACATGCTTAAATGGATGGTGGACCACCACCAGAGGAGTATGGGACCTGCTGACATCACCTAATTAGGGAAGGAAAGAAACTTTTCAATAATTAACTGTTGTACAGGTTAAAACGGAGATCCATAATACAGGGTGCTGCTTTTTTATCCAACAATTAATGTTTTGAGGTTTGGTTCTTCATTAAATATGAAAAACACTAAATAGATTCTGTAATTACTAACATAAAGCTATATCTAACAGTGAGAAAACCAATTGTTACCTACAAGAAAGAAGGTCTGGAGAAATCAGGAAATGCCAGATACCTGCAGGATTACAGATGATTTCTCCACAATGTTGCTGAATTAATAGGGGTGACTGAATGCTACACCATTAGCCAAACAGATTAATAGAATTTTCATCTTATATAGACAAACATTTTACCAAGATCTGTCTGTCACACTGAACATTTCTCAGCTGATTGGCCAGAATATCATGTTGACCGGTTCATCAGGCCTAAGATTTTACAATCTACCGTACAGGTAGGTGAGTTGATATGAATAACAGGAACACAGCATGTTAAGTCTACTGAATGTGCATTTGTGTCCAGACCAGGGTATCTAAGGCATCTTCTGCATTCTAGGAATGGACCTGGTGCTATGGCACTGCCATCAATATCTTCTAGTGCAAACAATTTTTTTAAAGGGCATGTCCACTCCTCCAACTAAATTTTACTCACCATGCACTCTGCTGCCTCTTCTCCAGTAAGAGCCCCCGAGGCAGCTCAGTTTGCAGCAGTCATTCATTGGCTGTGTGATGCCACCCATCCAGGGAGAAGCCAGGAGAAAGATGGAAGAGGAGAGCGGAGTGAAGGGTGAGTATCTCAATTTAGGAACCGAGGAGGTAAGTACAGTTTGCACAATCGGGGTTTTCAGGTGGTAGGCAGAGTAATTAAATAATTTGTTGATGGGCTAGACATGCCCTTTTAGTCATTTTGAGACATCCACAAAAAACTGTCAAGAAAACAAACAGGACACTGTTGCATACACCCAGGGGAAGTTGTTTGGCAAAGCTGGGGGTTTTAAATGCAGGGGAAACATTGCACTTGTGATGTAATGCGATGTTTCCCTGTGATGTCACATGCTGGTGCCATTTTATGCTACGGTAACAACGCGCTTTACCATATAAAACAGCTGCGTGTAGTGGATTGTTTTCAATGTTCTCTATCACAGAGTTCCTCTTAGCAATGCATTTTGGTGAAACACTCCCTAGTGCAAATGAAGCCTAAGGGTCTTTAGTTGCATGTCTGACTTTGTACGAGTCTCTGTCTATACACCCAACAGTCAAATAGGATGAAAAACTTTCTACTGAACCTACCCTAAAACAAGATGCAATTAGATTCCCCTTAAAGGCTCCTCTCCCTTACAAAAGGAAGTGGGGAATCAAATTCCATTCCTGCCCCCTGTAGAAATGAATAATTCCAACACGTCTGGTGTAGAGAAAGTTAAAATTACCAGGAGAACACATATGTAAAATTCCAATTCTCCATAACAAAAGTATAACAGCAGTTAAAATCAGAAGTTTTCCTTTAAGTTACAGCACCATTGTATTTTGTAATTTTTTTTACATTATTTTTTTACTATGTAAAATTCCAATAACAATTTGTGTTTAAATGAATTTTAAACCCAGTTTTACTGCAAATCGGACATGGACGGGATTCTACAAACACAGAAATTATTGAAGAGTTCAAAATAAAATACTAACAGGGAGATTTAGTAAAGGTTCTTATCATTAAAAATGCTGCAAATTTTGCCCCAACCAATCAGATGTTAGCTTTCAAATGTTAAATAATATCTGATTGGTTGGGGCAAAATTAGCACCATTTTTAACGATAAGAACTTTTATTGAATCTCCCTGTAAGTTTCCTTTTGTAAACCAATGCACATCATATTATTATTATTATTATTATTATTATTATTATTATTATTATTATTATTATTATGCATTAAGTTTATTACACGGTTTGCGCTTTGCAATTCAAACTTTGCAAAAGGTTTAAGAAAAAGCCAATGATAAATGTTTCCAAAATCTAAAAATTAAAAAACTATTATTTTAACAATGGTTAATTGAGGTTAAAAAAAAACATCAGAAGCCCCAGAGAGAGGCACAAGGTACAGCAGACATCTCACCTGTTAGGAGCAGACAGATTGCAGTTGTAGTTAGTCTATTGTCAGCGCTGTTCATCATAGTGTCTGAGAGATGGAGGAAATGTACAATACCACTAGAGACTCATTGCTTGTATTAAGATAACTTAGTTGGTCCCTCCCACACACAGAGGACATGGATAACACAAAACATTCCCTTGCTATTAGCACAGACCCTGGCATACAGACTATTTAGGCTTTTCTAGAATAGTGATGGAGTTTTCACATTTTACCACTTAAGGAGGCAAGTTTATTTTTTGTCACCCGCTTACATAGCTCTGTGCCACGATCTTCTGCCAAATACTATTTTTAAATCAAGTGCAAAAAAAAGTCCTAATTAAAGTCATATTTTATATTTATATTGTCTTCATTTAAAGTGACAGTAGATTAATCCTGTAAGTGATCCCTGCATGTAAAGGTAGGGTCTCCTGCAGTAAGCATTTAAAGGGCAATCAAACGTGTCATTTCAAGAGCAAGCTCCACCCCCCCAAAAGTCCAGTTTATATCTGGTAACAGGGCCCCCCAAAGACCACAATACTTACTTACTTCTACAATGTACCACATATTGGTCTTCATCCATGCTGATTAGTTATCCTTCTTCCTGGTGCATCTTGGTAGAAGCTACCAGTCATGGCCCAACGGCACAGCCAATGAATAACTGCTTCTTCCAGAGCGGTCTCCTCAGTGGCTTTGCAAGCTTGTAATATACTTGGAAAGCTTGCAGAGGAGACATGACCTTTCTGGATGGGGTGAGACGGTAAGGATCAAGAGAAATATCTCAGTAGGTAGGAAATAACATGGTTTACTTGTAGAATTAAAAGACACCTTGAGGGCTAGGCCACACTACTTAGTTTTAACGTGTGTTAAAAAGTGTGCAATAGTGTTGGCTAATCGGTCTGACTATACTAGGTGCGCTGCGATCTGCTAATCAGAGCGCATGTGATCAGCAATTTTTTGCACGTTACAACACTGCGCAACAATGTGTACTAGCCCACCAGGGAGCTACTATGTGCTGTAGTGTGGCATCACCCTGAATGTATCTTTAAAGATACTTTTCCCTAAAAAATGATCAGATTATGTGTACATCAAAAAAGGAGGGTCTCAAATGACAATGGTGCCTGGGACCTCTGAGACTTAATCCTATTCAGGTTAGTTTAGACAATGAGATGTTTTGGACGAGTCAATGTAGTAAGAAGGTGTTGATTAAAATGTCAAGAGAGTTAACAGGGAAGCTGAGTAAGTGAATTCAATCTCCTAAAAAAGGCTGTACAAGCAGAAATGAATAGTGGGGGCACCGCAGGAGACAAGGAAGGTTAAAGGTTTGGCAAACAGAAGGAGATCGAGCTCAGCCACCAGAATGTGGATACATTGTGCCTGGAATCCACTTTGCTTTTCTTATAGTGCACAATGGTGGCAAAGACTTAAGGAGAATTACAATAGGTTTAAACAATGCATTAAACTTCTAGCAGAGTCTCTTGGGTTTGATTTATTGTTGTTAATTATTATTTTGTATTTTATTTCTGTTTGGGATGTGCATAGAGAAGCCTGATGGGAAAAGAGACAAAAAGGTGTGCAAATTATTGTGTATAACTCATATTAAGTACCTAGTGCCGATGTTATGAGGCACTAGGTAAAAAGAGTTTTTTGCAATGAAGGAGCATAGGAGGTAGGTATAGCGTACGTCTGATGCCCTACCCAACAAGGAAGTAGGTATAGCGTATGTCTGATGCCCTACCCAACAAAGAGGTATAACATACGTCTCATACTCTACCCAACAAGGAGGTAGGTATAGCGTATGTCTGATGCCCTACCCAACAAAGAGCTATAACATACATCTCATACCCTACCCAACAAGGAGATAGGTATAGTGTACGTCTGATACCCTACCCAACAAGGAGGTAGATATAGCGTACCTCTCATACCCTACCCAAAAAGGAAGTAGGTATAGTGTACGTCAGATACCCTACCCAACAAAGAGGTAGGTATGGCATACATCTGATACCCTACCCAACAATGAGGTAGGTATAGTGTACATCTGATACCCTACCCAACAAAGAGGCAGGTATAGCGTACGTCTGATACCCTACCCAACAAGGAGGTAGGTATAGCGTACATCTGATACCCTACCCAACAATGAGGTAGGTATAGCATCCATCTGTTACCCTACCCAACAAAGAGGTAGGTATAGCGTACGTCTGATACCCTACCCAACAAGGAGGTAGGTATAGCGTACAGTAGGTCTGATACTCTACCCAACAAGGAGGTAGGTATAGCGTCCGTCTGTTACCCTACCCAACAAGGAGGTAGTTATAGCGTAACAACAGTAAATAGTAAATAGGTACACTGTTGAGAAATGCATTGTGAAGAACTGTGCTAAGGTCAGTTTCACTTCATTATATACTTTTTACCACAAAGCTCTCTAATGCTGCCCATTCACTATATTGTTAAATTCCCACATTCCGGGGCGATGCCGCTATCGGCAACCCAGTGCAAACATCACAGCAATGTTATATGGCTAATTGGCATTTTTCTATTACGGCACTTTTAACTTTTAGCTGGCGTTTAAAGTGCCGCAATAGAATGTTGCTTTTGGCTTATAATATCGCTTGCGGCGACTGCATGGTTTACTTTGGCATTAGCCATGCAGCCACCGCAATGAAGGAGTTTAAGTCACGCTTACTGAAATAACATTGGTTAGCGTGACTTACTGTAAACTCCAAAACAGGAGCAGAGTGCCTGTTGGTGCATTGCCATGTTAAGGTTTTTACAAATCTCTATAAATGTTAGTAGCAGCACTTAAAGGGGAACTGTGGTCCAAAAATGACTTTAGGTAAATTGATAGGAATTGCTCTCCTGAGAATTTTTGCAATTTATTTTCATTGTTTATTTTGCATAGTTTTGAAGATATTTACATTTTTGTGTGTGATATGGCAGCAGCATCACCAGGTCCTCTGCACTTCCTGCTTCCTGCTCTGAAACCATGTCAGTCAATCTGCCCTGTGTCTCCTCCTCCCCTTTGCAGCCCCCCTGGTCCCTCCCACTCATAGACCCCATGGTCCCTCCAGTTGCAGGCCCCCCTTGGCCCATTGTCTTACAGCCCCATGTGGCCCCACCCACTCACGGATGCATAAGCCCTGCCCTCCTGTGGGTGCATAAGCCCCACCCACTCGTGGATGCATAAGCCCCACCAACTCGTGGGAGCACAAGCCCCACCCACTCGCGGGTGCCGTGGGCAACTCAGACCCCCCCCCCCCCAGAAAACTCTGTGGAAACAGCCTTTTTCCCGGCAGAGTGAGAACAGAGTAAGAATTGTTGTGTGTTTTCACATATTGGGAAAGAAGGGCTGTAGATTTCCTTACCTACTCTGTCCGGACTTTACACAGCAGAGAGGAGGAGGGACTTCCTGTCTCACTCACACGCTGAGGGAGTCTGAGGCTGTGCTCACCGGCGGCACTGTGCAGGAGAAGCCTTAGGAATGTCACATGTCAGCCTCCCACCCATTAACTTTCTGGTCAGTCATTTCTTTATATCTTGGGTTGTGCAGCACGTAGAGAGGTGGTTGATGGCTTGTTTTAAAACTAGGAAACCGGCCTTTCATTTATACTCAACTTGTTTGGAGACCACAGTTCCCCTTTAATACTCATATATACCACGGTTAGCATTTGGTTAATACTGAGCTAGGTAGGCAGTATCTAGTGACTGGTTAAGTATATTTCGTGCTCTGAGGAAATGACGTAAATGTCACGAAACACGTAAAGCACTGCATCTCTGTATACTCCCCTCCTCCTCCTGCCTGCTCCTTTGCGTTGCGGGGTTTTGTGGACATGTATGTATGACCTTTTTGGTTTTGATGTTACTAATAAAGTGAAGTAAGTTTTCTCATACTCCAAAGCGTGAAGCCTATTTTTGTTTGGAATATTTCATGCTCAGTACTTTTTAGATGACTCTTATGGGCTACATTTGAGACTCTACAGATTATAAGTGAGCACTTATCAATAGGAACTGTACAATTCTGTATCTCTATGTATTCCAACACAAGCCTTTAGAAAGGGCACAGATTTGCAGAGGGGGTGAATAAAGTTGTGTGTAGAGGGGGTAAATAAAGTTGTGTGCGCAGAGGGGGTGAATAAAGTTGTGTGCAGAGGGGGTGAATAAAGTTGTGTGCAGAGGGGGTGAATAAAGTTGTGTGCAGAGGGGGGTGTAATAAAGTTGTGTGCTAGAGGGGTGGGTGAAAAAGTTGTGTGCAGAGGGGGTGTTATAAAGTTGTGTGCAGAGGGGGTGAATAAAGTTGTGTGTCAGAGGGGGTGTATAAAGTTGGGGCAGAGGGGTGAATAAAGTTGTGTGCAGAGGGGGTGAATAAAGTGTGTGTGCAGAGGGATGAATAAAGTTGTGTGTGCAGGAGGGGTGAATAAAGTTTGTGTGCAGAGGGGGATGATAAAGTTGGTGTGCAGAGGGGGTGATAAAGTAGTGAAGGGGGTGATAAGTTGTGTGCAGAGGGGGTGAATAAAGTTGTTGCGCAGATGGGGTGTATAAAGTTGTGTGCAGAGGGGGTGTATAAAGTTGTGCGCAGAGGGGGTGAATAAAGTTGGGTGTGCAGAGGGGGTGAATAAAGTTGTGTGTGCAGAGGGGGTGTATAAAGTTGTGCGCAGAGGGGGTGAATAAAGTTGTGTGCAGAGGGGGTGTATAAAGTTTGTGCGCAGAGGGGAATAAGTTGTGTGCAGAGGGGGTGAATAAAGTTGTGCGCAAGGGGTGAATAAAGTTGTGTGCAAGGGGGGTGAATAAAGTTGTGTGTGCAAGGGGGTGTATAAGTATGTGCAGAGGGGTGTATAAAGTATGTGCAGAGGGGGTGAATAAGTTGTGTGTCAGAGGGGGTGAATAAAGTTGTGTGCAGGAGGGGTGAATAAAGTTGGTGTGCAGAGGGGGTGAATAAAGTTTATGTGCAGGGGTGATAAAGTTGTGTGTGCATTGAGGTGAATAAGTATGTGTTGCAGAGGGGTGAATAAAGTTGTGCAGAGGGGGTGTAAAGTTGTGTGTCAAGAGGGGTGTTAAAGTTATGTGCAGAGGGGGTGAATAAAGTTGTGTGCAGAGGAGGTGAATAAAGTTGTGCGCAGAGGGGGTGAATAAAGTTGTGTGCAGAGGGGGTGAATAAAGTTGTGTGCAGAGGGGTGAATAAAGTTGTGTGTGCAGAGGGGTGAATAAAGTTGTGTGCAGAGGGGGTGAATAAAGTTGTGTGCAGAGGGAGTGAATAAAGTTGTGTGCAGAGGGGGTGAATAAAGTTATGTGCAGAGGGTGAATAAAGTTGTGTGTGCATTAGGAGGTGAATAAAGTTGTGTGTGCAGAGGGGGTGAATAAAGTTGTGTGCAGAGGGGGTGAATAAAGTTGTGTGCAAGGGGGGTGTATAAAGTTATGTGCAGAGGGGGTGAATAAAGTTGTGTGTGCAGAGGAGGTGAATAATTTTGTGCAGGGGGTGAATAAGTTGTGGGCAGGGGTGAATAAAGTTGTGTGCAGAGGGGGTGAATAAAGTTGTGTGCAGAGGGGGAATAAGTTGTGTGCAAGAGTGAATAAAGTTTGTGTGCAGAGGGGTGAATAAAGTTGTGTGCAGAGGGGGTGAATAAATTTGTGTGCAGAGGGGGTGAATAAAGTTGTGTGCAGAGGGGGTGAATAAAGTTGTGTGCAGAGGGGTGAATAAAGTTGTGCAGAGGAGGTAAAAGTTGTGTGTGCAGAGGGGGTGAATAAAGTTGTGTGTGCAGAGGGGTGAATAAAGTTGTGTGCAGAGGGGGTGAATAAGTTGTGTGTGCAGAGGGGGTGAATAAAGTTGTGTGTGCAGAGGGTGTGATAAAGTTGTGTGCGAGGGGTGAATAAAGTTGTGTGTGCAGAGGGGTGAATAAAGTTGTGCACAGAGGGGGTGAATAAAGTTGTGTGTGCAGAGGGGGTGAATAAAGTTCAGCTTGGCCTGAAATGTCAATTTGGTATCTTTTTTTTAAATTTCATTTAAATCTCTTTTTTCTAGAGTTCCACTGACTTTGTATTATTGGATTTTTGGACCGTAATTATAGTTATTTTTACGACGGGACAATATTGTAGCCACTAAACAGTAACTTTCCTTCTGCAATAAAACGTAATCTCATTTCTTAAATCCTATTTTGATCCAAAGATAAACCCCTTTTATCTAATATATATAAAGGATATGCACACCGAGAAATGTTTTGTTTTGTTTTTTAATTGCCCATCACTGGAAACTTTAAAGGGCATGTCCACCCCCAAAATGAAAATTTAACCCACTACTGGCCCCACTGTGAAATTTAAACCATCCTTACTGTACATCTCTGCTTCTTATGGTTCTCCTGCAGTGCTTGTTCAAATCTAGGAAACCGAAGAGTATGAGCCTGTTTTTCTGTCCATAATGTTTCTGCCTCTTCTGCAGCTTCTGGGAGGTAGTGTGACATGTGCAGAGGAGCCCTTTCCCCCCTTTCAGTGTACAATTCTTTAATGACCTAAATGTCCTTGCACCTGAGAGAATCTTCGATTCAAATTGCAACTATGCTCAAAAAGACCCCAAAAATTTAAGAATGCAAAAGTATTTTTCCTACTTTCTGGTGCCCGCTTGCATGAATGGTGAGCTGTCATACAGTGGCTGACCAATCAACTCTTGTATTAGTGTCAGGCGTAAGATCACGACTCATGCATGTGGCCACCCAGGAAAAGGATTTCCTACCTCCCTGAGAAAGAGACATTAAGATTTGATTTTATAGTTGCCCTTAGGTGCACAAGATCTAAGTCCCACTCCCCCTGGTTTACACTGACCTATCCTTTTACAGGTAGACAGGTGAGCGCTTGACCGGGACAAATGACTCTCTGACAAATAGTTGCGGGGTCCCATAGGGAGCGCACGATCGGCCGTGATTTACCTACATGTCCGTTCATCCGATAGACATCGGTTGTGGAGGTGGCCGAAACGGCACAGATTTTTCGGCCCAATTGACCGATACACGGAAGCCTATCTCTTTATATGTCACCATTAGACTTCAAATTTAAAACACTTTTAAAACCCAGTAGACCGATATTTCAGCCCGAGCAATCCTGGGTCTAAAATTTTGATCAGAACAGACAGAGATTGTGGGTAATCTAGCAGGTAATCAATCGTTCCATACAATTTTTGTGCAAAACATGAAATCATGTGTTTTGGATGTTCGGAACTATTGATAAATATGCAGAATAATTTCAGATCAAATCTCCCTAATAACACTTCAATAATAGTAATAGTAATTTGGTTAGTAAACAGATATCACAATATGAAAGGCTATATATTATATTATATAAAGCTATTATAAAAGCTACCAGGGTTGGTCAATAAAAGTTCTTATCGTTTAAAATGGTGCTAATTTTGCCCCAACCAATCAGATGTTAGCTTTCAAGTTAAATAAGATCTGATTGGTTTGGGCAAATAGCACAATTTTAAACGATAAGAGCTTTTATTGAATCTCCCAGTATATATGTAAAAGAGACGTCACAATCTGGCTTCCTAGTTTACACCATGGGTCATGCATGGAATGGATCCAATAAAACATTGGCTTTTCCTGATGACCATTTACGTGGTGTCCCCCCATAGGGTTTCCAGATCAGTGAAAAATCAGAGGACACCTATTAAAATCACATGTACAAGGCTGAGTCAGCAGTAATGCAGTTTTAATGCAATCAGTGCACCCTGCTAACTGCATTATTAAAGGTGGCCATACACTATTACGATCGTAATTACGATCTTAAACCGACCGATACTTTGATAGACAGATGTACAATGTTATGTACCAAGATGTACATAAATATTGTTCGACATTCAATTTGTTGGTGATTAATGTCGAATGTCGTCCATTGTGAGGTTACATTACATTCACATTTAATCGGAACTTTAGAAAACACTACAATCATTTTACCAATCGACTTAAAACCGACTTTCCCGATCGTAATTACGATCGATTTTACGATCTAATGTCGTGTGATAAGAATGGGAAAATGTACAATTTTTGGCCATCGATGAAATGTCGGATTGTATGTTGGATTGTACGTAAAATCGTCCTAATGTATCAGAGTGTCCTACAATCAGCAGGTGATCTGGAAACCCTATCCCCCCATAACCCTATAGAGCAGTTAAGAATGTCTATTATCTGAGGCTTCACTTCCCTGCTTCCCCACGGTTCTATATGGTTATTAAGAACATTTCTAAATGCTGGAATAACAGTGCACGTGACTAGGTTGGCTTTTTACTAAGCATTAGGTACTGTAGGTTTCACTAGAATTTCTTAATGCAGATTTCTATTGTAACCGAAACCATTGCTTAACAAGCCTTGACTCACGGTAGCTGTTCCTACAAGCAGTGTATTGTTCCAGGGTCCACTTTGTGGTAATGTGGCGCAATTTTCATCTTTCCCCTTTAAAAGGAATATCACATGAGCACAAGAAGGACAATCTATCTGTTTATCCTTGCTGGAATGAATGGGGCCTTTCGTGGAATGCCAAGAAGATGTTGAAAGGCCAGAGATTTTTCTGTATTTTTTTGTCCTTAGTATTTGTTTTTTTTAAAAAAAGAAATTATATTTAATATCCACACCTCAAACATTGTAGATAGGTTAATCACCTCCCAACTAGACGCGTTTTATTGCGTTTTGATGCGTTTTGACGACGCATGCATTAGGAAAAAAAGCAAGGACATAAAAATCACATTGGATGTCATAATACTGTTCACACTACTGTGTTTTTGTGCGTTGCGATTATGTGTCAGCAGTTTAGTGCAATAACGCACAATAAAGTCTATGGGAAGAAGAAGAAAAAAACGGTGAAAATGTGAATAACTGGTTAGACCTATATGATATCCGTCGCTTTCTAACAATTGTGGTTTGGGGGTTGGTGCGAGATTTAGCTGTTTACCTGTATAACTTTCATTTGAGGGGTGAAACTGGCATCAATGCTAATCACCTCATTGTGTTAACTTGGGGAACCTTTGTTAAAAGAGACAGAAATGTGTTAATGAACTTACGATAGTCTTAAATAAGTTTATGAAAGATTTGGTCTAATTCACCACCGGCCATAGCCGTACAATACGAGTTTAAAGTCTCGCTAACCGATTTTTTACTGCTTGGCAAGACTGTAACCCTTTTCTGGCTGTGCCGGTATCCCCTTCTAGGATTACCCAAATCCGCTATTGAATCTCAGTAAGGGAGATTAACCTAGAGTGGCTGTGGCTACGGGATAATCCCTGATAAAGATGGGCAAACTTCATAAAGTTCGGTCTGTTTTCGAACTTTCGAACTTCAGTAAAAGTTTGAAAGTTTGAATCGGACCCATTAAAGCCAATGGGAGAATAAAAGTTCGAAAAGTCTGGATGTTTTACAGCTAAACACATGGTAACTTACTGTATGGCTGTGGCACCTGGGAAATGGTCTGGGGAACATGTCACTGTCACCAAAACTTGTTAAAACACTTCTAAATGGGAGCGGGCAATTGTCAGGTTTTGCGCAAGCTACATTCAAAGGTTACGGCCTATTCGAGGGTTACCGAATGATACTTTCGAGGGTTAGTGGAAATAGAACTATACATTTGAAATCGAAGGTTACATTCGAGGGTTAGCGAACGATACATTCTAGGGGTAGCGAAAACGATCCGTACATTCGAGGGTTACTGAAAACAATGAACATTCTAGGGTTAGCGACTGGCCTGTAAATGTTCGATAATTATCATAATTTAATAATTATCGAACATCCAGCCGCTAGTCCGGAAAACAGACTGTCTGGAAAACAAACCGAACTCGAATAGTTTGAGTTCGTCCGAACTCATAAAGTTCGTCTCGAACTCGGGTTCAAGTTTGGTTTTGTGTCCATCTCCAATCCCTGATTGTGTTGGTAATGTTGCAACAATAATAAAAGCGATAATACTCCCACTTTACTGACCCTGGCTGTTCCCAAATCCATTATTCTAAGATGTGTGTACCTTTTGCATTTCTGCAGCGATCAAACACAATCACAGAACATTATATCATGACTATTTGTTCAAGAGGTGATAAATGTGAATCTTCAGCAGATGTCTGGTCGCTAGTTACATTCTACCATCGTCCGAAAGAGCAAGGCAGAATTTCGTTTGATAGAATAAAAAATCTGAAAGTGTCTGTTGGTCCAGATACGCTAATTACCATTAACAGTGATCTCCATCACTGTTCTTTCTCCTTCTATACCAGAGTGTCTAGGAACAACTGGACGACTCCCCCAGCACCTCTCTCTAAACAGTCAGAAAACTACTTATCATTCATGGAGAGTTCTTTAGTTCAAGAGACTTTTCCACGATGCTGAATCTATACAGGTTATTGATATTTTAGCTTTTACGTATATACTGGTATATACGGTATCTACTTTTTATCCATCAAATTTTTTTACTGATCGGATATCCAGGTCTAAGGCTGGGTACACACCAGCAGATATTTTCGGCGACCAACCGATTCACGGCAGTTTTCAGTCGGTCAGCCAAAAATATCTGCTGGTGTGGGGCGACCGCCTTGATCATTTGTTTGTCTGGATTGGATGAATGGACAGTCAGTAAATTCCAATCGATTGTGTGGTTCCCCATGGGACTGCACTTCGATCGTTCGCACTTTGTCCTTGGCGAATTTGCCGTGACCGACGGACATTTGTCCCGGCTGAGTGCTCGGTCAGGACAAACAGTCCCTTTGTTTGTACCCAGCCTTACCTTAGGGGGAAGGGAGTCAGGTGAAAACACGATGACCAGAGGGTGATCACTGACTGTGCCCAGGGGAACACAGGCCGCACATTTGATGAATTTTTTTTTCTAATGAAGGTATTAGGTAATCTTTATCAGTGAACTTTGTATTTTAATACATTTTAATAAAACATTTAAGTCGCGATCCGGACAGATTAGTCCATAACCCACGCTACCCGATGTATCAGTTAGTGTGGGTTTTTCTACTTATTTAGCCAAACTTTTTGGAAATAGCGGGTGTAGCCTACTGGAAAGTTTGCACGATCTTAACACCTTTCTTATGGAGGCATAAAGCACACGTCTTACCTGACCGGGATCTTGCCATGCAGTAAGTCCCACAGTGATACTGATCGGGTTAGTAGCTTTTCCATTCTACATCGGCCTGTTAGATTCTTATGATGTAACATATTTTTAACAAGATGGATTCATTTGTTACCAAAAAAAGGAGAATTCTGCTTGTGAGTCCATTCACTCGGAAAAATTCTAAATACGTCTTTAGGATTTGCTAAAATGTTAGCTATGTCTACAGTACACATGCACGATGAAGAGGTCAAACGATGAACATTGGACCATCCCATTAAACATCATTCTAACTTACAGTATATATCCAACTTCTCCACTAAATACTATTCATCAGATTCATCACACGAGGTGAACCCAACGCTGTAGCTTACCGATGATTCAGATGATCCTATTTTAGGATGTTTCTATTTATCCCAGGTCATATGAACTTAGGCAAAGAGAAGAAAAGTAGCCACATGTGTTAAGAAAACTGCATAATAGGCACCTTTAATGGTTCATATGTTACTCAAACAGTAAATACTCTGTTTATACCTATCTGCAGAAATGCACAGACCTTGGTGAAAAACCAGGGGACCATAGCCAGCCATAAATAAAACCCCCAGATTTATATAACTGGAAACTAACATATCACATTACTGTAATAATGGCACTGACACAGAACTTTTTGGGTAAACAGTCAGCCACGCTTTTATTAATAATTATTTCCATATGCCTATTAACATATGCTCCTTAGCATATTAATCCAACTGTACACCTTTGCACTCATAACCATCCATGTTGTTAAAGGGCACGTCCACCCCAAAAATTAAAATTTCACCCACTACTGGCCCCACTGTGTAGTATACAAAAATCCTTACCGTGCCTCTCTGCTCCATGTGTGTTTTCTGTAGTGCCTGTTCAAAGTCCCAGAAAGTGAATAATAGGAGCCATTTCCTGATGTAAATATGTTTCTGCCTCTAACTGTTCCCAAGTGCTTTTTATGAGGGCAAGCATGCTCAGTAATCACATTGGAAGAGGGATTTCCCACATGCAATTCACATGATTTCATGAACACTGTCTCCATTCCCGTTATAGCAAAACTGCACCTAGCAGAAGATAGTTCGGATTGGATATCTAAAGATAACTATTGTTTCAGTATAGATGTCTTTTATCCTGGTACCTTAAAGGAAATGTGCTTACAATAAACTTTGATTTTTGTTGGAGCATTAGAAAGGTCTTTTTACTTTATGTGCGTCCTGCCACGGGAATGGAAGGAAACTAAAGAGATCTATGTTACATAACATAGATGTAGGAACTCTTAGTTTGATCCCTCTGATGAAGTACGAGGTGTTCGTCACGAAATGCGTCAGGGCACGTGTTTGTTGTCTCCCTCTGTGAAGCGTGTTGAGTTCGGCAAATAAAAGTAAGTTTTATCTGCAGTGTGTAGCAGTCCGCCTTCTTCTTGCTATGGTCTTATAAATATGGATGTATTCCGGAACGCCAGGTCAATGGACCCCACTACAGTGAATAAAGTAGAGGTTCGACATTCTGACCAACTGGTAATGTTTTGTTCTTAGGAACTCTTTAGTTGCTGCTATTCCAGTGGATTATCCAACCATTCACTCTCTGAATAATGAGGTATCCAAGTTGGTTTTTCCTGGCTATGCAGTGCTCTGGGCAATAGAGAAATCATTTCCCTGCTCAGCACAGGAATAAACTGTGATTTTGCATTTGTTACCATATTCTCTATTTATAATAAGCTTTATATTGTAGGTGAAATATAGTTATCAGATTATAAATGTAAGTAACAGGGCTGCACTAATACAACTGGTTGTATTTACACTGCACTGATTCTGACAGCCTTGCTGCATGTATTCAATATATATAACCCTAACATTCCATAACTGCCCTCTGCTTATGAGAGTGCTGGTCAGAAATGGTGGAAGTAGCAAACTACTAGCACTAGGATTGTCACAGTTTTGCAGGCTATTTGGCTAAAGTAAAACATATTCCGGCTCTGTAATCAAAAACTATTATTATCACATATCTGTTATATCAACATGTATGTGCTGTTTATGGATACTACACTATAGGTTCATAACAAATGTGCGATGCGGATGCCAACCGCATGCACGATCTTAAGAACGTTCGTTTGGGGAACATTGCCGATCGACTGGCGATCTCCGAATGAGCCATTTGTTGATAAAGTGCCATACACGGGACGATTATCACCCAAAACGACCATTAGTACATATGGCGCTTCGTGGGTCAGCATCCGCAATCGCAAGACTATACGAAATTTATGACTCCAAAGGTAAGAAAACCCGGAGCTATAAAATATCATTTTTACAGTCCAACAAGCAACATCTACTTGCAAATCTCTAACCTAAATACAAAGGCAAGACCTGCTGTTTGACTGCTGATTAGAAACTGAACTTCTCGGATTCATGCCATTTTATAGTGTCTCATAAACACACCCTCAAAATCTGATGGGCTAGATACAATCTTAAATCTGATTGGATCATGGATCTGGACCAATCAGATTTGGGGGGTGGGTTTAGGAGTCCTACAATAGTGAATGTTGCAGTAAGGAGAGTAGTTTCAGTTATGCTTTCATCTGAGATGTTTGCTTTGTTTCTAGTCATGTACTGGGATATAAGCTTATTGAGTGATTATGGCTGGGTAGCTTGAATGGGCAGCCCTTAGTTCAGATGGCTCTCAGTTAGTTCTTAGTATTTAGCTATCTGTATCTAAGATTAAAGGCATTTCCACCCCCAAAACTATGTTTTGTGCTGTAGTGTAGGGAGCGCTATCCTGTGTACTTTGCCATATACTTCATTATTTATTGGAACAGTTATCAAGTTATTTTCATTTGAGTTCCTTATGGGTGCAGCAATGATTCCTCCTCCATAATGCAGTGTGCTTTAATCTATGGAGATATGTCCACCAATCAGAAGGGTTTACATATGGTTAAAAGCCCTTTATTTTATAATTAAACATGCAGAATCTGAGCAACTGATTTACAAGTCCCACTGGGATTCTGGATTTTACATTCATTTTCCCTTCTTCTATAGTCTTCTATATTTCTCATGATCTGATTTTGTGTTTGCAAGTAGATTATTTATAAACGCACGGTATTGCACATTAGTGGTACCGCGTGTTATCAGTAAATCAACAATGGCACACTAAATGTAACCAAAAAGCGATACAGTCTTATAAATATCACCCCTATAATCGTGTTCCTGTAAAGGCATGGGGCGTGAACCTCTTAAATTTGAGCCGCCACTAGTTTTCTGAAGAATATAAGGCTTTTGATCAATAAATGCTCACATATAAACGCAACGTTTATTGATAAAAGCCTTACTTTCTCAGAAAACTGGTGTGCGGATCAAATTTGTCTTACTATATATAATATACACACATTTACAGAGAGATCCCAGATTATCTGGTGAGTGAAGGACTGGTGGCTTTTACACTGCATTTGTTCAGATTCAGCTTTGCTGCATGTGTTTCTGATATCCCTTTGATTACATATTGCTCTCTTGGTTTGCAATCATCTCTCTATGCTCATTACTAGAGATTATTCCTGGTGATATATTTAGAAACCAGATATTCCAATACATCAATAGCTCTGTTACTCAAACCATCCCCTGAAATTCTGCCCTTAAAAATAATCTTTTAGTAAGAGGAAAATATAAAATATTTACTCTTAAGATTTGTCTCTGTATCCCTTTAATAAAGTGTGAGGATTTATAGTAAATAATAAGACATAAGGGAATGTCCAACCTTAAAAACAAAAACACTGGTCAATTGTCACTTACCTGCCCCCAACCCCAACCGATATTATTTTGCACTTTATTACCTGTATACTCACAGATATTTAACTTCAGTAAGCTTTCCATACATCCTACATGCCCTTGTGGTACAGAAGCTACAGAATACTCCATGCTACTGTAGATACCGTTCTGAAAATAGGGAAGGCAAAATTAACAATGCACTTTTGGAAAGGTCTTTTAATTGGAAACATGTGTGATTGACCTTACAATGACAGCACATGGGAACACCGAGGGTCTATACAGAACTGTTGGGTGGTGATTCCCTCTTGCTCCCATGTCAAGCTTCGTATTCAGCATCAACAAACAATAAGCCAAAATGTTGGAAAGATGTTACAGCTGGAACATGCAACTGGGGACCACGTGATTTACTGTGAGATCATTAAATCTGGAGACTGAATCTCTATAACCCTGACCCAGCAGAATGGTCTTGGTCGTTGCGGCGGTTGGACAGGCAAGGGCGTAACTATCAGGGGAGCAACCGCAGGGGGGCCAGGAATCCAAGGGCCCCTTCTTCTATTTTTCTATGACAGATATAGCCCTTCCAGAAAACCACTGTGGATGAAGCAGATAGGGGCTCAATGTTTTGCTGGGAAGCCCAGTGATTTCTATGTTATGCTCTGTGGACAGCAGGGGTGTACCTGCAGGGGCCCAGGCAACCCCCGCAAGATTGGAGGCCGGGCCCTGACTCCTTCTGCCCTCCACAATGTCTTCCATGATCAAGCCATGTTAAAACAGCTGATCGTGTGTAGGAATGAAACATACATGCGATCAGCTGTTTAAAATACTGGCCAGAACTTCCGGAACTGAACCGGAAGTTCGGGTCTGGTCTTTTAAACAGTTTAAAAATGGCTGATCCCGCAGTGATAGTGGCTTGTGGCGCTTACTATCGTCCAGGCCCCCGCTGTCGCAAGGGGGGCGGGCGGAAGTTACGTCACTGGTGGACATGTTTGAAGGTTGTCAATGACTGACAATGCCTGATTTTTTATCTACAGCAACCTATGGGGCACACAGCAGAATGATGGGTTGTAGATGAAATGTTAATGCCCCCGTCCTTGGAAGATATGGCTGCTCTGGAGGGTACCCCAGAGAATGGAGAAGTAAGAGCGGACAACTTTAATGTGATTGAATCCGTAAGTGATGTAGAGTAAGTTGTATTATATATCCTTACAGGACTATAAATCGGGAAGGACCTGGAGAGCTGCTCACTGGACGAATCAAAAAACAGAAAATAATCTGCAAAAATCTTACTCTTGCGTATCCTCGTTATTTATTTCTTTATCAGAGGTACAAGACGTAAGGGAACATCTACTGAGAAGGAAATGCTATCCACACTAAGAAAGGAAAGTCCGGCCAGTTTATTAAAATCGATTTCTTTCAGTGTAGCGTAAGTTCAGTAAATGTTTTCTATACTTTGGGAAATGCTCCATAAAAACTGGAGTGCAGCTGTGTGGGATTTCATTCACCGAAACCGAGAGGGGAACGTCGCTTTGGATTTCAGAATTGTTAGCAAAATCCTAAAGTTGGGTTACTGACCTACCTGTTTAGCTGATGGCAGGGCACAAACAAAGGCTTAGTATAATAAACATAGGTACTGGTTAAGGGCCCCTACACCCCCACCGCTAAAATCTATACTTACCTACTCAACTCCCCCAAACCCTGAGATCATTATCCTTGCAATGTACCATCCCCCCAGAGCTCCTTATACCTCCTGGTCTCCACTGCATTGTCCCCCTGGTTTCTGGTTTCCTACCTACAAAGCTCATTGTGTAGGTAAGGGAACACCAGGCAGCTTTAGTGTCTGTAAACAGTTTTACTTGCGACATGTTTTCGGACCACACTGGGTCGTTTCAAGCTTGTTTCTTTTTAGGGATCTATAGAAAGTGTAAAAGGACCAAACTTTGATAGAACTTCTATGATAATTTAGTATCTGATGTTTATTTTTTTTGGTTAATTCAAATGAAGTTTGTTTTGCTTAAATTTGCTCTGCATTTTTGGTCAGTATCAGTGCCCAATGGACCATATACATTGATTGGTTCTGCTATCAATTTATTTTCAAATGATAGTTTTATAAGATAAGTTGAGAAAAGAGAAATGATTTAAACATAAGTTTGGGTAGATTACACAATCAGATCATGACAGTGGCATCTACAAACCTAAAGACACAGAGGAAGAATTTGGGCCTGGACCAACCACATTTGATGACAAAGACTCAGAGGTACCCCATATCATCATACCTTTTTTTGTTGATCTGTCCCCTATTCTTTAAAATCCATCTAAAACATCTTACATTTCAGCTGTCAATCAAGTGCCTTGATCTCATAAACTATTCTTCTGTAACAGTTTTGCTGTACGGAATGGATTTCTGTTGGTGGACTCGTGGGGAGCTGAGGGTCAATTTATTTTCGGTCGGTTGGTCAAAATGCAAATCAACTGAGCATAAATCAATGCGTGTATGGCCGAAATCCTATAAACATTACCCTAAAATTCCACAAGAGGTCAGTATATTTCACTTGAGACCTGCCATGAAGTTTAATTACAAAAACCAAACATCTTTCTCTAAAGTCAAACGTGAATTCTTCTTTCCGTCTATGTAAGGCTTTTCATCTGGTGTCTTTTATTTACAAGCAAAGTACCTGTTGTGATATCCAACCTTGTAGTGTTAAAAACCATATGATCTAAACATATCTACTGACAATTTACATCTGTTGTCTTTCCGAAATCCAGCACAAATATAACTGCAACAACTCCCTTTACTGGATTCACATAGATTCAGATTTTTGTTTAAAGAGCATGTCCACCCTAACACCTAAAGCATAGTGCACATGTTCGATCCTCCATTCTGACTGACTGTTGGCACTACCGATCGGTTTGACCAGATGAAGGGACTATGTTGTGGCAATAGTGGCCCGCACTATTGGCTGTTTTTTGGAACGTTCCGATTGTCCATTTGTCTTTTCAAACGAACAAAATTACTCTAAAGTATTGGGCGATCGTGCTGAATATTGCATAGTGTGTACACAGCTTAAAGCCCCAAACACAACACACCTTCTATCATTGCTTTCACAATCTGATTCATTGTCGGCAAGTATATGCCTCCTCTGCTGCTGTAACGTGAATAAATACATGTTAACATGTATCCCAAGTATCAGTGCACACCAGCCTTATCACAAACATTTTGTCACGAAACGTTACATGTGTTAATAAGTCTGATAAGTCTGGTGTGCACTGATACTTGGATACATTTGTACATGTGCACCTATGGCTTAGGTGGATCGGAAGCACCCAGCCAGAAGATTGCAAAGTGAATGTAGTAGTGTGCAGAACAACCTTGAACTGATATAAATACAACGTTACACATGACAGAGGAGGCTTCTATTCTGCAGCTTCAGAAAATGTCTGTAAGCATCAAGGCCTAGACTGAATTCCAGACCAGGAAATTGCAGAGGAAAACCAGAGTCAGGGTAGGGTTGTGGCTGTGATAGAAGGTAGAGAACATCCCTTTTCATTTGAGTTCTTAATGCAAATTCACCTGTTCTATACAGTAGGTTTTAGTTAGACCTCCCAGTGCTGAGTGGGGATGGGTGACATACAGTAGGTAACCACCCAGTGAGGCTATACAATTGTACATCAGCCTCCTCAGTTGAATGTTGGGGACAGGTAGATTTTATTTTCTTGTTATGGAAAATGATTATTTAGTTCAGTGTCCACCAGAATATTGCAATGTCTCTTAACAAATCATTTCTAATAATTACTGGAACGGATGTAGTGCTCCTGTAATAAGGGAGAGGATTGGCTTTTATCGGGAAACAGATGAATCCAAGCTTTCAAACTACCTCTGTCAGCATGAGATCAGTTGCCTGGCAAAAAAATCCCGATCGGCCCCTTATTACACTGCCCGTCCAAACAATCTCCCTATATAAAGTAAGGGGAGAGCATCGCACTGTGTGAGCCAGATTCTGGCTATCTATCGGTTAATGCTGCGAAGTGAAGTCGACCAACAGTTTGAAGGTTGGTCATCTCTGTGTAAAAAACAGATGGGATTAGTCTAAAATATATTATAGTATGCCAAAGAGCCATACATATCCGTAAAATTATACCCTTATAAACAGTGCTTAGCTATGTCATCGATATAATCAGTGCTTTGCTATGTCATCGATTATAATCAGTGATTAGTTATCATCAGCATCACATGACTCTCTGAAACCTGACAAATATAAAACATAAGAATATGAGAAATAACCTTGGATTTCTATGGCCTGTATACTGTAACTTTGGTTTGCCACCCTTTTCCATGTCAATTAAACCTTTGGTAACATGTTTATATCCTTATATTTACAGCAGGATGTCATTATTCACTATATATTGTACTTTGTCTGTCCATTTCAATACATGTTGCTACAGCATTAACTTCCCCTTTAAGTACGTCTATCTTGCTTTAAATCACCTGTTTTATCCCCATACTACACACGGATATACTGTATGTCAGCCCTGTCTGGCCCATTGTCTTATTCTTGCTCAGTACGAAATACGACTTATTCTCACTGAACTTGATGTCAGACATAAAATTTAATTCATTGTTCCCTTTGTACTTTCCTTTGGCTGAGAGTTAAGTTAGTTCCCTGATGTAGAGACGACACCAAGATCCCACCTTCATGTGAATCATAAAGGAAGCAGCTCGGTCTCTGCAGATAATAAGGTTGTTTAGGTCTTTATGGGGTTCTTGATCCAAGAAGGTAAATCAGCAGGTGATGTCCCTTTAAGATCAGTGGGTTAAGATTGACATTTTTCCATCACTACGCTGCTTCTTCTCATAGATGGACTTCCTAGCACTTGGTACAATGGCGACAAATCTACGTTAAGTGCCCCTTAAAGGCGAACTTGGTCAAAAAATAACTTTAGGTGATGATAGGAATTGCTCTTCTGAGAATTTTTGCAATTTATTTTCACATTTTTATTTTGGCTAAGTTTTTGAAGATATTTACATTTATGTGTTATACCGTAACCTGACGTCCATCAGTCATATAGGGGTTTGTTGCATCTGAGTTAGGGCAACATCCCTTCCCCAGCCACATGGTGGTAAGATCACTACACCGTTGACTTGGTAAGTACACGGCAAGGTAAGGGTGGCCTTCCATTCCGCTCATCTTGAATCCCCATGTTAATGAGCTGAATAAAGAGAGAAACCATATTAGTTTGAAGGGCATGTTCACCCCAAAACGAAAATTCATATTTAGGTAGATACCTCTCAAAACCTCAATATCCTTGTAGGTAACCACCTGAAAGGTGCACTGTGCCAGAAAACTGCTGATGTGGTCCTGAGCTTGGCACTTGCTCAGAGGAGGAAAAATCTGTTAATCCCTCAATCATTGGCCGCGTTGTCTGATTCCTCCTCTAAGCATGCTACAAAGTTTTCTGAGCATAGGTTCAGGGGAACTGCCGTGACACGGAAATTGGAGGAATCAGGAGGATTTTGTAAGGACCACAATCCAATTTCAGTCAGTAACTACAATATGGTTTGGGGGTGATCTACCAAAATATAATTTCATTTGGGGGTGGACATATGATGAGTTCTTCCAAGCAAAAAGTTCCATGATCCACAAATTTCAAACAATTTGAAGTCAACGTCAAATAAAACTTTCAATTAAGGGCTTTGTGGTTGTCCGAAGAAATTAGGGTTAAATAAAGGCCCTTTCATTGTACCTTTAAAATGAACTGGATCACATCACAAGTTATATTGCTGGAAAGATTTAGCAATGCAACTTCCTGCATTAATAAGCCCCCCTTTTAACTGTCAATTTTTTTTACAGTCTGTGCAGGTACATTCTGTCCTTCCAGCATAAGTCTTAAGTGAGCATGCTCTGCCTCTGGGGCACGTGGAGGGGACATGGCAGGCCTGTGGTGGAGGAGAAGACTGGGTGAGCAAAGGAAGGAGGCAGGGTTAGGGCATTCACAAGTGGGGAGTGGAGTAGCATTCCAGGAGCAGCCAGGGCCAATCTTTGGATAGGATTCAGCCCTGAATGCCGACTCAGGATTTTGTCCCATGGAGTCGGACAATCCTGTCTAAATAGGATGCCTGGAGACCTGGGTGGAGTGGAAGAGCAGAGGTTACGTGATGTCAGTCAAGCTACTTTAAGGTGAAAGTTTTGAACATTCTTCGCAATAGTTGTCACAGGTTGTGGCCAGAGATGTGATTCAGGGCTGATGTAGATAATACTAATAATATGGTACAATATGGCCAACCAATACATATGAAAAGGTAAATATAACTACCCTGTTATCTATAGCGTAATGTGACGTCTGACATCGATCTGTATAGTATATCCTTATTGAGCAATCGTTCAATGTGGCCATACACTAAGCAATGTTATCAGCTTCTTCTATTGTATTATGGATGCTGATAGTTATAGAAATGTTCCTTTTGGCGTGATAGGTCCTGATGTGGTTGTTTGCTGGTATCAGACTCTGTTCATTCCAGTTATTCAACAGTCAACAACAGATTGCTATCAGCCAACTGTGGTGTATGGCTAGCTTTAGCTACAAAGCTCTCCCACGCATTTTGAGTTAGCTTGGCCAGTCATGGTCAATAAGGTGCCCCACATACCAATAATAATTAGGCAGACTGTAAACAAAAGTTTTCGGTCACATGGAAATGCCCTTGTTTTAAAAAAAAGCAGGTTTTAATCATTAAAACAACACCAGGTAATTTAAAAACACCTTACAATCAAAAGATTGTTACAGTATGTTTGTAAATGACTATCCTAGCTGGACAACTATTTTTTTAACAACTATCTACATAGATATAGGAGGTTATCATTTTAAACTTATGATCTCGGAAAAACCCTTTGTAATTGTTAGCAGAAAGTGCAAATTGTTTACTCGTGGGCATACCCTGGCCTGATATTCCCTTCAGTCGGACTGAAATATCAGCCTCTGTCGTTACAGACGGAAAGTTCCTTGGTCTTGGACGCCCCCGTGTATAAAGTATAGGGAGTCAGCCATGTTGTTAAGCGGGGTTCACACATTAGTGCTAAAGGGCCAATACTTTCAGCATCAGAACCGCTCGTTACAGACGGGACATTTTCCTCAGTCACACGTTGGGCCCGGGCACTAAAGTATGAGGAGATGTCCATGATGTTAGGGGTATAGCGAGGTACTCTGTGTACACTAGATATGGAATCCCACACGACTGATCTGAACGAAATTCCTTGGTTCTGAAAATCCGAATGATCCATCCAAATCCAGATGGATCGTCCAGATTTGGGGACTTCGGAACGCATTTTCATAATTTTCGAATGAAACGGGGCTATTTTTCGATAGAAAAAAGTGTAAACTTTCGAAAATTCTCGAAAATACATTCGTAAATGCGAAAATGGTCTCAGATCGTATTTTGAGGAATTTTCATGCGTTCGAGGCTAACGAATAGTATCGAAAATAGCCCTTACATAATCAGAAAATTATTGAAAATTCGTTCGGTTCGGATTTTTTGATCTTTGGGATTTTCCCGAGATCCGGGAATCCAAAAACGGAACAAAAACTAGTGGTTTCAGCCATCTCTATGTACACAGCTTTAGGGTGTATGGCAGCCAATGAACAATCTCCCTATACTCTATATTACTTTATAAGGGAGAAGACTTGTGAATGTCTGTGCCACATCTTTCAAAGATGACAAACAGAATCTGGAAATTAGTTGAGTATCTATACCAGTCCATAACCATTGATACCACAAAACTCATAACTCTACATATTGTCTTCATTCAAAACAAAACAATTTAAAGGGTAATTGTGTCTCCATATAAGTGCCAATCTTTTGAAAAGAGTTCTCTTATTGTTTCAAACAAGTTTAGGATGATGTATTTATCTTCTCTGTATCCTCGTATCAAGGTATAGGCTTGTAAATTTACACTTTCTTTCTGTCCTTAGTCTGATTCGTGGACAGGCACATGATGAGCTTGTAAAATGCCAAACACCCCCCAAAAAAAACGATATTTTCTCAAGCTAGTTACAGGACCTGCACATTATTATCGACCCTGTGTTAAGAGTAGAAAGTGCCACACAAAAAAAAGATTCTCCCCATCACATGAGAAGCACATCTGCACTTCCTATATGTGCATTACTGTTAAGTCAACATGCCTGTGAGGGGTGTAAGGCAGGAGGACGTTAAGGGCAAGTTCAGGCCTAAATAAAACTTACATACAGGTTAAACTCACCCCCCAAAACCCTAAACGGTAATAGTTTGAAAGTGATGAAATATATAAGTCTAACCTGAAATCCTGCCACAATGTCCTGTTTCCCCTGTTTCTGCTTCCTGGTTCTTCCAATTTATCAGTAAGTTAAATGATACTCAGATGGGGGTAAGAATGAAATGCAGCTAGATACCAATAGTATCGGTGCTAACAATGGTATATAACATATAGACAATTTAAAAGATGGCAACAGATGTGCCACAGTAACAATTTTAAACCCATCAATGTGATAGGGGGCACTCATGCTGCTAAAAAATAATCAATCGTATGGAGTTTAATGATCAAAAATGATCAGTCAGAATTAGAGGGTAAAAATATAGCTTTATTCAACGAGATATCTAAAAACATATACTTAATAATCCCCAATCAAATACCAATATAAAAACACATAGTGCACCAAAAATACAAATACAATAAATATAGTTATAACCTAGCGGGGCTGGCGAGAGATAGACGAGGAACAGTGTCTCCACGGGTAAGTCAAATGCAATAATATAAAATAGTCAAAGTTAGATAAGGAGGCGATCTCACCAGTAGATATGGATTCCTGTCCGGGACCCTATCTGTACCGACAGTGTATCGTACAGTCGCTCCCAATAAGGTGTTACTCTCCTCCTCGAGATGTAGAAGCCCAACCGAAAGTTTGCTCTCTGCTGAGACACACAAAATGGTCCGGCAGAAAGACCGTGACTGGGGGCAGGCGACTCGTGCAAGCTCCAGCGCTGCACTGTTCCTATCCCAAACCCAAGCACAGCTTCCACCTCCCGCTCCAGGCAGACGGCCGAGCAGGGAACCAGATAGGATATCAAAGATGTAACGACCAGCACGGCTTCCCGTCTCCCGTAATGAAGTCCAACATCCAGCAACCAGCCTAGTTGAAAAGCACCAAACAACCGACGCGCATTTCGGGGCCATCTTTCTCTTCTTCCGGGTTATCAGACCGGTGCTGTTATCCGATTTAAATACCCACATGGGAGCTACAGGTGTGTTCAATTGGGGGCAATTAAATCACTGAATGTATCAAAAAAACCAATTGGCAATTGAATCCCAAAATATCAAATCAACTATGCTCACAGTTTAACAGTACAAATGCTAATATTGAATTAAATCAGATAGATCAATGTGTAATAACTCAATTATTAAGCAACACAGTTCTGAGGTAACATGGCTTATCGAAACATTGAGCAAATACAAACCAGGAGACAATTAAATAAGTGTTACACATGATAAAGATGTAATGACCACAAGGGGGCGAGGATTTAAAGAAACATGTTAAAGATTAGTTTTCATTAACCTCAGGGGCCCTAGAGTCCATTTTGTAAATCCACATCGCCTCTTTTTTTAAAACTTGTTTATCCCAGTCTCCCCCTCTGGCGGGTTCGGGATTTTTTCAATACCACATACTTTAGGGCGGATGGATCATTATGGTGAGCCTCAGAGAAGTGTCGGGCTACTGAACTCTGTAGATTAGCGTTGAAGTATCTCTAACATGTTCCAATGTTCTTTCCGCCCCAAGTACAAAAATGGACTCTAGGGCCCCTGAGGGGTTAAATGAAGAACTAATCTTTAACATGTTTCTTTAAATCCTCGCCCCCTTGTGGTCATTACATCCTTATCATGTGTAACACTTATTAATTGTCTCCTGGTTTGTATTTGCCTACAATGTTTCGATAAGCCATGTTACCTCAGAACTGTGTTGCTTAATAATTGAGTTATTACACAATTGATCTATCTGATTTAATTCAATATTGAGCATTTGTACTGTTAAACTGTGAGCCATAGTTGATTGATATTTGGATTCAATTGCCAATTTTTTTTGATACATTCAGTTATTTAATTGCCCCAATTGAACACACCTGTAGCTCCCATGTGGGTATTTAAATCGGGATACAGCACCGGTCTGATAACCCGGAAGAAGGAGAAAGATGGCCCGAAACGCGCGTCGGTGTTTGGTGCTTTTCAAACTAGGGGTTGCTGGATGTTGGACTTCATTACAGGGAGATGGGAAGCCGTGTCTGGTGTTACATCTTTGATTATCCTATCTGGTTCCCTGCTCGGCCGTCTGCTGGAGCGGGAGGTGGAAGCTGTGCTTGGGTTTGGGATATGGAACAGTGCAGCGCGGAGCTTGCACGAGCGCCTGCCCCCAGTCACGGTCTTCTGCCGGACCATTTTGGGTGTCTAGCAGAGAGCAAACTTCGGTTGGCTTCTACATCTACGGAGGAGGAGAGTAACACCTTTATTGGGAGCGACTGTACGATACAATGTCGGTACAGGATAGAGGTCCCGGACAGGATCCATACTACTTGGTGAGATCGCTCCATTATCTAACTTTGACTATTATTACTATTATTGCTTTGACTTACCCGTGGAGACACTGTTCTATCGTCTATCTCTCGCCAGCCCGCCTAGGTTATAACTATATTATTTTGTATTTTGTGTGCACTAGTGTTTTTATATTGGTATTTGATTGGGATATAAGTATATGTTTTAGATATTCGTTGAATAAGCTTATATTTTTACACCTCTATATTCTGACTGATCAATTTTTGATCATTTAAAACTCCATACGATTGATTATTTATTTAGCAGCATGAGTGCCCTATCAAATATGATTGGGTTAAAATGGTTGTGGCACATCTGTTGCCTCTTTAAATCTTCCAATTAATAACTGTCAGGTTATGGATTGGAAGTTGACATCACAGCCAATGACTGAATGTTAATCCCCTGTCGCCTCTCTGAGCTGCCCAGGCTCAGTACAGGCTCAGTACAGGTTCTAAAACGCTCAGTTCCATGAGGCATCCAGAAGCATAGCAGGCATACACGTAATGAATTCATAGACAAAGTATGATATATCAACATATTTAAGAGGCCATTCTTTCTAAAAGACATTCTTTGAGGGTGGAGTTGTCCTTTAACCTAACAATGGCTCCTGAACTTGAGCTGACTTAAACTGTGGCTGGTGAACTGGAGGGCTGAATTAACAGTAGCTGGTGGACTAGAGGGCTGGAGGATTCAGCAGCCACAATTAGGCTGCCCTCCTTTTACCAGCCAGTGTAATGTCAGCCCTCCAGTTAGTTATTTCACTACACCCACTCCACAACCACCTCCCCAAGCATGATCACTTTTTGGCTTTTGGTGCTGCAGGAAGATAGGGGGCAGCATTTAAATTTGGCTCAGGTGCAATAGGTCTAGTAGCACCCCTGATCATTTGTTTTCCAGTACCTATGGACACCTTAGGGAGAGAAAAAATACTATTTTAAGCTTTTGCTAGCTTTAAAAATGATTAATAAGATTCAGATGATGAAACAAGTGAGCATGCTCCATCTTGAGACTTGGGGGGCAGACCAGTTTGCCTGGTTCTTTCACAACTCTACTTTTATCCTGCTGTAACTTTAGATAGACTGCAGGCATATCCTTTTATAAGTGTGCTTTTTTTTTAAAAAAGCCACTTGTATTTGAATCACAGTTCCCAGTTATTTGTTTTGTAGGTAGCAGTATGTGTCTTGTTGTGGTCAGTGGTAAGGTGATTCAGTGGTTAGCACTAATGTCTTGCAGTTCGATTCCACCCTTGGACACATCTACAAGATTTTGTATGTTCTCCCTGTGCTTGCGTGGGTTTCCCTCGTGCACTCCGGTTTCCCACAATATAAAGACATACTGATAGGTTGTATGTGTCAAATAAATGTGATTAGATTGTAAGCTCTTCAGGGCAGGGCCTGATGTGAATGTATACATGTAATTGTAATGTGCTACGGAAGATGTTGGTGCTATATAAATCACAATAATAATAATTTCAGGTTCTTTCCAAAAATTATAGAAATTCATTCTCCTGGAATTTTTTTCTTGAAAGCAAATGCACTAACTTCCTCTTTATAGGAAAATCCCTCGGAAATGAAACATGGAAGTCTTGTTCACATAGGTTTTAGAACTTCTCAATTACATGACCAATCCCTGCAAAAATGTTTCTTCATCTATTTTTTTTTTCCATTGATTTTTTTAAACCAAGAAAAAAAAATGGCTATGTTTTCCTTAATACCCTCTAGTCACTAAAGCCACCGTTTCGTTGTCACTTAGGCTAAGGACACATCGTCCGTTGTGCTGCGATCAGAGAGCATGTCACAAACGTTAATCGCATGTCCTTCAAAAACGGATTGCAGTGAAGAGCATGCAATATGGCCATCGTTTGTGTGTGGAAGGGTTTGGTTTTACAGTGATTTAAAGGGAAAGCGAAGCTGATAACCCCCCTGTCTAGGTATAGTATTAACATTTTGTTGGGTTCCTTGATGATAACGAACATGGACTGCACTTATTGCTGCCTCTTTCTTGTCTTATCACGTATAAATCTTCTTGTCTGAGAGTCCTAATAATCAGTGTTACCATCTCAATGCAATCATTCTTATCAGCCCTATTACTCCCTCTCTAAGTACATAGTAGCGTACGATTCTCTTCCAATTAAGTGTCTTTCCACTTTTCAGTCATGTCTTTAATTCATCAGCAACGTTAGATCCATGACACATTGCTAATGTATCACAGAGTACACTAAATCTATATTAATAGGCAGTACTTAAAGGGAAACTTTTTTACCCTACAATGATGATGTTGTTTATAAACAAAGACTTATTTATATAATTAGACAGCAACTGTAGGTAGATAGACAGCAAATGGAATAGAACCTTCCATATGCTCATTTAAAGGACAATGCATGTTTCTATTGGCCTGTCGCGACGACGGGGAGGAGGGGGCGGATCCTACCAGAGCAGCGTTGCTCTGAGATCTGCTGTAAGTTAAGCGAACCCAGGGATGGACCTAGCGGTTCAGGTCCTCACCCTGGGTAAAAGCTAATGAACAAAGAAAAGGAGCGGAGGGAAGGTGAGTATAATTGTCCTTTAAACATTCACTTACAGGTGAATCCTATAGCGGGTACACATGTTCAATCCTTCCTCATGACTGACCATTCAAGGCTTCGACCGGTCAGCCTGTTGGTCATGGCAAAATCAGCGTGTCAGACAGTTAGCAACGACAGAGAGTGCGGTCCATAGAGGATTATGGTGGTTTACGACACATCTAATCGTGTGTTTGTCTGATCAGTTGAACAAATCTGTCGTGTGGTTGATTGTTGCCGCAAGAAGAACCCATACAATAACTTGGTCCGTCAGACGGAAACTCTAAAATTTCTTTGGTCGGGCCGAATATTGTATGGTGTGTACCCAGCTTAACACCGTGACAAACATAATTCTAATCTCAATTAATTTAACCAAATAAATCAGAATTGTGACCAACTCAGTACAGTATATGGCCAGCATTAGTTACAGATTAACTGGTTAGCACAGAATACTGCAAAACAGCGACCATAGCGACTTAAAGGAGAATTATAGTTTCAGCAGTAACTAACTAGCATATATGGAGTTTTCAAGCTCCTCCCCCTCCTTCATTAACATATGTCCCCAATCTCAGAGGGGAGATTGTCAGTGGCAAAGACTGTGGGAGGAGGCTAGAAAGAAGTCAATTACCGATGAGTATAATTCTCCTAAAAAACTGACCAGGAAAAATAGATGGCTACTCTGTAGTGTGTGAATGACAGTTATTTCATGGGTGGATTATAAATAAAGGATTCAATTGTAAAATACATGCACCAATCCTGGTTGTACGATATCAGGATATTCTGATACGTACAATTGTCGGTCTGTGTATGGTCGATTGTCTGATTTCCATCTCGACCAAAGGAATTTTTTTTTACCGAACCGATAGTGATTGTATGACTGGGATTGGAGTGGTATGGATTCTAGAATTTCTATGGCAATAAAGGAATGTTGGTATGTATATATAGCTCCTTCATAAATACGTCCCTTAGCGAGATAAACTAAGTTGACCACACGAATAGTTTCACTATTAGTTAACCAAGGATGAAATCAATAAATTACTATAGGGTAGTTTTACTACCATCAATCTTCGTCTGTCAACTGCAAACACTGTGACCGATTGTTCGCGCATTGCATGTTCCTTCATGTGTCTGGATGTCACCTGCCTCCGTTTCAGAGAGCCGAATACTTGGTTAAGTCTGTGGTTGGGGTGACACGTACAATGTAGAGAGAAGTGGCGGTGTGGAGAATAGTGTCAGACATATTGACTGCCAACTGGTACCATTAACCCCATATTATGAGAGACTCCAAACATTGTCCCTTGTCTAGGGATGCGTAACGTTACGTTCAGCCAGGACAGTGTCATCTTGTTCTAAGACAAGTACTCGCTGGAAACATAAGGATAGTGATTGCTTTTCATGACCTTGTGACTCAGTAAAATGTGGCAAAAACAGGAAACCAAAAATCTAGAAAAACGAAAATAGGTGTAGGAAGGGTGACAGATTCCTGGTGCTTTAGATTTCGCTCACTTGTTAACTTCCCCGTGACTTTCTATCAGATAGAATAAGGCAGCTCAGCAGATTTAACTTCCCTTAACGGGTCCCAGTTTGCAAAGATATAAATGGAAATCGAAAGATGAAAAAAACAAATCGAAACTAGAAATATGAGGAAAGAAATCTAGCCTGATGCAGAGAGCTGGCACAGCACTCATAGATGGCAGTCCTGCAGTTTTCAGGCATATCAGTTAATAGGCTCCATAAAATGGTAAGAGTTCTAAATAATGTATTAAGTTTCAATGATTATTACATTTACATCACAGTTCCCCTTTAAATTGCACAAGAAAAACAACTGGAGAAAATGTAGAGTCTAGGGGTAGTGGAAACGCATGGTGTGTTCACTCAAGGAGTACTGTAACAGCTAGCTGGTGGGGAGCAAGGTAAATATGTGGGTCTAGTCAGGGTTGCCAGGTGTCCTTATTGGACAGGGATAGTCCAACTGAAGTGGACAAATTCCCAGCCTGAAGTTAGGGCTGAAATCATGTGCATGGTGGCTCAGTTGGTTTGCACAGATGCCTTGCAGCACAGAAGTCCGGAGTTCAAATCCACCCTTTGGACACATCTACACAGGACTTTCAGGGAGATTCAATAAAAGTTCTTATCGTTAAAATGGTGTGCTAATTTTGCCATAACCAATCAGATCTTATTTAATATTTGAAAGCTAAAACATCTGATTGGTTGGGGCAAAATTAGCCTCATTTTAAACAATAAAGAACTTTAGAGGAATAACCCTGTTATGTGTTCTCCCCCGTGCTTGCGTGGGTTGTGGGTTGATCCCACAATCATGAAGACATACTGATAGTTTGTATGTGTCAAATAATGTGCTTGGATGTAAGCTCTTCGGGCAGGGCATGGTGTGATGTTTACATGTAATTGTAAAGCATCCATGGAATTATGTTGGTGCTATATAATCGCACAATAATAATAATAATAAAAGGGGGAAAACCTGGCAGGATCTGACCAACACCGCAGGTTAAAAATAAATATGCATAATAAGTGCCTGACCATGTTCCTATCAGCAGTTTACATGGACACTCACCCAACAGCCAGTGTTGCCAGGGTAATAGTTGAGAAACAAAACAAGTCCAGTTGACGGCACAGTCAAGTACTGAATGCTAATGCCTAATATGACATGCTCAAGTCAATAACTAGCTCATAAATCTGAAGGGAGCGTGAATAAATTAGCTGTTACACTCACTACATGTAGTATCATCAAGAAGGCAAAAAGCTATACGTAATGATTTAAAGAAAAAGGGCAATTCTAAAAGATGTCATTATGAGTGAAGTGTCCTTTAAATATGACCATTTAACCAGTTTTTTGGGATTATGTTTTCCTTGGCAGCAGAGAAGAATGGATTTATAGAGATAAGGGGAATTCAGCTACTTTAGATAGTGATAGGGATTCATTGTAGAGGAGCCGAAAATATTCCACGAGTGTCACATGAGACCATATATGTCTAATTTTTATTTGAAAAGAAAAGTTTCCTAGAGGATGGAATACCTTCATTTATTAAGATGCAGTTGCCAATGAATTCACATATCTGGTTACATTCTATCGAGGAACCTTTCTGCATTCTTTGGTAAATAAAATAGGAAAGGAAAATCCTGTACCTGACGGCCTAAAATATTTACCTGGGTAAAACCAACGAGGGACCGACATGACTAGATATGGCTATCGGATCTAATAGAATGTGGACTTCTGCATTTTTAAAGGGCATGTCTCCACCCCCCACTTAAAATGATACTTACACGGAGGACCACCACAAAACCTTAAGACCCGATACTCACTGATTCCTGAATCGGGAATCCACTTCATCTGATGGCTCTGGACTTCTTCATCATGGTCCTATGGGTAGCAGCCGACCAGTCATGATCATGACGGGAGGTCACCAGCCAATGTGACATCATTCAGCTGCTTACTGAGGTGCGAAAAGTATTCTAAAGCTATTATATTTGTACCAACCAATCACACATTAGCATTTTACCGATTACTGCATTATGATTTCATCTGATTGATTGCTGTAGATTAAAATGCATTTCCTACCCCAACCTTTTTCCTTAGACCATGATCCCTGCTAAACATATGGCCCAGAAGAAGCAAAGAAAAAGCAGTATGAACAGAAAAGAAAAAATTCCTTATCCAAATGGCATCGGAAGGATCCCGTGACCAACAAAAATCAGTATATGTATTAATACCAGTAATACTCAATATTATATAGTATCCCTGTACCAACCAGAACTACAGTATATGTATTAAACAGTAATCTCAATATTATATAGTATCCCTGTACCAACCAGAACTACAGTATATGTATTAATACCAGTAATACTCAATATTATTAGTATCCCTGTACCAACCAGAACTACAGTATATGTATTAATACCAGTAACTCAATATTATATAGTATCCTGTACTAACCAGAACTAAAGTATATGTATTATACCAGTAATTCTCAATATATATAGTATCCCTGTACCAACCAGAAACTACAGTGTATGTATTAATACCAGTAATTCTCAATATTATATAGTATCCCTGTACCCAACCAGAACTACAGTGTATGTATTAATACCAGTAATTCTCAATATTATATAGTATCCCTGCACCAACCAGAACTACAGTTATGTATTATACCAGAATTCCCAATATTATATACGTATGACCCTGTACCAACCAGAACTACAGTATATGTATTAATACCAGTAATACTCAATATTATATAGTATCCCTGTACAACCAGAACTACAGTGTATGTATTATACCCGTAAATTCTCAATTAATAGTACCCTGCACAACCAGAACTACAGTGTATGTATTAATACCAGTAATTCCAATTATATATACCGTAGTATCCCGTACCAACCAGAACTACAAGTATATGATTAATACCAGTAATTCTCAATATTATATAGTATCCCCTACCAACAAGAACTACAGTATATGTATTAATACCAGTTAATACTCAATATTATATAGTATCCCTGTACAACCAGAACTACAGTATATGTAGATACATAATTCTCAATATTATATAGTATCCCCGTACCAACAAGAACTACAGTATGTGTTAATACATAATCTAATATTATATAGTATCCTGTACCAAACCAGAACTACAGTATATGTATTAAACCAGTAATTCTCAATTTATATAGTATCCTGTACCAACCAGAACTACAGTGTATGTATTAATACCAGTAATTCCCAATATATATAGTATCCCTTAACCAACCAGAACTACAGTATATTATTAATACAGTAATTCTGAATATTATATAGTATCCCTGTACCAACCAGAACTACAATTTATGTATTAATACCAGTAATACTCAATATTATTAGTATCCCTGTACCAACCAGAACTACAGTATATGTATTAATTACAGTAATACTCACATATTATATACTATCCCCTGTACCAACTAGAACTACAGTTAGGTTAATACCAGTAATCTCAATATTATATAGTATCCCTGTACCAACCAGAAATACAGTATATGTATTAATACCAGTAATTCTCAATATTATATAGTATCCTTGTACAACACAGAACTACAGTATATGTATTATTACCAGTATTTCAATATTATATAGTATCCCCGTACCAACCAGAACTACAGTATTGTATTAATACTATTATTCTCAATATTATAGTAGCATCCCTGTACCAGCAGAACTACAGTATTGTATTAATACTAGTAATTCTCAATATTATATAGTATCACTGTACCAACCAGAACTACAGTATATGTATTAATTACTAGTAATTCTCAATATTAATTGTATCCCGTACCAACCAGAACTACAGTATATGTATTAATATCAGTAATTCTCAATATTATATAGCATCCCTTTCAAAACCAGAACTACAGTATAGTATTAATACCAGTAATTCTCAATTTATATACTATCCCCGTACCAACACAGAACTACAATATTGTATTATTACAATTAATTTCAATTTATTATAGTATCCCTGTACCAACCAGAATACAGTATATGTATTAATTCCAGTAATTCTCAATATTAAATTGTGCATCCCCGTACCAACAGAAATACAGTATATGTATTAATACCAGTAATTCTCAATATTATAGTATCCCTGTACCAACTAGAAACTACAGTATATGTTTAATATCAGTAATTCTCAATATTATATAGTACCCTGTACCAACCAGAACTACGTATATGTATTAATACCAGTAATTCTCAATATTTTTCTCTAAGTAAACAGCCTTAACTTGTCTAATCTGTCCTATAGCCAAGCCCCTTCATTCTCCTTTTAGTTTAGTTGCCCTTTTTAAACTCTCCTTCCATTTCTTAGATGTCCCTTTTGTCTACATGATTCAAAACTGTCCACAAATTCCAAATGAGGCCTTACCAGTACCCTAAAACCATTAATAGCACAGGCAAACTTTTCACCTTTAATTGCATAACCCCATATATATCCATTAAACCTCTAGGGAAATGTCAAAATCTTTATATAAATCGTGGGAGTGGAAATATTTTTACTTCTCTTAGTCCTGGACTAAGAAAGGGGGTGGATGGGACCAAGTGGTATTACAGATTTATGAGACATGTAGGGTAAACCCAGAAGTGAGGACCTATCAGTTTAGGTCCTGTTCTGAGTACTTTAATTGGAGGGGTTGATTTGGCGGGTATAATTCCCCTTTAAGATTGCTTCTCTGTATTACATTTTTTTGGCTATGGACCATGGTTTCTTTTTATTCCCAGATGATGAGAGTTGTAGTTGACAATATCTATTATGACTCATGTTGCAAGTATCTGACTTGTCTGTGGAATTTATATGAACATGACAGTACATAACAGATAAATGTTGTAAGTAAATTTGCTGGATCAACAGTTTTCCAAACATATCTTATACCGCATCTGCTTGTATACACAGAGGCATGGGAAGAAAGAAATAGGCTCCAGCCCGGGGTTAATGGGAAAAATATGTGTGTATCTGTCAAACAAGAAAGGCAACAGCAGTTTTTATGTGGATGAGACAAATCCCAGCAGAGATTGAGACTAGTTATTGCATTAAAGGACAACTAAAGCTGAACAGAATGAATGAAAAAACATTTAGATATAATCCATCATCCAGGGTCACTACCTTAAACTTTAAAAAGTAAAAAAAAAAAGGGCATGTCCCACCCCCAAATGAAAATTATACTTACCTTCAAAAACCAAGATGGCAATACTTACTTACTCCCCCACATTCATCGATATTAAACCAGAGTCCACCAACCCTCTTCTTCCTAGGTAGACTTGCTGTTAAAAATGTACAAGTTTTATGAGATTACATACTGTACACATTCACAGAGAGGAGGGTCAGTCCCCCAACAGTCAGACATTGGGCATGACATCATCCATCATGGACAATGATGCTCCAGGAAGAAGAGGATGGACTCCAAGAAGATTAGCAAACTCCGGGCTATATATTATCTTCAAGGACATAGATAAGGGAATTATGTGTCTTGGGGTTGGAGAAGGTAAGTATCCAGTTTTCAAGGGGTTGTTGGGTGGAGATGCCCTTTAAAAATGTTTAAGTAACTTACCTTTGTTTGGCATCTTCGTTTGCTTCTTAGGGGCAGAGATACAATGCCAATAGGGGTCCCATACCTCCTCTGAGGGGTCATCTACACAGCTTAATGGATGGTGGACCACACCAGAGGAGTGGGACCTGCTGACATCACCTAATTGGGAAGGAAAGAAACTTTTCAATAATTAACTGTTTAAGTTAAAACAGACAAATCGTGTGCATCAACATATGGTTCATTAAATATGAAAAACACTAAATAGATTCTGTAATTACTAACATAAAGCTATATCTACAGTGAGAAAACCATTGTTACCTACAAGAAAGAAGGTCTGGAGAAATCAGGAAATGCCAGATACCGCAGGATTACAGATGATTTCTCCACAATGTTGCTGAATTAATAGGGGTGACTGAATGCTACACCATTAGCCAAACAGATTAATAGAATTTTCATCTTATATAGACAAACATTTTACCAAGATCTGTCTGTCACACTGAACATTTCTCAGCTGATTGGCCAGATCAATATCATGTTGACCGGTTCATCAGGCCTAAGATTTTACAATCTAACGTACAGGTAGGTGAGTTGATATGAATAACAGGAACACAGCATGTTAAGTCTACTGAATGTGCATTTGTGTCAGACCAGGGTATCTAAGGCATCTTCTGCATTTAGGATGGACCTGGTGCTATGGCACTGCCATCAATATTTCTAGTGCAAACAATTTTTTAAAAGGCATGTCCACTCCTCAACAAATTTTACTCACCATGCACTCTGCTGCCTCTTCTCCAGTAAGAGCCCCGAGGCAGCTCAGTTTGCAGCAGTCATTCATTGGCTGTGTGATGCCACCCTCCAGAGGAGAAGCCAGGAGAAAGATGGAAGAGGAGAGCGGAGTGAAGGGTGAGTATCTCAATTTAGGAACCGAGGAGGTAAGTACAGTTTGCACAATCGGGGTTTTCAGGTGGGAGCAGAGTAATTAAATAATTTGTTGATGGGCTAGACATGCCCTTTTAGCATTTGAGACATCCACAAAAAACTGTCAAGAAAACAAACAGGACACTGTTGCATACACCCAGGGGAAGTTGTTTGGCAAGCTGGGGGTTTTAAATGCAGGGGAAACATTGCACTTGTGATGTAATGCGATGTTTCCCTGTGATGTCACATGCTGGTGCCATTTTATGCTACGGTAACAACGCGCTTACCAATAAAACAGCGCGTGTAGTGGATTGTTTCAATGTTTCTATCACAGAGTTCCTCTTAGCAATGCATTTTGGTGAAACACTCCCTAGTGCAAATGAAGCTAAGGGTCTTAGTTGCATGTCTGACTTTGTACGAGTCCTGTCTATACACCCAACAGTCAAATAGGATGAAAAACTTTCTACTGAACCTACCCTAAAACAAGATGCAATTAGATTCCCTTAAGGTCCTCTCCCTTACAAAAGGAAGTGGGGAATCAAATTCATTCCTGCCCCCTGTAGAAAGAATAATTCCAAAACACGTCTGGTGTAGAGAAGTTAAAATTACCAGGAGAACACATATGTAAAATTCCAATTCTCCATAACAAAAGTATAACAGCAGTTAAAATCAGAAGTTTTCTTTAAGTTACAGCACCATTGTATTTTGTAATTTTTTTTACATTATTTTTTTTACTATGTAAAATTCCAATAACAATTTGTGTTTAAATGAATTTTAAACCCAGTTTTACTGCAAATCGGACATGGACGGGTTCTACAAACACAGAAATTATTGAAAGTTCAAAATAAATACTAACAGGGAGATTTAGTAAAGGTTCTTATCATTAAAAATGCTGCAAATTTTGCCCCAACCAATCAGATGTTAGCTTTCAAATGTTAAATAATATCTGATTGGTTGGGGCAATTAGCACCATTTTTAACGATAAGAACTTTTATTGAATCTCCCTGTAAGTTTCTTTGTTAAACCAATGCACATCATATTATTATTATTATTATTATTATTATTATTATTATTATTATTATTATTATTATGCATTTAGTTTATACACGGTTTGCGCTTTGCAATTCAAACTTTGCAAAAGGTTTAAGAAAAAGCCAATGAAAATGTTTCCAAAATTTAAAAATTAAAAAACTATTATTTTAACAATGGTTAATTGAGGTTAAAAAAAACATCAGAAGCCCCAGAGAGAGGCACAAGGTACAGCAGACATCTCACCTGTTAGGAGCAGACAGATTGCAGGTGTAGTTAGTCTATTGTCACGCTGTTCATCATGTGTCTGAGAGATGGAGGAAAAGTACAATACCACTAGAGACTCATTGTTGTATTAAGATAAATTAGTTGTCCCTCCCACACACAGAGGACATGGATAACACAAAACATCCCTTGCTATTAGCACAGACCCTGGCATACAGACATTTAGGCTTTCTAGAATAGTGATGGAGTTTTACATTTTACCACATTAAGGAGGCAAGTTTATTTTTTGTCACCCGCTTACATAGCTCTGTGCCACGATCTTCTGCCAAATACTATTTTTAAATCAAGTGCAAAAAAAGTCCTAATTAAAGTCATATTTTATATTTATATTGTCTTCATTTAAAGTGACAGTAGATTAATCCTGTAAGTGATCCCTGATGTAAAGGTAGGGTCTCCTGCAGTAAGCATTTAAAGGGCAATTAAACGTGTCATTTCAGAGCAAGCTCCACCCCCCCAAAGTCCAGTTTATATCTGGTAACAGGGCCCCCCAAGACCACAATACTTACTTACTTCTACAATGTACCACATATTGGTCTTCATCCATGCTGATTAGTTATCCTTCTTCCTGGTGCATCTTGGTAGAAGCTACCAGTCATGGCCCAACGGCACAGCCAATGAATAACTGCTTCTTCCAGAGCGGTCTCCTCAGTGGTTTGCAGGCTTGTAATCTTGAAAGCTGGAGGAGACAGACTTCGGATGGGGTGACGGTAAATCAAGAGAAATATCTCAGTAGGTAGGAAAATAACATGGTTTACTTGTAGAAATAAAAGACACCTTGAGGGCTAGGCCACACTACTTAGTTTTAACGTGTGTTAAAAAAGTGTGCAATAGTGTTGGCTAATCGGTCTGACTATACTAGGTGCGCTGCGATCTGCTAATCAGAGCGCATGTGATCAGCAATTTTTTGCACGTTACAACACTGCGCAACAATGTGTACTAGCCCACCAGGGAGCTACTATGTGCTGTAGTGTGGCATCACCCTGAATGTATCTTTAAAGAGACTTTTCCCTAAAAAATGATCAGATTTGTGTACATCAAAAGGAGGTCTCAAATGACAATGGTGCCTGGGACCTCTGAGACTTAATCCTATTCAGGTTAGTTAGACAATGAGATGTTTGGACGAGTCAATGTAGTAAGAAGGTGTTGATTAAAATGTCAGAGAGTTAACAGGGAAGCTGAGTAAGTGAATTCAATCTCCTAAAAAAGGCTGTACAAGCAGAAATGAATAGTGGGGGCACCGCAGGAGACAAGGAAGGTTAAAGGTTGGCAAACAGAAGGAGTCGAGCTCAGCCACCAGAATGTGGATACATTGTGCCTGGAATCCACTTTGCTTTTCTATAGTGCACAATGGTGGCAAAGAAAGGAGAATTACAATAGGTTTAAACACAGCATTAAACTTCAGCAGAGTCTCTTGGTTTGATTTAGTTGTTAATTATTATTTTGTATTTTATTTCTGTTTGGGATGTGCATAGAGAAGCCTGATGGGAAAAGAGACAAAAAGGTGTGCAAATTATGTGTATAACTCATATAAGTACCTAGTGCCGATGTTATGAGGCACTAGGTAAAAAGAGTTTTTTGCAATGAAGGAGATAGGAGGTAGGTTAGCGTACGTCTGATGCCCTACCCAACAGAAGTAGGTATGCGTATGTCTGATGCCTACCCACAAAGAGGTATAACATACGTCTCATACTCTACCCAACAAGGAGTAGGTATAGCGTATGTCTGATGCCCTACCCAACAAAGAGCTATAACATACATCTCATACCCTACCCAACAAGGAGATAGGTATAGTGTACGTCTGATACCTACCCAACAAGGAGGTAGATATAGCGTACCTCTCATACCCTACCCAAAAAGGAAGTGGTATAGTGTACGTCAGATACCCTACCCAACAAAGAGGTAGGTATGGCAACATCTGATACCCTACCCAACAATGAGGTAGGTATAGTGTACATCTGATACCCTACCCAACAAAGAGGCAGGTATAGCGTACGTCTGATACCCTACCCAACAAGGAGGTAGGTATAGCGTACATCTGATACCCTACCCAACAATGAGGTAGGTTAGCATCCATCTGTTACCCTATCCAACAAAGAGGTAGGTATAGCGTACGTCTGATACCCTACCCAACAAGGAGGTAGGTATAGCGTACAGTAGGTCTGATACTCTACCCAACAAGGAGGTAGGTATAGCGTCCGTCTGTTACCCTACCCAACAAGGAGGTAGTTATAGCGTAACAACAGTAAATAGAAATAGGTACACTGTTGAGAAATGCATTGTGAAGAACTGTGCTAAGGTCAGTTTCACATTCATTATATACTTTTTACCACAAAGCTCTCAATGCTGCCCATTCACTTATTGTTAATTCCCACTTCCCCGATGTTTGAATGAAGTCAAATCCTGTCTTTTTCGAACCACGGGGCTTATTTATACACTACGGGGCGATGCCGCTATCGGCAACCCTGTGCAAACATCACAGCAATGTTATATGGCTAATTGGCATTTTTCTATTACGGCACTTTTAACTTTTAGCTGGCGTTTTAAGTGCCGCAATAGAATGTTGCTTTTGGCTTTATAATATGCTTGCGGCGACTGCATGGTTTACTTTGGCATTAGCCATGCAGCCACCGCAATGAAGGAGTTTAAGTCACGCTTACTGAAATAACATTGGTTAGCGTGACTTACTGTAAACTCCAAAACAGGACAAGAGTGCCTGTTGGTGCATTGCCATGTTAAGGTTTTTACAAATCTCTATAAATGTTAGTACAGCACTTAAAGGGGAACTGGGTGGCCAAAAATGACTTTAGGGAAATTGATAAGGAATGCTCTCCTGAGAATTTTTGCAATTTATTTCAGTTTATTTTGCATAGTTTGAAGATATTTACATTTTTGTGTGTGATATGGCAGCAGCATCACCAGGTCCTCTGCACTTCCTGCTTCTGCTCTGAAACCCGTCAGTCAATCTGCCCTGTGTCTCTCTCCCCTTTGCAGCCCCCCTGGTCCCTCCCACTCATAGACCCCATGGTCCCTCCAGTTGCAGGCCCCCCTTGGCCCTGTCTTACAGCCCATGTGGCCCCACCCACTCACGGATGCATAAGCCTGCCCTCCTGTGGGTGGATAAGCCCCACCCACTCGTGGATGCATAAGCCCCACCAACTCGGGGAGCACAAGCCCACCCACTCGCGGGTGCCGTGGGCAACCAGACCCCCCCCCCCCCAGAAAACTCTGTGGAAACAGCTTTTCCCGGCAGAGTGAGAACAGAGTAAGAATGTTGTGTGTTTTCACATATTGGGAAGAAGGGCGTGATTTCCTTACCTACTCTGTGCCGGACTTACACAGCAGAGAGGAGGAGGGACTCCTGTCTACTCACACGCTGAGGGGTCTGAGGCTGTGCTCACCGGCGCACTGTGAGGAGAAGCCTTAGGAATGTCACATGTCAGCTCCCACCCATTAATTTCTGGTCAGTCATTCTTATATCTTGGGTTGTGCAGACAGTAGAGAGGTGGTTGATGGCTTGTTTTAAAACTAGGAAACCGGCCTTTCATTTATACTCAACTTGTTTGGAGACCACAGTTCCCCTTAATACTCATATAACACGGTTAGCATTTGGTTAATACTGAGCTAGGTAGGCAGTATCTAGTGACTGGTTAAGTATATTTCGTGCTCTGAGGAAATGACGTAAATGTCACGAAACACGTAAAGCACTGCATCTCGTATACTCCCCTCCTCCTCCTGCCTGCTCCTTTGCGTTGCGGGGTTTTGTGGACATGTATGTATGACCTTTTTGGTTTTGATGTTACTAATAAAGTGAAGTAAGTTTTCTCATACTCCAAAGCGTGAAGCCTATTTTGGTGGAATATTTCATGCTCAGTACTTTTTAGATGATCTATGGGCTACATTGAGACTCTACAGATTATAAGTGAGCACTTATCAATAGGAAACTGTACATTCTGTATCTTATGTATTCCAACACAAGCCTTTAGAAAGGGCAAAGATTGCAGAGGGGGTGAATAAAGTTGTGTGTAGAGGGGGTAATAGTGTGTGCGCAGAGGGGTGAATAAAGTGTGTGCAGAGGGGGTGAATAAAGTTGTGTGCCGAGAGGGGGTGTATAAAGTTGTGCGCAGAGGGGTGAAAAAGTGTGTGTGCAGAGGGGTGTATAAAGTGTTGTTGCAGAGGGGGTGAAAAAAGTTGTGTGCAGAGGGGGTGTATAAAGTTGTGTGCAGAGGGGGTGAATAAGTTGTGTGTGCAGAGGGGGTGTATAAAGTAATGCGCAGAGGGGGTGAATAAAGTGTGTGTGCAGAGGGGGTGAATAAAGTTGTGTGCAGAGGGGTGAATTAAAGTTGTGTTGCGGGGGGAGAGGGGGGAATAAAGTTGTGTGCAGAGGGGATGAATAAAGTTTGTGTGTGGCAGAGGGGTGTAGAAAGTTTGTGCAGAGGGGGTGAATAAAGTTGTGTGCAGAGGGGGGGTGATAAAGTTGTGGCAGATGGGGTGTATAAAGTTGTGTGCAGAGGGGGTGTATAAAGTTGTGCGCAGAGGGGGGTGATAAGTTGTTGTGTGCAGAGGGGATGAATAAAGTGTGTGTGCAGAGGGGGTGTATAAAGTTGTGCGCAGAGGGGGTGAATAAAGTTGTGTGCAGAGGGGGTGTATAAAGTGTGCGCAGAGGGGGTGAATAAAGTTGTGTGCAGAGGGGGTGAATAAAGTTGTGCGCAGAGGGGGTGAATAAAGTTGTGTGCAGAGGGGGTGAATAAAGTTGTGTGTGCAGAGGGGGTGTAAAGTAATGTGCAGGGGGGTGTATAAAGTAATGTGCAGAGGGGGTGAATAAAAGTTGGTGGCGAGGGGGTGAATAAGTTGTGTGCAGAGGGGGTGAATAAAGTTGTGTGCAGAGGGGGTGAATAAAGTTATGTGCAGAGGAGTGAATAAAGTTGTGTGTGCATTAGGAGGTGAATAAAGTTGTGTGTGCAGAGGGGGTGAATAAAGTTGTGTGCAGAGGGGGTGAATAAAGTTGTGTGCAAGAGGGGGTGTATAAAGTTATGTGCAGAGGGGGTGAATAAGTTTGTGTGCAGAGGAGGTGAATAAAGTTGTGCGCAGAGGGGTGAATTAAGTTGTGTGCAGAGGGGGTGAATAAAGTTGTGTGCAGAGGGGGTGAATAAAGTTGTGTGTGCAGAGGGGGTGAATAAAGTTGTGTGCAGGGGGGGGATAAGTTGTGGCAGAAGGGAGTGAATAAGTTGTGTGCAGAGGGGGTGAATAAAGTTATGTGCAGAGGGGTGAATAAGTTGTGTGTGCATTAGGAGGTGAATAAAGTTGTGGTGCAGAGGGGGTGAATAAAGTTGTGTGCAGAGGGGGTGAATAAAGTTGTGTGCAGAGGGGTGTATAAAGTTATGTGCAGAGGGGGTGAATAAAGTTGTGTGCAGAGGAGGTGAATAAAGTTGTTGTGTGCAGAGGGGGTGAATAAGTTGTGTGCAGAGGGGGTGAATAAAGTTGTGTGCAGAGGGGGTGAATAAAGTTGTGTGCAGAGGGGTGAATAAAGTTGTGTGCAGAGGAGGTGAATAAAGTTGTGTGTGCAGAGGGGGTGAATAAAGTTGTGTGCAGAGGGGGTGAATAAAGTTGTGTGCAGAGGGGGTGAATAAAGTGTGTGTGCAGGGGGTGAATAAAGTTGTGTGCAGGGAGGTGATAAGTTATGTGCAGAGGAGGTGAATAAAGTTGTGTGTGCAGAGGGGGTGAATAAAGTTGTGTGTGCAGAGGGGGTGTGAAAAGTTGTGGTGCAGAGGGGGTGAATAAAGTTGTGTGTGCAGAGGGTGATGAAATAAAAGTTGTGTGTGCAGAGGGGGTGAATAAGTTGTGCAACAGAGGGGGTGATAAAGTGTGTGTGTGCAGAGGGGTGATAAAGTTGTTGCACGAGGGGGTGAATAAAGTTGTGTGTGCAGAGGGGGTGAATAAAGTTCAGCTTGGCCTGAAATGTCAATTTGGTATCATTTATTTTTAAATTTCATTTAAATCTATCTTTTTTCTAGAGTTCCACTGACTTTGTATTATTTGGATTTTTGGACCGTAATTATTAGTTATTTTTACGACAGGGACAATATTGTAGCCACTAAACAGTAACTTTCCTCTTCTGCAATAAAACGTAATCTCATTTCTTAAATCCTATTTTGATCCAAAGATAAACCCCTTTTATCTAATATATATAAAGGATATGCACACCGAGAAATGTTTTTGTTTTGTTTTTTAATTGCCCATCACTGGAAACTTTAAAGGGCATGTCCACCCCCAAAATGAAAATTTAACCCACTACTGGCCCCACTGTGAAATTTAAACCATCCTTACTGTACATCTCTGCTTCTTATGGTTCTCCTGCAGTGCTTGTTCAAAGTCTAGGAAACCGAAGAGTATGAGCCTGTTTTTCTGTCCATAATGTTTCTGCCTCTTCTGCAGCTTCTGGGAGGTAGTGTGACATGTGCAGAGGAGCCCTTTCCCCCCTTTATCAGTGTACAATTCCTTTAATGACCTAAATGTCCTTGCACCTGAGAGAATCTTCGATTCAAATTGCAACTATGCTCAAAAAGACCCCCAAAAATTTAAGAATGCAAAAGTATTTTTCCTACTTTCTTGGTGCCCGCTTGCATGAATGGTGAGCTGTCATACAGTGGCTGACCAATCAACTCTTGTATTAGTGTGCAGGCGTAAGATCACGACTCATGCATGTGGCCACCCAGGAAAAGGATTTCCTACCTCCCTGAGAAAGAGACATTAAGATTTGATTTTATAGTTGCCCTTTAGGTGCACAAGATCTAAGTCCCACTCCCCCTGGTTTACACTGACCTATCCTTTTACAAGGTAGACAGGTGAGCGCTTGACCGGGACAAATGACTCTCTGACAAATAGTTGCGGGGTCCCACAGGGAGCGCACGATCGGCCGTGATTTACCTACATGTCCGTTCATCCGATAGACATCGGTTGTGGAGGTGGCCGAAAGCGGCACAGATTTTTCGGCCCAATTGACCGATACACGGAAGCCTATCTCTTTATATGTCACCATTAGACTTCAAATTTAAAACACTTTTAAAACCCAGTAGACCGATATTTCAGCCCCGAGCAATCCTGGGTCTAAAATTTTGATCAGAACAGACAGAGATTGTGGGTAAATCTAGCAGGTAATCAATCGGTTCCATACAATTTTTTGCAAAACATGAAATCATGGTTGTTTTGGATGTTCGGAACTATTGATAAATATGCAGAATAATTGGTCAGATCAAAATCTCCCTAATAACACTTCAATAATAGTAATAGTAATTTGGTTAGTAAACAGATATCACAATATGAAAGGCTATATATTATATTATATAAAGCCTATTATAAAAGGCTACCAGGGTTGGTCAATAAAAGTTCTTATCGTTTAAAATGGTGCTAATTTTGCCCCAACCAATCAGATGTTAGCTTTCAAATGTTAAATAAGATCTGATTGGTTTGGGCAAAATTAGCACAATTTTAAACGATAAGAGCTTTTATTGAATCTCCCAGTATATATGTAAAAGAGACGTCACAATCTTGGCTTCCTAGTTTACACCATGGGTCATGCATGGAATGGATTCCAATAAAAACATTGGCTTTTCCTGATGTACCATTTACTGTGGTGTCCCCCCATAGGGTTTCCAGATCAGTGAAAAATCAGAGGACACCTATTAAAATCACATGTAGCAAGGCTGAGTCAGCAGTAATGCAGTTTTAATGCAATCAGTGCAGCCCTGCTAACTGCATTAATTAAAGGTGGCCATACACTATTACGATCGTAATTACGATCTTAAACCGACCGATACTTTGATAGACAGATGTACAATGTTAATTGTACCAAGATGTACAATAAATATTGTTCGACATTCAATTTGTTGTGTGATTAATGTCGAATGTCGTCCATTGTGAGGTTACATTACATTCACATTTAATCGGAACTTTAGAAAACACTACAATCATTTTACCAATCGACTTAAAAACCGACTTTCCCGATCGTAATTACGATCGATTTTACGATCTAATGTCGTGTGATAAGAATGGGAAAATGTACAATTTTTCGGCCAATCGATGGAAATGTCGGATTGTATGTTGGATTGTACGTAAAATCGTCCTAATGTATCAGAGTGTCCTACAATCAGCAGGTGATCTGGAAACCCTATCCCCCCATAACCCATATAGAGCAGTTAAGAATGTCTATTATCTGAGGCTTCACTTTCCCTGCTTTCCCTACTGGTTCTATGGTTATTAAGAACATTTCTAAATGCTGGAAATACCAGTGCACGTGACTAGGTTGGCTTTTTACTAAGCATTAGGTACTGTAGGTTTCACTGGAATTTCTTAATGCAGATTTCTATTGTAACCGAAACCATTGCTTAACAAGCCTTGACTCACGGTAGCTGTTCCTACAAGCAGTGTATTGTTCCAGGGTCCACTTTGTGGTAATGTGGCGCAATATTTCATCTTTCCCCCTTTAAAAGGAATATCACATGAGCACAAGAAGGACAATCTGATCTGTTTATACCTTGCTGGAAATGAATGGGGCCTTTCGTGGAATGCCAAGAAGATGTTGGAAAGGCCAGAGATTTTTCTGTATTTTATTGTCCTTAGTATTTGTTTTTTTTAAAAAAAGAAATATATATTTAGATCCACACCTCAAACATTGTAGATAGGTTAATCACCTCCCAACTAGACGCGTTTTATTGCGTTTTGATGCGTTTTGACGACGCATGCATTAGGAAAAAAAGCAAGGACATAAAAATCACATTGGGATGTCATAATACTGTTCACACTACTGTGTTTTTGTGCGTTGCGATTATGTGCAGCAGTTTAGTGCAATAACGCACTCAATAAAAGTCTATGGGGAAGAAGAAGAAAAAAACGGTGAAAATGTGAATAACTGGTTAGACCTATATGATATCCGTCAGCTTTCTAACAATTGTGGTTTGGGGGTTGGTGCGAGATTTAGCTGTTTACCTGTATAACTTTTCATTTGAGGGGTGAAACTGGCATCAATTGCTAATCACCCTACATTGTGTTAACTTGGGGAACCTTTGTTAAAAGAGACAGAAATGTGTTAATGAACTTACGATAGTCTTAAATAAGTTTATGAAAGATTTAGTCTAATTCACCACCGGCCATAGCCGTACAATACGAGGTTAAAGTCTCGCTAACCGATTTTTTACTGCTTGGCAAGACTGTAACCCTTTTCTGGCTGTGCCGGTATCCCCTTCTAGGATTAACCCAAATCCGCTATTGAATCTCAGTAAGGGAGATTAACCTAGAGTGGCTGTGGCTACGGGATAATCCCTGATAAAGATGGGCAAACTTCATAAAGTTCGGTCTGTTTTCGAACTTTCGAACTTCAGTAAAAGTTTGAAAGTTTGAATTCGGACCCATTAAAGCCAATGGGAGAATAAAAGTTCGAAAAGTCTGGATGTTTTACAGCTAAACTAACAATGGTAACTTACTGTAAATGGCTGTGGCACCTGGGAAATGGTCTGGGGAACATGTCACTGTCACCAAAACTTGTTAAAACACTTCTTAAATGGGAGCGGGCAATTGTCAGGTTTTGCGCAAGCTACATTCAAAGGTTACGGCCTATTCGAGGGTTACCGAATGATACTTTCGAGGGTTAGTGGAAATAGAACTATACATTTGAAGATCGAAGGTTACATTCGAGGGTTAGCGAACGATACATTCTAGGGGTAGCGAAAACGATCCGTACATTCGAGGGTTACTGAAAACAAATGATACATTCTAGGGTTAGCGACTGGCCTGTAAATGTTCGATAATTATCATAAATTTAATAATTATCGAACATACAGCCGCTAGTCCGGAAAACAGACTCGTCCGGAAAACAAACTCGAACTCGAATAGTTTGAGTTCGTCCGAACTCATAAAGTTCGTCTCGAACTCGGGTTCAAGTTTGGTTTTGTGTCCATCTCCAATCCCTGATTGTGTTGGTAATGGTTGCACAATAATAAAAAATGCAGAATACTCCCACTTTACTGACCCTGGCTGTTTCCCAAATCCATTATTCTAAGATGTGTGACCTTTTGCATTTCTGCAAGCGATCAAACACAATCACAGAACATTAATATCATGACTATTTGTTCAAGAGGTGATAAAATGTGAATCTTCAGCAGATGTCTGGTCGCTAGTTACATTCTACATCGTCCGAAAGAGCAAGGCAGAATTTCGTTTGATAGAAATAAAAATCTGAAAGTGTCTGTTGGTCACAGATACGCTAATTACCATTAACAGTAAGATCTCCATCACTGTTCTTTCTCCTTCTATACCAGAGCTGTCTAGGAACAACTGGACGATCTCCCCAGCACCTCTCTCTAAACAGTCAGAAAACTACTTATCATTCATGGAGAGTTCTTTAGTTCAAGAGACTTTTCCACGATGCTGAATCTATACAGGTTATTGATATTTTAGCTTTTACCGTATATACTCGAGTATATACGGTATCTACTTTTTATCCATCTAAATTTTTTTACTGATCGGATATCCAGGTCTAAGGCTGGGTACACACCAGCAGATATTTTCGGCCGACCAACCGATTCACGGCAGTTTCAGTCGGTCAGCCAAAAATATCTGCTGGTGTGGGGCGACCGACCTTGATCATTTGTTTGTCTGGATTGGATGAATGGACATGTCAGTAAATTCCAATCGATTGTGTGGTTCCCCATGGGACTGCACGTTCGATCGTTCGCACTTTGTCCTTGGCGAATTTGCCGTGACCGACGGACATTTGTCCCGGCTGAGTGCTCGGTCAGGACAAACAGTCCCTTTGTGTGTACCCAGCCTTACCTTAGGGGGAAGGGAGTCAGGTGAAAACACGATGACCAGAGGGTGATCACTGACTGTGCCACAGGGGGAACACAGGCCGCACATTCCTATTTTTGATGAATTTTTTTTTCTAATGAAGGTATTAGGTAATCTTATCAGTGAATTTTGTATTTTAATACATTTTAATAAAACATTTAAGTCGCGATCCGGACAGATTAGTCCATAACCCACGCTACCCGATGTATCAGGTTAGTGTGGGTTTTTCTACTTATTTAGCCAAACTTTTTGGAAATAGCGCGGTGTAGCCTACGTGGAAAGTTTGCACGGATCTTAACACCTTTCTTATGGAGGCATAAAGCGCACGTCTTACCTGACCGGGATCTTGCCATGCAGTAAGTCCCACAGTGATACTGATCGGGTTAGTAGTTTTTCCATTCTACATCGGCCTGTTAGATTCTTATGATGTAACATATTTTTAACAAGATGGATTCATTTGTTACCAAAAAAAAAGGAGAATTCTGCTTGTGAAGTCCATTCACTCGGGAAAAATTCTAAATAAACGTCTTTAGGATTTGCTAAAATGTTAGCTATGTCTACAGTACACATGCACGATGAAGAGGTCAAACGATGAACATTGGACCATCCCCATTAAACCATCATTCTAACTTACAGTATATATCCAACTTCTCCACTAAATACTATTTCATCAGATTCATCACACGAGGTGAACCCAACGCTGTAGCTTTAACCGATGATTCAGATGATCCTATTTTAGGATGTTTCTATTTCCCAGGTCATATGAACTTAGGCAAAGAGAAGAGAAAGTAGCCACATGTGTTAAGAAAACTGCATAATAGGCACCTTTAATGGTTCATATGTTACTCAAACAGTAAATACTCTGTTTATACCTAGTCTGCAGAAATGCACAGACCTTGGTGAAAAACCAGAGGGGACCATAGCCAGCCATAAATAAAACCCCCAGATTTAATATAACTGGAAACTAACATATCACATTACTGTAATAATGGCACTGACACAGAACTTTTGGGTAAACAGTCAGCCACGGCTTTTATTAATAAATTAATTTCCATATGCCTTATTAACATATGCTCCTTAGCATATTAATCCAACTGTACACCTTTGCACTCATAACCATCCATGTTGTTAAAGGGCACGTCCACCCCAAAAATTAAAATTTCACCCACTACTGGCCCCACTGTGTAGTATACAAAAATCCTTACCGTGCCTCTCTGCTCCATGTGGTTTTCCTGTAGTGCCTGTTCAAAGTCCCAGAAAGTGAATAATAGGAGCCATTTCCTGATGAAATATGTTTCTGCCTCTAACTGTTCCCAAAGTGCTTTTTATGAGGGCAAGCATGCTCAGTAATCACAGTGGAAGAGGGAATTTCCCATCATGCAATTCACATGATTTGCATGAACACTGTCTCCATTCCAGTTATAGCAAAACTGCACCTAGCAGAAGATAGTTCGGATTGGATATCTAAAGATAACTATTGTTTCAGTATAGATGTCCTTTTATACCTGGTACCTTAAAGGAAATGTGCTTACAATAAACTTTGATTTTTGTTGGCGCATTAGAAAGGTCTTTTTACTTATGTGCGTCCTGCCACGGGAATGGTAGGAAACTAAAGAGATCCTATGTTACATAACATAATGTAGGAACTCTTTAGTTTGATCCCTCTGATGAAGTGACGAGGTGTTCGTCACGAAATGCGTCAGGGCACCGTGTTTGTCTCCCTCTGTGAAGCGTGTTGAGTTCGGCAAATAAAAGTTAAGTTTTATCTGCAGTTGGTAGCAGTCCGTCCTTCTTCTTGCTATGGTCTTTATAATATTGGATGTATTCCGGAACGCCAGGTCAATGGACTCCCACTACAGTGAATAAAGTAGAGGTTCCGACATTCTGACCAACTGGTAATGTTTTGTTCTTAGGAACTCTTTAGTTGCTGCTATTCCAGTGGATTATCCAACCATTCACTCTCTGAATAATGAGGTATCCAAGTTGGTTTTTCCTGGCTATGCAGTGCTCTGGGGCAATAGAGAAATCATTTCCCTGCTCAGCACAGGAATAAACTGTGATTTTGCATTTGTTACCATATTCTCTATTTTATAATAAGCTTATATTGTAAGTGGATATATATATAGTTATCAGATTATAATAAATGTAAGTAACAGGGCTGCACTAATTACAACCTGGTTGTATTTACACTGCACTGATTCTGACAGCCTTGCTGCATGTATTCAATATATATAACCCCTAACATTCCATAACTGCCCTCTGCTGTATGAGAGTGCTGGTCAGAAAATGGTGGAAGTAGCACAACTACATATGCACTAGGATTGCTCACAGTTTTGCAGGCTATTTGGCTAAAGTAAAACATATTCCGGCTCTGTAATCAAAAAACTATTATTATCACATATCTGTTATATCAACATGTATGTGCTGTTTATGGATTACTACACTATAGGTTCATACAAATGTGCGATCGCGGATGCCAACCCGCAATGCACGATCTGTAAGAACGTTCGTTTGGGGAACATTGCCGATCGACTGGGCAGATCTCCGAATGAGCCATTTTGGTTGATAAAGTGCCCATACACGGGACGATTATCACCCAAAACGACCATTAGTACATATTGCGCTTCGTGGGTCAGCATCCGCAATCGCAAGACTATACGAAATTTATGACTCCAAAGGTAAGAAACCCAGGAGCTATAAAATATTCATTTTTACAGTCCAACCAAGCAACCATCTACTTGCAAATCTCTAACCTAAATACAAAGGCAAGACCTGCTAGTTTGACTGCTGATTAGAAACTGAACTTCTCGGATTCCATGCCATTTTATAGTGTCTCATAAACACACCCTCAAAATCTGATTGGGCTAGATACAATCTTAAATCTGATTGGATCATGGATCTTGGACCAATCAGATTTTGGGGGTGGGTTTAGGAGTCACTACAAATAGTGAATGTTCAGTAAGTGGAGCTAATTTCAGTTATGCATTTCATCTGAGATGTTATAGCTTTGTTCTGAGTCATGTACTGGGATATAAGCTTATTGAGTGATTATGGCTGGGTAGCTTGAATGGGCAGCCCTTAGTTCAGATGGCTCTCAGTTTAGTTCTTAGTATTTAGCTACCTGTATCTAAGATTAAAGGGCATGTCCACCCCCAAAACTATGTTTTGCTGTAGTGTAGGGAGCGCTATCCTGTGTACTTTGCCATATACTTTCATTATTTATTGGGAACAGTTATCAAGTTATTTTCATTTTTGAGTTCCTTATGGGTGCAGCAATTGATTTCTCTCCTCCTATAATGGGCAGTGTGCTTGTAATCTATGGAGATATGTCCACCAATCAGAAGGGTTTTACATAATGGTTAAAATAGCCCTTTATCCATTTATTAATTAAACATGCAGAATCTGAGCAACTGATTTACAAGTCCCACCTGGGATTCTGGGATTTTACATTCATTTTCCCTTCTTCTATAGTCTTCTATAGTTCTACATAATCTGATATTTGTGTTTGCAAGTAGAATTATTTATAAACGCACGGTATTGCACATTAGTGGTACCGCGTGTTATCAGTAAATCACAATGGCACACGTAAATGTACCAAAAAGTGATACCATGTCTTTATAAATATCACCCCTATAATCGTGTTCCTGTAAAGGCATGGGGCGTGAACCTCTTAAATTTGAGCCGCACACTAGTTTTCTGAAGAATATAAAGGCTTTTATCAATAAATGCTCACATATATAACAGCAACGTTTATTGATAAAAGCCTTTACTTTCTTCAGAAAACTGGTGTGCGGATCAAATTTGTCTTACTATATATATATATACACACATTTACAGAGAGATCCCAGATTATCTGGTGAGTGAAGGACTGGTGGCTTTTACACTGCATTTGTTCAGATTCAGCTTTGCTGCATGTGTTTCTGATATCCCTTTGATTACCATATTGCTCTCTGGTTTGCAATCATCTCTCTATGCTCTATTACTAGAGATTATTCCTGGTGATATATTAGAACCAGATATTCCAATACATCAATAGCTCTGTTACTCAAACCATCCCCTGAAATTCTGCCCTTAAAAATATCTTTTAGTAAGAGGAAAATATAAAATATTTACTCTTAAGATTTGTCTCTGTATCCCTTTAATAAAGTGTGAGGATTTATAGTAAATAATAGAGACATAAGGGAATGTCCAACCTTAAAACAAAACACTGGTCAATTGTCACTTACCTGCCCCCCAACCCCAACCGATATATTTTGCACTTTATTACCTGTATTACTCACCAGATATTTAACTTCAGTAAGCTTTTCCCATACATCCTACATGCCCTTGTGGTACAGAAGCTACAGAATACTCCATGCTACTGTAGATACCGTGTTCTGAAAAATAGGGAAGGCAAAAATTAAAATGCACTTTTGGAAAGGTCTTTTAATTGGAAACATGTGTGATTGACCTTACAATGACAGCACATGGGAACACAGGGTCTATACAGAACTGTGTGGGTGGTGATTCCCTCTTGGCTCCCATGTCAAGCTTCGTATTGCAGCATCAACAAACAATAAGCCAAAATGTTGGAAAGATGTTACAGCTGGAACATGCAACTGGGGACCACGTGATTAACTGTGAGATCATTAAATCTGGAGACTGAATCTTCATAACCCTGACCCAGCAGAATGGTCTTGGTCGTTGCGGCGGTTGGACAGGCAAGGGCGTAACTATCAGGGGAGCAACCGCAGGGGGGCCAGGAATCCAAGAGGGCCCCTTCTTCTTATTTTTCCTATGACAGATATAGCCCCTTCCCAGAAAACCACTGTGGGTGAAGCACGGATAGGGGCTCAATGTTTTGCTGGGAAGCCCAGTGATTTCTAGTTATGCTCTGTGGACAGCAGGGGTGTACCTGCAGGGGCCCAGGCACCCCCGCAAGATTGGAGGCCGGGCCTCTGACTCCTTCTGCCCTCCACAATGTCTTCCATGATCAGCCATGTTAAAACAGCTGATCGTGTGTAGGAATGAAACATACATGCGATCAGCTGTTTAAAATACTGGGCCAGAACTTCCGGAACTGAACCGGAAGTTCGGGTCTGGTCTTTTAAACAGTTTAAAAATGGCTGATCACCGCAGTGATAGTGGGCTTGTGGCGGGCTATACTATCGTCCAGGCCCCCGCTGTCGCAAGGGGGGCGGGCGGAAGTTACGTCACTGGTGGACAGGTTTGGAAAGGTTGTCAATGACTGACAATGTCCTTGATTTTTTATCTACAGCAACCTATGGGGCACACAGCAGAATGATGTGGTTGTAGATGAAATGGTTAATGCCCCCGTCCTTGGAAGATATGGCTGCTCTGGAGGGATCTGGTACCCCAGAGAATGGAGAATTAAAGAGCGGACAATTTAATGTGATTGAATCCTGTAAGTGATGTAGAGTAAGTTTATTATATATCCTTACAGGACTATAAATCGGGGAAGGACCTGGAGAGCTGCTCACTGACGAATCAAAAAACAGAAAATAATCTGCAAAAAATCTTACTGGCTCTTGCGTATCCTCGTTATTTATTTCTTTATCAGGAGGTACAAGACGTAAGGGAACATCTACTGAGAAGGAAATGCTATCCACACTAAGAAAGGGAAAGTCCGGCCAGTTTATTAAAATCGATATTCTTTCAGTGTAGCGTGAAGTGTCAGTAAATGTTCTTATACTTTGGGGAAAATGCTCCATAAAAACTGGGAGTGCAGCTGTGTGGGATTTCATTCACCGAACCGAGAGGGGAACGTCGCTTTGGGATTTCAGAATTGTTAGCAAAATCCTAAAGTTGGAGTTACTGACCTACCTGTTTAGCTGATGGGCAGGGCACAAACAAAGGCTTAGTATAATAAAACATAGGTACTGGTTAAAGGGCCCCTACACCCCACCGCTAAAATCTATACTTACCTACTCCACTCCCCCAAACCCTGAGATCATTATCCTTGCTAATGTACCATCAGCCCCCAGAGCTCCTTATACCTCCTGGTCTCCACTGCATTGTCCCCCTGGTTCTGGTTTCCTACCTATCAAAGCTCATTGTGTAGGTAAGGGAACACCAGGCAGCTTTAGTGTCTGTAAACAGTTTTACTTGCGACATGTTTTCGGACCACACTGGGTCGTTTCAAGCTTGTTTCCTTTTTAGGGATCTATAGAAAGTGTAAAATGGACCAAACTTTGATAGGAACTTCTACTGATAATTTAAGTATCTGATGTTTATTTTTTTTGGTTAATTCAAATGAACAGTCTTGTTTGCTTAAATTTGCTCTGCATTTTGGTCAGTAATCAGTGCCCAATGGACCATATACATTGATTGGTTCTGCTATCAATTTATTTTCAAATGATAGTTTTATGAAATAAGTTGAGAAAAGTAGAAATGATTTAAACATAAGTTTGGGTAGATTTACACAATCAGATCATGACAGTGGCAACTCTACAAACCTAAAGACACAGAGGAAGAATTTGGGCCTGGACCAACCACATTTGATGACAAAGACTCAGAGGTACCCCATATCATACCATTTTTTTGTTGATCTGTCCCCTATTTCTTTAAAAATCCAATCTAAAACATCTTACATTTCAGCTGTCAATCAAGTGCCTTGATCTCATAAACTATTCTTCTGTAAGCAGTTTTGCTGTAGCTGGAATGGATTTCTGTTGGATGGACTCGTGGGGAGCTGAGGGTCAATTTATTTTCGGTCGGTTGGTCAAAATGCAAATCAACTGAGCATAAATCAATGCGTGTATGGCCGAAATCCTATAAACATTACCCTAAAATTCCACAAGAGGTCAGTATTATTTCACTTGAGACCTGCCATGAAGTTTAATTACAAAAACCAACATCTTTCTCTAAAGTCAAACGTGAAATTCTTCTTTCCGTCGATGTAAGGCTTTTCATCTGGTGTCTTTTATTTACAAAGCAAAGTACCTGTGTGATATCCAACCTTGTAGTGTTAAAACCATATGATCTAACATATCTACTGACAATTTACATCTGTTGTCTTTCCGAAATCCAGCACAAATATAACTGCAACAACTTCCCCTTTAACTGATTCACATAAAGATTCAGATTTTTGTTTAAAGAGCATGTCCACCCTTAACACCTAAAGCATAGTGCACATGTTGCGATCCTCCATTCTGACTGACTGTTGGCACTACCGATCGGTTGACCAAGATGAAGGACTATTGTTGTGGCAATAGTGGCCCGCACTATTGGCTGTTGTTTTGGACGTGTCCGATTGTCCATTTGTCTGATTCAAACGAAACAAAATTACTCTAAAGTATTGGGCGATCGTGCTGAAATATTGCATAGTGTGTACACAGCTTAAAGCCCCCAAACACACAAATGCTTCTATCATTGCTTTCACAATCTGATTCATTGTCGGCAAGTATATGCCTCCTCTGCTGCTGTACGTGAATAAATACATGTTAACATGTATCCCAAGTATCAGTGCACACCAGCCTTATCACAAACATTTTGTCACCGAAACGTTACATGTGTTAATAAGTCTGATAAGTCTGGTGTGCACTGATACTTGGGATACATTTGTACATGTGCACCTATGGCTTAGGTGGATCGGAAGCACCCAGCCAGAAGATTGCAAAGTGAATGTGAGTAGTGTGCAGAACAACCTTGAACTGATATAAATACACGTTACACATGAGCAGAGGAGGCTTCTATTCTGCAGCTTCAGAAAATGTTCTGTAAGCATCAAGGCCTAGACTGAATTCCAGACCAGGAAATTGCAGAGGAAAACCAGAGTCATGGTAAGGGTTGTGGCTGTGATAGAAGGTAGAGAACATCCCTTTTCATTTGAGTTCTTAATGCAAATTCACCCTGTTCTATACAGTAGGTTTTTAGTTAGACCTCCCAGTGCTGAGTGGGGATGGGTGACATACAGTAGGTAACCACCCAGTGAGGCTATACAATTGTACATCAGCCTCCTCAGTTGGAATGTTGGGGACAGGTAGATTTTATTTCTTGTTATGGAAAATGATTATTTAGTTCAGTGTCCATCCAGAATATTGCAATGTCTCTTTAACAAATCATTTCTAATAATTACTGGAACGGATGTAGTGCTCCTGTATATAGAGGAGAGGATCTGGCTTTTATCGGGAAACAGATGAATCCAAAGCTTTCAAACTACCTCTGTCAGCCATGAGATCAGTTGGCCTGGACAAAAAATCCCGATCGGCCCCTATTACACTGCCCGTCCAAACAATCTCCCTATATAAAGTACAGGGAGAGCATCGCACTGTGTGTAGCCAGATTCTGGCTATCTATCGGTTAATGCTGCGAAGTGAAGTCGACCAACAGTTAGAAGGTTGGTCATCTCTGTGTAAAAAACAGATGGATTAGTCTAAAATATTATTATAGTATGCCAAAGAGCCATACATATCCTGTAAATTATACCCTTATAAACAGTGCTTAGCTATGTCATCGATTATAATCAGTGCTTTGCTATGTCATCGATTATAATCAGTGATTAGTTATGTCATCAGCATCACATGACTCTCTGAAACCTGACAAATATAAAACATAAGAATATGAGAAATAACCTTGGATTTCTATGGCCTGTATACTGTAACTTTGGTTTGCCACCCTTTTCCATGTCATTAAACTCTTTGGTAACATGTTATATCCTTATATTTAACAGCAGGATGTGCATTATTCACTATATATTGTACTTTGTCTGTCCAGTTCAATACATGTTGCTACAGCATTAACTTCCCCTTTAAGTACGTCTATCTTGCTGTTAAATCACCTTGTTTTATCCCCATACTAACACACTGGATATACTGTATGTCAGCCCTGTCTGGGCCCATTGTCTTATTTCTGTGCTCAGTAAGAAATACGACTTAATTCTCAACTTGATGTCAGACATAAAATTTAATTCATTGTTTTCCCTTTGTACTTTCCTTTGGCTGAGAGTTAAGTTAGTTCCCTGATGTAGAGACGACACCAAGATCCCAACCTTCATGTGAATCATAAAGGAAGCAGCTCGGTCTCTGCAGGATAATAAGGTTGTTAGGTCTTTATGGGGTTCTTGATCCAAGAAGGTAAATCAGCAGGTGATGTCTCCTTTAAGGATCAGTGGGTTAAGATTTGACATTTGTTCCATCACTACGCTGCTTTCTTCATCATAGATGGACTTCCTAGCACTTTGGTACAATGGCCGACAAATCTACGTTAAGTGCCCTTAAAGGCGAACTGTGGTCAAAAAATAACTTTAGGTAGATTGATAGGAATTGCTCTTCTGAGAATTTTTGCAATTTATTTTCATTGTTTATTTTGCATAGTTTTGAAGATATTTACATTTATGTGTTATAATATGGCAGCAGCATCACCAGGTCCCCTGCACTTCCTGCTTCCTGCTCTGAAACCATGTCAGTCAATCTGCCCTATGACTCCTCCTCCCCTTTGCAGCCCCCCCTGGTCCCTCCCACTCATGGACCCCAAGGTCCCTCCAGTTGCAGGCCCCCCTTGGCCCATTCCCTTACAACCTCATGTGGCCCCGCCCACTCGTGGGTGCATAAGCTCCGACCACTCATGGGTGCACAAGCCCCACCCACTCATAGGTGCACAAGCCCCACCCACTCGTGGGTGCACAAGCCCCGCCCACTCGCAGGTGCCGTGGGCCACTCAGACTCCCTTACCTACTCTGTCAGGACTTCACACAGCAGAGAGGAGGAGGGACTTCCTGGCTCCCTCACACACTGAGGGAGTCTGAGGCTGTGCTCGCCGGCGGCACTGTGCAGGAGAAGCCTTAGGAATGTCACAAGTCAGCCTCCCACCCATTAACTTTCTGGTCAGTCATTTCTGTATATCTTGGGCTGTGGAGAACGTAGAGAGGTGGTTGATGGCTCGTTTTAAAGGCCTTTCATTTAAACTCAACTTGTTTGGAGACCACAGTTCCCCTTTAAAGGGAAGGTTAATTGAAAAAAATATTATTTACATTTTTTTTATCTATAATACAGATGCCTAGATATTCTAAATATTGTCTTCATTTTTTAAAAGTTCATTAATTTCATGCCCTTTATTATGCTGCACTTGTTTGCTTGTGCACACTGCACTTGCAATTTCCATAAAATTGGATACTTAAAGGGCATAGAGTAGGACTTGTCTTCCTGTATGAAAGGTTTCTTCCTCCTCATCTGGGAGGACAGTGGCATGTGCAGGGGAGCCTTTCCCTCCCTCCCACCCTCCAGATCCCTCCCTGGCTGCCCTTCCACTTTGCAATATAACCTTTTTCCATATTGCAGCTCACCCCTGCCCACCCCCCAACCACCGGGTTATATTAAATAAAATTAAATTAAAAAAAGAATCAAAATCATACTTATAGCCCTTCATTTCCGCGGCTGTCTTCATAGCCAGCAGTCGTGTCTGTGATTGGCTGCCGCTCAGCCAATCACAGAGGCAGCTGCCAGTCTGGCCCCTGTTTGCAAAACAGGACGGTAAGGGAAAATTGGTTTGAGGCAGTGGGTAACAATCTGCACTGCTGGGAGATACGTTGGTTGGTGAGTCTAAAGGTTCGTACACACGTGCGATCGCGGGTCCCGACTAATGTTTTGGTCGATAATCGGCATGTGTGTGGGCACCTTAGCGGTTGAAATGGTCATTCGTTCGGAAATCTGCCAGGTTGGTCAGGCAACGATCCCCAACAAAACGTCCGTTTCGGCAGATAAAGTGAAACGTTTGTTCATAAACATGTCGGTACCCTTGATCGCACCTGTATACGAACCTTTACTCTGGGTGTGTCTATTGATCTGTTTATATCTATTTGGTCTTCCAACTGTGCTGAATTGCACGAGGAATCAAATAGACAGTGAAGGGCAAACTGACCCATTGATTTGCCCCTTGTAGCGTGTTACATTTTTGCCAGTACAAAGTGAGAATATTAATGTCCTATATAGAAAAATGTGACATTATTTCTGAGGTCTAAGTAACACTGGATTAATGCTGAACTGTCTCCGCTAATGTCTTCATCTAAATACAATTATTTTAAAATCCATTTTTCTTTCCTAGCGCTGGGGTTACGCTAACTGGGCTTCCTTGTGAATTTCTAGTAAATTATCTGGGAGACTAAAAGCAACACCATTCATATTTGTGATAAATGGAAAGCAATTGTGTTAAATGGGGCTTTTCACCACTCAGAAACAGGGATAAGACCAAATTAAATGGAGTCATTTAAAGAGACGACTGAAAGGAAAATATCCTTATACATACCCCCCCCCCCCACCCTTTACGTTTATGCCAGATTGTGTCCTTAAATAATGGAGCTTCAATCCAGATCTGGGCGGGATTAAATCTATTCCAAACAGCAGCAATTTCTTCAGCAAGTGATACTAGCCAGTTAGTGATACTTTATCACTGAAACCTCCTACACATGTCCGACACGACAGACGAGATCAGACACCCGTGTGTGCGCACAACAAATGCCCGTTTTCGAAGACAATCGTATCACTGAAATCAGGGGCCTTATTTATACACCTGCGATATCAGAAACGGTCCGATACCATGGGTTTATACGATCATTAAGGACGCGCTCATATAGTACGGGGACTATACGGCCAGTTGCCGTTTTATACCCATAGTTGTAAATATACGACCATGGCCAAACAATACCACTGGTAGTCCTTAAAGGAAAACTACACTCCCCTTCCATCTGCTCCTCCTCCTTAGTCAGGGCTGGATTTCTCACTAGGCCACCTAACCCAAAAAACGGTTAGGCAGCATTGCATCCCCATATCACATTTACACAACTCACAGCAGAGCCTTACCGGTTTCTGCTAAACCAGAAAACCCCAGATTCTTAAAGGATTCCTCCCCCTTCTCTTCCCCCCTTCTCTCTTTACTCACTGTGGTGTAGAGATGGACTAGAACTCGAACTCGAACCTGAGTTCGAGCCGAACTATTCGAATTCGAATGAATTCGGACTTCTCAAACTATCCCGGACCCGGATTTTCGATATAAATATCGAATGTTCGACCGTTCGAATGTGTGAGTAAAATGCCTATTATACCTATACGCGAGCATCGAATCCATGAGTAAAGTGTCCATTAAAACCTATACGCGAGCATCGAATTCGCAAGTAAAATGTCTATGACTCCCCTTGACTTTAATGGGTCCGTCTTCGAACTTTCGAACTTTCCATATAGTTCGAAAGTTCGAAAACGGACTGAACTTTCAAAAGTTCGCCCATCTCTACTGTGGTGTCTAGCGTACACGAGCGCCGTGTCATAATGTCTCGGGTGTGAGCGTGCCGCGTCTTCATCCCTCATGACAAGGCACTCGCGCTTCTGTGTCTGTGATCCATGCCCTTACATCTGTCTTATACTTACTTATGCCCTGCTCCGGTGCTCACACGCAGCGCGTAAGTAAGTATATGCCACAAGTTAAGCTAACCCAGGGGTGAGGACCTAGCGGTTCAGGTCCTCACCCTGGGTCGAAAGTACTGACTAAGGAAGAGGAGCGGAGGGAAGGGGAGTATAATTGTACTTTAAGGACCACTGTGAATGGACAATATTTTGCACTGGCAGTATACAGCACAAAGCACAGTACAGTTATATTGCAGATCAGTCTGTTATCTTTGGTACTGTTCATTTTAGACCTGTTCAAAGACATTAGATGATTGCCTTTTCACAAGTTACAAGGTTTAGATAAAGGGTAGCTGGAATCAGAGTACAATAAAATAGCCTCCTTTAAAGTCGTTCAAACTGCTGGCAATTCTAGCTCAGCACTCATCAATAGATTTACACAGATGTAGGGCTGTATATTACAAATAAAACAGAAATGGCTTATTTCGCTATAAAAGAACTCCAGGGTAACACATTTCAATAACCCGTAACTGTTTTTTGGAGGGTAGAATAAAGAATCCTATTATTTTATACAATCCAATAGAATGCCCTTTATTAATTTTCTTCTCTTGCTATGAGAACTGTAAAAGGGTCAGTGCCCCACCTTGTGGATATCAGAGAGAACTGGAAAAAATAAAAATCCAGTTATTTACTCTTTAATGCGCATAAGTTTTTTCTTCTATTTATTTTACACGCGGATATCCTAACAAATATTTAATATTCATTAAAAACCTTTACACACAACAATTTTATTGTGTTCTGTATCTTAGTTAATTTTTGGAACCTATTTTTGACTCCAGACTCCTTCACCCCTCTTGGTACCAAAGGAAAGGCTAATGGCAATTAAAATGCATAAAATTAATTTAATTTTATGCAAATGAATCCTCCAATAAGGTCAGGCGCTTTGCCAATAAATAAGGCTCAGCTGTGAATGTTTGGCCGATTACCTACCAGGCTTCTTATCATAAACTGTAATTATAAAGGTGCGGTAATTAAGTCTTAGGAAAGATACATGAGGGATTATTTACTAACATCTCCAAATTGCTGGCAGTTTATTTTATTAAATTCAGCACCAAGAGGTTTGTAAATCAGGTCAACTAACGTTTAGATGGCTGGGTTGGTAATAATGAAGGAATTATTCAGTAATGTAAAGGTATGTGCACTACACACTGGGCAGCCCATCACCTATATGCAGGTGAAACTACCTCTTATTTTCCTATGACAGATATAGTCTCCTCCGAGTCCCAGAAAACCACTGTGGATAAAGCACTGATATGGGCCCCATCATAGTTTTGCTGTGATTCCTAGTTACGCCAATGGCTTTACTGGTTGGTTTATGTGTATTCCTGAGATAAATAGGAATGTTCTGTGTCGCTGTTATATTTTAGAAAAGGTCCATCAGAGTATTTGAAGAATCAGCCCATGTTCAGACAGTTACTTAAACATTACCCCTAACGGAAAGGACATTGGCTGATGTATATTGTATAGTAGATACTGGACCACAGCCTGTTATTTTAAAGGAGAACTGTGGTCCCAAAACAAGTTGGTCTAGTAAGAAAGGCAAGAATATTACCTGTAAAACGAGCCCTGAACCACCTCTCTAGCATACACCGTTCTCATTCTATCATCAAAAGAAGTAACAAATAGTTAAGGGGCTGGATGGCTCCACAGTCCTGCCAAATCCCATGATCCCAACCACTGTCGCCGACAAATGCATGCTCTATTATGCACATTCTCAGCTCTGTCTATAAGGGCAAGCATGCTCAGTAATTACTAAGAGGCAGCATTGGAAGAGGGAATTTCCCATCATGCAATTCACATGATTTGCATGAACACTGTGTCCATTCCAGTTATAGCAAAACTGCACCTAGCAGAAGATAGTTCAGATTGGATATCTAAAGATAACTATTGTTTCAGTATTGATGTCCTTTTATACCTGGTACCTTAAAGGAAATGTGCTTACAATAAACTTTGATTTTTGTTGGCGCATTAGAAAGGTCTTTTTACTTATGTGCGTCCTGCCACGGGAATGGTAGGAAACTAAAGAGATCCTATGTTACATAACATAATGTAGGAACTCTCGCACGTAAAATGTCTATTATACCAATACGCGAGTAAATATCGAATTTGGATGGGATGAAGTATAGTTTAATAGTATGAGGTTTTTAAAAGTTTGAATTTGGACACTATAGTTGCCCTTTAAAATGACATTCGCACGCATCCGCAACACCATTCACGCACAATGCCATTCACGCACTTAAAACGATATTCGACATTACAATCTTCAAAGGTGTCCTTTATCCTTAAGATGCAGAGTACACGGCTGAGTCCGACCCGAGGAATTGGCTCTTCTGTGCTGGGCCATACGTTGATGCAGTTGTGTTTGGTCTCCCCCACATACAAATCAGAGCATTCTTCACTGCACTGCACTGCATATATGATGTCGCTTTTTTGTGTTTGGTATTGGGTCTTTCGGAGTACCAATTGCTGCCTCAGTGTGTTGTTCGGTTTAAAGCAGACAGGGATACGATGTTTTTGAAAATTCTTCTTATTTCTAAGAGACCCCTGCTACATATGGGATGACCATGTTCTTCCTCCTGTTGCTTTCCCTTCATGTTGTATTGTGTTCTTTTCTTTCCTTCTACTTCTTTTTACAAAGGCCCAGTCTGGATATCCACAAGTTTTAAGGGCTCCTCTGAGATGTTTTCATTCTTTAGCCTTCGCCTCTGTGCTAGTGGGGATGTTCTCAGCTCTGTGTTGCAGGGTTCTGATGACACCCAGCTTGTGATCTAAAGGGTGGTGGGAGTCAAACATCAAATACTGATCTGTGGTGTTGGTTTTCTGTAAACCTCTACTTCCAGTTTACCATTTCCTTAACTTCTACCAAGCAGTCAAGAAAGCCAGTTTGTTGTTTGTACTTCTCCTTGTGAATTAATGTTTTGGTCCACCGCATTAATGTGTTCTGTGAAAGCTTGTACTTCCTCTGGGATTTTAAACCAGGTGTCATCAACATATCTGACCAGTGGCTGGGTGCTATGCCCTTAAAGGTATTAACGCCTGTGTTTCTACCTCCTCCATGTAAAGGTTGGCCACATTTGGTGAAATGGAGATCCCATAGCACATCCATGTTTTTGCTTATAGAACTTATCCCTATTTGAAATAGGTGGTATCAGGCACAAGTCCAACAAGGAAACACCTGTTCTGGGTTAGATCAGTTCTGCTGGTAAGAGTGCTGTCTTGGCCCAGCCGTTTTCTCACCATGTAAACAGCCTCCTTGGTGGTATACAAGTGAAGAGAGATGTCACTCATAGGACCACCATAGTTTCTTCTACACCGAGTACTATATCTTCAATCTTGTTGGTGAAATACTGAGAGTTTGGATGTGATGCTTAGAACTTCCACCAAAGGTCCTAAGATGTTAGCTAGATATTTTGCCACCTTGTATGTACCGAGTGTGATGTGCTGGGATATAGGTCTTAGTGGGGCCCTTCCTTAGGATCTTTGGGAGTCCATATGCATGGATGTGCCTCACCAGGGTAGAGGCGAGTGATACATTGCTCGGTCAATGGCTTATCCTTTTGAAGTGTTGTAGTAAGTCTATGGACTCTTTTCTTGTAACGGCTGGTGGGATCCTTGTTAAAGCCTCATGTGTGTTTATCGGCCAGGAGCATGGTCACCTTATCATGGTAGTCTGAGGTGTTGAGTACCACTGTGCATCTTCCTTGTCTGCCGTAGAATGGTGATTACGGAATCTTCTTGAGGGATGTTAAGGCTCTTCTTTCTGTGTAGTCAGGTTAGATGAAGGAGTTTTAGCACTGGCTAAGGCTGCAGATACCTTAAGGCGAAGTTGTTTCTGCCTCACTCTGTGATACCTTATTACTGTGGATAGAGGCTTCGTGGCTGCTATAATATCCACAAGGGATGGCTTAGGGGTGATGGCAAAATTCAAGCCCTACCAAGGACTTCCATTTCTGGCTGGGTCAGGGTCCTGTTAGACAAGTTTCTCACCCATTCCTCCTTGTTTGATGAAGTGACACTTCCCTCCTTTGTATCCAAGGTAGTTGTCTCCTTTGGGGCTGTTCTAGGGGATGACAGAATAGAGAACTTGTTCTGTTGCCTTGGTTTGCCCTACAGTGCTGAGAAAGGCTGTGTTTGTTGGTGAACTCCATCACTCTTTCCCAGATGGACACAGGAGCTGTGAGGCCAGGTTCTGTTCTAGGTGACTAATGTTGTGCATTAAAAGACGACTGTAAAATGTGTCTGTCGTACCCGTTCACTTAGGAGCTGTGTTTGAGCCTTTTGCAGTATCGTTTGGCTCTGATGCCTTTAACCGTGGAATCCAGACGTTATACTGCATGGTACTAGCCTTGTTGTCTGCATCAGAGGTTAAATCGCAGGTGGTTTTCGTAGTCTGCCAATCTTCCTTGCTGTCTTTTCATATGCCGTACAAGTTTGAGGGTTTTCTCCCCAAAATGATTAGAAATATGTTGTGAAGGTTCTCATTCATCCAGGTCAGGACTCAGCCGTTGTATCTGCATCTTAAGGATATAAAGGACATACCTTTGAAGATTGTAATGTTAACATACTGGCGAAGGAACGTGACTGGTTCAAGAGAGGTGTTAAGGAGGCCATTTATGTGAAAATAAAGAAGAAAACAAGCCTAAATAGAGGTGGGGGGGGTTCGACACCAACTGTCTGCCATGTACAATGCGTGTTTTAAACACCTTACTCTGGGCGTTCCATATAAACACTCTTAGCCACTATTAATCACACCCTAACACCTGGCTGTGATATGCTAATTGGGATTTTCCAGGGTACATAATTGCCACAGATTCTTGTACAAGTCATTCTGATTGAGGAAAGCCAGCGGATGACTAGCGAAACGTCTTCAAGAACATACATTTCAAGTCCAGTTGATCTAATTGAATACAAAGATATAAGATGAACCAGTTTAGATGCATTGATACATCTTATTTGTCTTCCCCAGAAATCCCCTCGTTTCATTATGACCCCCATTTTATTCATTTATCATTGCTCCATTTGTTATCAGGCGTTCACCTTATATACAATCAGGGAGATTCAATTAAAGTTCATTAAAAAAAAGATCATTAAAAATGGTGCTACTTTTGGCCCAACCAATCAGATCTTATTTAATATTTGAAAGCTACCAAGGAAGAGGGAAGCCCATGACAGAGAATGAACAGAAGGTTGAGTACAGGAGGGAGGTCAGAATTTGGGGTGGAGATAAAGTCCTGTAAAGGGGAAGTTTAAGGGTATCTCCACTCATAATTCAAGGTTTAGGCATCTAGTTCTATTGAAGAACGGGAGGTAAAGGAGCGAGCGAGCGGGGTAAGTTTCCTAACTGCTCACCAGTCTCCTGTTTGTTCTATTGAAGAACGGAAGGTAAGGCCAGCTCCTTTACCTCCCGTTCTTCAATAGAACTAGATGCCTAAACCTTGAAATTATGAGTGGAGATACCCTTAAAAATGTTTGTGTTGGCAATAAATATTTCAATGAGTCTTCCTAGGGCCACCAAGGGGCCAGCTCCTATTGTGTAGCAATAGTAGATATATCACCATATGTTTATGCGGTATGTGTTAACTGTCCAAGTGGATGTTCATTGGATCTTTAAATGAACCACAGCCCAACTAATCTTTGATGTTTACATTTCAATGAACAAATGAAATGATTGACTTTTAGAAAAAATAATCAAACACTGAACCACACACAGAAATGTCCGATTCTCCACCGAACAATTTTTTTTTTAAATTTATTATTAGTAACTAGGGATGGCCGGTTCGCGGATCCGAACCCGGATCCGCCGCGGATTTATCCCGTTCGCGAACGGCAAGATTTTTGCGGATTTTTAGTATTTTCTAAAATTTTGAAAATACAAGGATTCTCTTATTTCCATAAATACGTACTTTCGAAAATTTACGAAATACGAGGATTGCTCGTATTTTTGAAAATACTATTTTCAAAAAATTCTCGTTCGAATTTCGAGGGTATTTTTCATTTTAATGGGTCCGCTCGCGGATTCCGAATTTTTTCGAAAATCGCCGATCCTCGAGCGGACCGGATTTGCGAAGTTCGGACATCTTTATTAGTAACATGAAAATCTGATTGTGTACATAAGTGCAGTTCAAAAATACACTTCCAAGGCATTGGGTGCGTAACAGAAATCAAATGGGGCATGTACACACATCATACAGTATAGATTCACTTTCCAAGTTTAGTACATTGCATTTCTAAGTTTAAAACCGGAAAGTTGATAAATTCAGTAAGTTATTTTGGGTCGAATTTGCCTACCTGTATATACTCGAGATTAACCGAGTTTTTCAGGCTGTAAAATCAGCCTGAAAAACCAAACTTGGTTTATACTCGGTCAGTTAACTTACAGGAGAAATCCGGAAGCCACTTGCTCGGTCCACACTACCTACACTGGGTTGCCGGCTGATGTCACTTCAGTATAGGGAGCATGGGAGTGAGCAACCAGCTTCCGGATTTTCCGGTTAGTATTGCAGAAGCTGCCAGGAAAGGATCCAGGAAAGCATGGCCACAAAGTACCGTATGCCAGGGAAGGATACTACAGAAGAATGCCACAAAAGGTACCCACTGAATTGGGTGGGAGGCTGAGGGTCCAGATGTTGGAAATGACAACTCCCACCTTATAAAGCATGCTGGGAGTTGTAGTTTCCAAACATCTTGAGTGACAAGGCTTTAGTAGTCTTTTAAATGGACAGCAGAATTCTCATACAGTAATTGCCAAATGCAGTATGGATTACTATATGGGACTACATTATGGAAAAATTGCTGTCCATTTAAAGGGCAACTAAAAAATAATACAGAATAAGAAGGAGAATGTTATCTATTGTTGCCTTCTGATTCTGTATTATTTTGAGACTTTAGTTGCCATTTAAATGGACAGCAGAATTCCCCTACAGTAATAGACATACTGGATTTGGCTATTACTGTATGGGACTACTGTATGGGAATCTGCGGTCATTTAAAGGGCAACTAAAGCCTGAAAACCATACAGAATCAGAAGGCAGTAGTGGTCATAATGTCATAATTTCTACCCTGGTTTATACTCAAGTCAATCACTTTAATTTTTTTCTGGTAAAAATAGGACTTCGTTTATACTCAAGTAATACATATTCTATAACTTAACTCAACTCCATTCTGCTGTGGACACGTTGTTCTATGATATTGACAGTTTATTGTGGTTACTTTACTGTTATTCATATAGTAGGTAAGAAGAGAAAATCATGATGGATTTGTTTCTTGGTTGAGACTCTGTCTGTGTCTCTGTCATGTGATCGAACTTCAGTCAATCTTACATCACAGTCTACCTATGCCCCATACTATATCATATTATCTGCACATGGCATACTTTATAAACAAAGGGGATTTAGTATATATTACTGTCATGAATGAAAAGCCTTTCAAACCACGTCAAGGTAACCCCAGTCTGGAAGGTTCTAACTTCTAACCTTTTTAACTTACCATTAGCAAACTTTTGCATTTCCATAGTTGTGCACGGATCCATAAACAGGCTTTCTCACTTCCCCCAGCCCTTTGGCTTTTCCAAATGAGGGAAGAGGCCATCCAGTGCTTTATATTAAAGGCATAGGACCTCCATAAAAGGGGCGTGTTGGGGGTTGCTATTACCACATGGAGGCTTGACCATGCTTCCTAATTAAATACATACAATACAAGGATTGTGGAAGTACTCTAATGTTTGACCGATCAGTAGCACGTCTACTAAACGTAGTTGTAAATTAGCTAATTGGAGTGCTTCCACAATCCTTGAATTGTATGGTCTTAGAAGATCGTTAAAGCTTCATTATTGCATGAATGCCGCACGATGGGCGTTCATCGTTTGCCAATACAAAAGATAGGGCGCGCGATCAGGAGAGAACAGCTGTTCTGTGAAGAACCGGCTTGTGAGTGGGAGCGCGGTAAGGTAAGTTCCAGGTCCCCCGAGCGTAATTTATTCACAGGGAGGTGAGAATAAGCGTTCTCACCTTCTGTGAATAATACAAACAAATGGGAAACACTTATTTAGGTTTAGTGTTCCTTTAAGCCATTTTGGGTGTTTTTTTTTACTTTTAGATTTGTAATGCATAGTAAACTTAAAGGATATCAGTTTCCAAAGATTGGAAAGAATTGAGTGTTGTATATTAGGGCAAGAGGAAACAATTATTAAAATGAAGGACAAATCTAACAACAAAAAATAAAAACTTAAAATACAACACAACAGAAAAGCTAGAAAGCAGGACCCTCAATCATAATTCTTCATGCTTGCCCATGCACTAGTATGGGTAGTAGCAAAAAACGGAGAGCTGTCAGCCGCATCAGCGTGCATCATCTTTGAAAGAGTAAGACTTGCTGACACAAGGTAAGAATGTGAGGTAGGAAAATTATTTTTATGTTGTTTTACACTTTAGTGCTCCTTAAGAGGTCATCAATTTTATAGATCAATAGATGGCGTCAACCTGAATTTTTCATAAGATATTTAGGTTTTACATTTTTGCACAGAAACGTGGCAGACGGATGCTTTGAAAAACTAGACGTCTCAGCAGGCAGGAGAAAGGGAAGGATGTGGCATGGGAAAGGGAAACTAAACTCCTGGTATTGCGAATTGAAGAGGCTACAGGTTACAATTTGACATGTCCATTACAAGCAAGCTCCCCTATCTTCTAATACTCACGTGGTGTGAGGTCAGTATATAAAGGGACATGTTCCGATCCACATTCCAACCACACTTTGAAATTATAACATTTTAACAATTTTTTTTGTCTATCTGCATTAACAAAGTTAAAAGTCATTGATAGGTCAGTGTAAATTTAAAACATGGGTAAATCTGTTAAACTTTTGTCAGGGCCAGACCACCAATAAGATGCACTTCTAGTACAGAATGTCTTCCTATTGGCCAGGCCGCAGAAACTGATCAGAAGTGCAGCGAGGCGGCCATACAAAGAAAAGTTTGACGGCTTGTTCGGATTTAATTAGCTAAACCTAGGGGGGAGGACCTATCGCTTTATGTTCTGGGTACAAGTGACCTGGAATAAAGGAGGAGTGGGGCTGAGGTGAGTATAATTGTCCTTAACAGAAAACATTGGATTTTTCCAGCTACAAGAGAATAAATAATGCCCTGGACACTGCTCTGCTTTCACCAGATACTTCGCCATTATCAGGGTTATGGCTGTAAGACTTTCTGTGTGACACGTAATTACCTCCTTGGGGACTCATCTAAAACCTGTGCTGTACTGGTGGCTCAGAACAGAATCCAGGGTTTTTTTAGCATTTCCATCCAAGCCCTTGGTGCAGATATCAGGAGAACATCTTCAGCAGCTGTTTGTGCAGGTGTTCAGACCTATCCATTGCCTAATCCTCCTCCAGCCTTTCCTTCTGCTTCCCTGACTCGGAGAGCTTGATCAGAAACAATAGATTCTATATCTATCTCAGAAATTCCACTGGACACAGGAACCAACATTTGGCAGAGAAACCGTTCTAGGAAAGTTCAAATCTATTAGGATTAAAGCCAAAAATACAGCCCAGGGCCGTAATGAACGTAAATATTGTTATATCTCATATTTTCAGACAATGCGCCTTGTTTTATTTTATGGGCGTCCTTGGTGTTTATTAGAGATGGATGAACTTCCTTCAGTTCATTTTCGAACTGTAGAACTTTAGTAAAAGTAAAACTTCAGTAAAAGATCAGAAAGTCAATGAGGAGTCCAATAGTTCGAAAAGTTTGGATTAATTACAGATAAAATATCAATGGTAACTTACTGTAAATGGCTCGGTACCTGAGAAATAGGTCTGGGGAACATGACTTTTTTAAACACTAACTTTATTCACGATCGGGCCATTGTCAGGTTTCTACATGCTACATTTAGGGGATTGGCCAATTGAGGATTACCAAAACAATACTTTTGAGGGTTACAGAACAATACATTCAAGGGTTACCGAAATTGACCACTACATTCGAGTCTTACTGAAATGGAACGATATATTAAGGGTTACCGAACGATACATTCAGGGTTACAGAAATCGAAGGCTACATCTGAGGGTTACCAAAATCTAAGGATATATTGAGGGTTCCCAAATTTGAGAGTTACATTGGAGGGTCACCGATTCGAGACTTTTATAATTTATTCTGGACATTTAATGTGGATCCTTATGTATATGAGAACATAAGCAAATAAATACCATGCACAACCAGACTTGTAGTCCTGTGTACTTTATTGAATGATACACAGGAACATCATAGTGACGTTCGGTACAATGGTTGTACCTTCCTCAGACAAGATGTGTAACAATAAAAAACATACAAAAGACACCTTTATAGACCCAGGAAGAAGAACTCTAGTGACAGCTATAGGAAAAGGTAATTATACACATATATATAAAAAAGTCAAAAAAGACATTCAATATCATCTTTAGGTCTTTTGTTTTATGTATGTAGAGAGTTAAATACCCAATGCCGTGGAGCTGTGTAACTTAAACTAATTCCAAGTGTTTGATAAAACCAGGCTTGTGTAGAATTTAGTTAATTTGATGTTTTGGCAATTTAATTTAATCTAAATCAACTGTTCTGGACTTTGATATTTGTATTCTGACCTTGGTAATCCTTGATTAATTAATCCTTTAATTTCCTGGAACGTAATGCAAATGTTGACCTCTGTTGATGTAAACAAGGATCTGAAATGACCTTTCACGTTGGAAATTGATGGGGCCAATGTGCCATTGGTTGTAAACCTCAACAAACACACAATCTTCTGTATTCAACTCTCTGAGGGAGTTTCTTGAGTTTCTTCTGCAAGGTCAGAACAGGATAAGGAAGATCTGCAAAGTAATTGGAAACTGCTTGATTCAAACTAATTCCCAACATGAAGCAGATTTGCAGGACGTTCCAAGCTGTGAGATGTAAGAATAAAGTGAAAATTATCATTGAAAAGTTTTAGCCGATCAGTCAATGGTCTGTTGTGGTTCTGGAGAACTTTCTTGATGATACCTAGCAGTTTGTCCAAACGAACGGACGCGGTGATACGGCTTGTTGTTCACAGAGGTTCTAAAATGTCTACATGTCATTTTTATTAACACTGACTGGGGTACACACCATGCAATATTTGCCGGATCGACCAATAGTTCAGTGTAACAAAACATATTAAAAGAGTGAGTAATATAAGAACACTACACAACCCATAAGGATTGTAGTTACAATACACTTAGAAAGGACCTTGCTGTCCAAAACATGTTGTGTGAGTGGTCTGCAATTAAATACATCCTTGTTTAACTACAATACCGTATGGGTGGTGAGTGTTCTTATAATTACTCCATCTTTGAATATGTTGTGTGGATTGTGATACCCAGGAAAACAAGGCATAGGAGTTATAAGAACCAAAGGAGTGGTGGAATAGAGACTACAATATTGATATTGAAGGATTAGTAGTTCGTGTACTGGTCAGTCGGGGTAAAATAATTGCATGTTTTTCAGACAGGACCCTCCGAATCAGACAAACGCACGATCGGACATGTCCTGAAAACCATAGCGATGTGCAGTCCTTAGGAAGTGTCACCACGGTTGGTCAGGAGGAAGAATATGACAGTGGTACCAGCTTAACACAGGTTCAATCACACAGACAATAGAGTTACAAAGAAATTAAGTAACACACGGACTGGGAGTGGCTGCCGAAAGACCTGTGAATGGCACATCAGTTCCTTCATTCATCTGTCTGAACAGATGTTGACAGTGTCCATTTTCTCTGTCTTTCATCGACCACTCCCCAGCCATTATATCCTACACACGGAAAGATGTTGGCGCCTATAAAATCCACAATAATAGTAATAACATGTACAAGTCAGGGAAAGCTCTAGACTTGCAGTCAAATGCTCAAAGGGGAATGATTCATTCCAACAAGTCGGATAACCTAGTGATATTTATTAAAAATGACAATAACTACAATAATACTCAAGCGTGGGTCCTGGACCAAAAAACAGGAGGTAGGCAATGGACTTCAAAAATATTAAAAAACCCCTCCACTTCCTCAGGAGCCCGAGGAACTGAAGTGATCCACAAACACACATAGGGCGAGCTGAGTGTGCGTCCATCTCTGTGGTCTACATGTCCAAATGTGGCAATGGCCGCGCATGTTTTTAATTTTTTTCTAATAAAGTTTTCGGAGTTTTTAATATTTTGAAGGTCCGGTTGCCTACTTCTGTTTTGGGGCAAGAGGACCCATGATCTGGAAGATCTTACATTCAATTGGGACATGGATCACTGAAGGCGTCTGAGACCGGCAGTTTGAAGGATAGCGCTCCCAAACATACAGGTACATTGCTCTGTTTGTTCACATTTAATGTTTAGATTATACATCGCCTCCACACCTAGATAATTCCCACATTGCAAATATAATGGTAATTCAACCGGGCTATGGGCTTATTTATAAACATGCGGGTATTACCAAAAGTGAATTATTACCGGACACTTGGAATAAACAGTGAGGACTTGGCAAATTACCAAAATTATTAATAGTGCACAGCCACAGCCCCCCCCCTTTTAAACAGCTAAACTAACCATGGGAACTTACTGTACATGGCGTGGCCACTGGGAAATGGTATGGGGAAATGTCACTGTCACCAAAAACTTGTTAAAACCCTTCTTAAAACAAGGAGGCAATTGTCGGGTTTTGCACCAGTACATTCAAGGGTTACGGGCCAATTCGAGGGGTAACCGAACAATACATCAAGGGTGGGCGAAAAAATTTTTTTTCTTTTTAGAACAAAATTTGAGCGGTTACCGAAATTGGACGGATACTTCGAGGGTTAGCGAAACATACATGGGTTTTTCCAAGTTGTCCACAGCAGCTGTTCATTAAACATAGTTTATCTTTGTAAGGGTACAGTAGAGTAACCATATCCTTATAGGGCAGTCCACCACCCAAAACTAAGATTTAACCCCATACTGGCTGCACTCGTAGTTTAAAATAAACCTACATACATCTCTGTTCCTTGGGTTCTCTGCTATGTCTTTTCAAAATCGAGGAAACTGAAGACTCAAAGCTGTCTGTAAAGCCATCCGGTCATTGCTGATTCCTCATCCTCTTACAAGGTCTGAGGCCTGACGCCCCCCCCCCCCCACCCGAAAGGAACAGAGTCTCTGAGATAAAGAAAGATAAGGGGTGCTGTGATCCCTGAGAACAGGAAAGGATTCTCTGCATGCCCTAGGTGGAAAAGGGACTGTATCCTAATGGGTTCTCGTGGAGCCATTAGTACAGTGAAGATTGGAGCTTTTCCTAATTAAACTGACCAGGACGAGCTGGCTTCCATCTTAGTGAAAGACATCAGAATGGGAGCCAGTGGAGGGTAATAGAGAAAAACGCGAGGAGATGTAGAGACAGCAAGAGGTAAGGGGACCAGCCTAAGAAGGTGCTGCAGCAGAGGCTGAAGCGATGTAAAGTTTTCATCAGAAAAGTAAGGTGGGGTGTCCCGCTTACTCGCTAGAGGCAAGCGTGATTCTAGTTATTAAAGCAACTCCTATGGTGTGATACATAAGAGATGGAGGAGTGTCGGTGACACGACTGTGGGAGGATGCAGCGAGCAGTTCAAATTACCTATAATGTTCATTTAATTGTGTAAAGGTCCTTATTGTATTCTAATATTTACCATTTGCCTATTTCTTCCACCTTCATACTAGTTTCTCTACAAGGGAATTTACAGGGATATAAAAGTTCTACTATTATTGACGGCAAGCATAAAACTACCATTAAACGAAAACACATGGAAGCAAAAGTGTCAGGTTTCACCTTAATTCCCCATGGCCTTTATTCATTGGGAAGGAATCAGTTTTTTGTACAGCAGAACTCAAACCTCTTTTATTGTACAGCATTGATCAGGCGGAAGGATGGTCCGGGTCGTATTAGGAATAATCATGGGTGTGATTGTGTCACATCCATTTTTCAATCACGAGTCATGGAAAGCCAAAAAGTAACACTGTGAGCCATGCAGGAGCTCAGGCACAAGTGAGCATTAATAAACGTTGGAAAAACATTACGTGAGGTATCGGTAAAGTCATCGTCAAAGTCCAAATAAATAGATATTCAACGGCCTTTTTATCACCAAGTTACACGGTGAAGAAGATCCTCTATAAAGGGAAAGGGCACTGGCAGGGTTAAAGGGAATTCCTTGGTTCTCTGTTATCCTCGACTTCTTGGCTGCTCTCCAATAACTGTCGGTTGGCAGCCTACGGTAGGAAGGTTCAAGACCTAAGTTGGCCGTATATTACGGCCGGAATTACAGTGGTATTGGCCACAAAAAAGATGCTCTACCCTGATGGCAACAATTCCACCATTGTCATAGGGGCATATTATAAAGGCACGCGTTAGCGCAAAAAAATGACCACGACATCGCAGGCCCGCGAAAATAGCAGCTTCGCCGTATTTTAAACGGCGAGCGCTATTACCGCCGATACCTATCGCGGCCGCGATGTGCGCGGTAATTTTAAGCCCCTCGCGGCGAAATACTCATATAGGATCGCCGCGAAGGGAATTAAAAATCCCTTCACGGACGCAACTCTAAGGGGCGGGGAATACGCCCACCCACCCCCCGCGGCGGCAGCGGCGACCACCCGCCGCCGGGGGGGGGGGCGCACTTCCCAGCAGCCTCCAAACCCGTTCCCCGTTCGCGGCAATCTCGGAACGGGAGGCTAGAAGGGCTGCCGGAAGGGGCCGCAGGCCGGTGGTCGCGACACCCGACGCGCACCCCCTCCCGGCAAACCCCTCCAAGCCCCCGCCCCGGCCGCTCCCGGGGAGGGGACGGGAGGGAGCCGCTGGGGGGGGAGGCTCCCTCCAGCAGGGGCCCTGAGAAGGGCCATTTTGGGGTTCGGGGGTCCCGCAGCCCGAACCGGGACCCCCCTCCCCGGCCCTTATAAGGGGCCCTGCGGCCACTGACAAGTGCCTTTGGCGGGGGGCCCGCAGATGAAACCGGGACCCCCAGTGCGGCTCTTAAAAGAGCACTTGGGCGACGTATGCTTTCTTCCAGTCCCGGCGGACACCAGCTCCGCCGAGGCCGCGACCCGAGAGGGTACCCCTGCGGCCGCCAGGGGTACCCCCGGGGGCGCGGCGAACTCACGAGAGGCAATGGTGAAGGGCGGGGTTCACATTGATCTGACGCGACGTCTTCGGCTGGCGACACCAACCCAACTCAGGGCGCCGATGCCAGGCAGACTCACTGCGGCCGCCAGTGAGCCCGTGGAACCGACGGCCTCAGCGGAGCACGATGGGCCAGCCGCTTTTTCTTCTTTCTTCAGCATCTACTGCGATGGCATCTGAGTTCCGCGGCGGAAAGTTCAGGAAATTGATTGTTTAATGAAAGCAGTATTAAAAATGACCAATCGAACACGGATTATGGATTTCTGCAAACCTATATAAAGAGGAGTTCCGCCGCGGAACTCAGATGCCCATCGCAGTAGATGGCTGAAGAAAGAAGAAAGAAGAGGCGGGCACATCGGATCGCTGAGGACGGCCGGTGCCAGCGGGCTCACTGGCGGGCGCAGTGAGTCTGCTGGCATCCGCGACCTGGAGTGGTGGTTGGTGTCGCCAGCCGAAGACGTCGCGTGGATTCAAGACGCAGGCAAAATCGGCCTCGTTGAGGTCGCCGGGAGCCCGCGGGGGACCCCTGGGCGGCCGCAGGGGTACCTCTCGGGGGTCGGCGGACCGGCGGAGCTCCGGTGTCGCGGGACTGGAGAAGAAGGAAGAAGGAGTCGCCCAAGGGCTCTTTTAAGAGCCGCCTGGGGGTCCCGTTCAGGCGGCGGGACCCCCCCAAAGGCACTTGTCAGGTGCCGCAAGGGCCATTATTAAGGGCGGGGAGGGGTCCGGTTCGGGTGCGGACCCCTAAGCCCCAAAAGGCCCTTCTCATGGCCCCGTGCGAGGAAAAGCCTCCACCCCCCCAGCGGCTACCTCCCGTCCACTCCCCGGGAGCGGCCGGGGCGGGGGGCTTGGAGGGGTGACGGGGAGGGGTCGTGCGCGGCGGGGTGGTAGCGACCCACCTTGCGGCGGCCCCTTCCCGCAGGCCCACTTCTAGCCTCCCGTTCCGAGATTGCCGCGAACGGGGAACGGGTTGGGAGGGTGCTGGGAAGTGGCGGCGGCGGGGCGTGGTCGCGCTTGCCGCCGCGGGGGGTGTGGGGGGGTGGGGCGTGTCTCCCGGGGCGGGTGCGACCACCCGCGCGGGTTGCCTGCCCATCCCCGCCGCGGGAGGTTTAGTATCGGCTGACTTCGCCTCCAAGGTGGCTGAAGTAAAACAGCCGATACTAGCCGAGCGAAACCATTACCGCCGCTTTATAAATAGAAGCTGGCGGTGGAACAGGTAAGTATCGGCGCGAAAGGTTACGCTTCGTTAACTTTTCGCGGGCCGTTTTCGGGCCTTATAAATCGCGGTAAACGCGATTTTATGCGTTAATGGCGCGAAAACGGCCGCGAAAGTTAACGAACCTTTATAAATATGCCCCATAGTGTCAGTTGTTCTGAAGGAAAATGTTGTTAGTCGTATTCAGCTCCCATTACTACTAGTAGAGTGAAGATAATACAATATCTTTGGTTGTACAAAGGAATGTTGTTGCAGTATTTTGTTGTGATTATGTTGTTGTGACTTTGCATCATTTTGTTGCATGTGGATGGGACCTTTACTTCTTTATCTAAGGACCTAGTGCATAATGGATTCAATTTACTGCTTATTCCCCTTATACAGTATATTACGTTTACTGGGAATAATGTTAATTTGGATAATTCTGGAGATATTCAGGGTCCATATGTTAGATGTCGGTCATATTGGCAGGAAATATGGGACGTTGATGTTGCATATAACAATGTGTAGTCATGGTTAAAGGCATATGTTGCTTCTATTTCATCCTCAACCCTATCCAACCAACCTGGACAATTGATATAGAGAAAGGCACAGAACTCTGTCTGAACCCCTATCCATATACAGATTTAGAGCAAGTGCTGGGATATTTACCAACAAATGTATGGTTATTCCTTCTGAATTTATGTTACAAAATACATCTCAAAGGGAATATCCGACAGGTAGGTAGATAAAGAGGGATACAGAAGGTATGGGTAGATCAAGCTAGGGGAAACTAAGGTAGGTAGATAAAGAGGGGATAGCAGGTCGGTATAACGAGGGGCATATGAGATGGTAGGTAGATAGGGAGCATATGAGTTAGGTAAACTAAAGGGGAATTTAGAAGGTATGTAGATAAAGAGGGGTCTCGACGGTAGGTTAGGTAAAGGGTACAAGTTAGCAGCTGTAGGTGAATAAGCTGGGTAACGAGGTAGGTAAACGGGACTTATGCAGGTATGTACGCTAAAGAGGTGTCTAGAGGTACGGTAGGTAACCGGGTACTTGCCAGGGTGCTGAGGGTACGACGGTCGGTAACAGGGACCATTTAGAAGGTACTGTGATAAGGTGGTATAGAAGGTGACCTACGATACGGGTTATTCGCCGGTAGACTAGAAGGAGAATCCGTAGGTGATAATCGAGGGGATGCTACGATGGGTGCGTCGGTAAGGCGGGGCCATCGACCTGTCGGTAACCTAGGGGACCTTGACGGTACTGACCGTACACGAGTCTGGGTACTTAGTACGGGGTGATAATAATCGGCTATTTAGGCTACGTACGGGTACTTTGACCGGTAGGTCCGACTACGAGGGGTTAGAATGTATATACGAAAACGAGTAATTAATAAAGCGTAGAGTGGAGACTCGAGCTTTCACGTTCTTTTTTGACTTTCGACCTATATGGAAAGTCCGAAAACGACCCATTACAGTCAACGGAGTCAAATCGTTTGAAAAGTTCGAAAGAAATTACAATTAAATACAATGGTAACTTAATGTAAATACTTTCAGCTCGCATTTAAAATTTGATAATTATCCCATGAACGACTCACGGATTCAATTTGATATTTACTCGCGTATTGTATAATAGACATTTTACTCGCAGATTCGGTAATTCGATATTTACTCGCTATCTGGTACTAATAGACATTTTAGTGGGATACGATATTCGATATTTACCTTGTATGGTATAATAGACATTTTACTCGCATATTCGGCATGCCTGGAACGTTCAGACATTTGATATTACAGAAAGTCTGAAATATCGAATAGCCCCCTGCGCACTTAAAACGATATTCGCACGATATTCGATATTTTTCAGACTTTCTATAATTATCAAATGTTCGAAAATATCGAATATCGTATCCGCACGTAAAATGTCTATTATACCAATACGCGAGTAAATATCGAATTGTTATTTACACTACCATTTATATCTCCCTTTAATCTCCCTTTACCTACTACCATCTCTATCCCCTCTCTATCTACCTACCTTCTAATAATCCCCCTCTTTATCTATCTACTTGTAATTACCCTTTGATCTACTACCTTTCCTATAAATAACCCCACTTTATCTACATACCCTCTAAATTCCCCCTTTACCTACCTTCTTTTTTACCCTTCTTTATTCTACCTACCTGCTAACTTTACCCCTTTACCTACCCTACTTCTATACACCCTCTTTCTACATACCTTCTAAATTCCCCTTACCTACCTCTTACCCATCTTTTATCTACCTACCTGCTACCTTACCCTTTACCTACCTAGCCTCGATACCCCTCTTATCTACATACCTTCTAAATTCCCCGTTTTTACCTACATCCTATATCTCCTTTTATCTTAGCCTAACCATCTTATATCCCCTCTTTATCTACCTACCTTTATATCCCCTCTTTATCCTACCTACCTTCTATCTCCCTCTTTATTATCTACCTACCTTCTGTACCCTCTTTATCAACCTACTTCGATAATCTCCCTTTAATGTATATGTATTTTGTACAATCAAATCCATAAAGAATAACCAATACATTTTCTCTGGTAAATATCTCCAGCATTGCTTTCTAAATCCGTATATGGATCAGGTGTTTCAACAGAGTTTCTTTGCCTTTCTCTATAGCAACTGTTCCAGGTTTGCTTTGATAAGGGTAATGAGGATGAATAGAAGCACATATGCCTTTACCGCATGTAACTACTACATTCTGTATATGCAATCACGTCCATTATTTCCTTGCCAAATATGACCTCACCTCTGAACATATGACCCTGAATATCTCCATAGATTTAACCAAGTATTACATTCTGTCCCTTAAAACGTAATATAAAGTGTATAAGGGTAATAGCAGTAAATTTAATCATTATGCCCTAGTCCTTTATAAAGAAGTAAAGGGCCCATCCACAGCAACAACATGCAAATTCACAACAAAATACTGCCACAAATTTCCTTTGTACAACCAACAAGATAATTGTATTAATCTTCCTGCTAATAGTAGTAATGGAGCTGAATACGACTAACAGACAATTTTTTGTTTTTCCCCCCCTTTTTTTTTTTTTCAGAACACTGCACTATGGGGCACTATTTATAAAGGTTCGTTTAACTTTTCGCGGCCGTTTTTCAGCGCCATTAACCATAAATCGCGTTTACCGCGATTATAAAAGGCCCGACAACGGCCTGCGAAAAGTTAAGCGAAGCGTGTAACCTTTCGCGCCGATCCTTACCTGTTACCGCCTCTTCTATTTTAAGCGGCGGTAAGGTTTTCGCTCGGCTAGTATCGGCGTCTTTTACGTCGCCACCTTGAAGGAGGCGAAGTCCATCCCGATACTAACCTCCCCGGCGGGGATTGGCAGGCAACCCCGGCGGGTGGTCGCACCCCGCCCCGGAGACACCCCATCCCTCCCACATCCCCCCCGCGCACGGCGACACCCCCGCCTCCGCCTCCACTTCCCTTCCCATCAGCCCCTCCCAACCCTTTCCCCGTTCGCGGCAATCTCGGACGGGGAGCTAGAAAGGGGCTGCCGGGAAGGGCCCGCAAGAGGCGTGCCTGTTTGTTAGGCCACGCCCGCATCCCTCCCCCTGTATGCCGACGGCCATAGAATGCTTGTGATGTCACCAGCATCAGGAATTGCATGCTGGGATTGTAGTTTTTGGGCAGAACAGGAAGGATTGAATCCAAGATGGCGCGCCCAGTATGGACTTTATAAGGCGATTTTAATGTATGTGTTTTTTGATTTTTTTTATATTTTAAGCTTCAGAAAGCTTTGCAGGGGGTTAAGGAACAATTAGACATGTTTTTGCAACTTACAAAAACGGGATAACAGTTCTCCTTTAATGAGCATCACTGGTGGCCCTGCAATCACAATGTCTGTACAAGGCTTCCCACATGCAATACTTTTATTATTTAATCTAAGAAGTGTGTGTGAGGTAAAACAAAGAAGCATGGCTTTCCCTGCTGGTTACAAGGGCTTATCATCACAGTCTCTAAGTTATTCCTAAGAACAGTAAATCGGTAAAATCTCTACTTTTCTACTACTGCAGAGCCGCTGTGGTGAAAATATTTACTTACTTGCTTAGGTCTATATATTTGTATATTGTGTATTTGTATATTTGTGTATTGTGTATTTGTATATATCATATTTGTATATTTGTATATTGTGTATTTGTATATTTGCATATTTTGTATATTGTGTGTTTGTATATTGTGTATATTGTGTGTTTGTATATTTTATATTTGTGTATTTTTGTATATTTGTATATTGGTTATTTGCATATTTGTATATTGTGTGTTTGTATATTTGTATATTGTGTGGCTTGTATATTTGTATATTGTGTATTTGCACTATTTGTATATTGTGTATTTTATATTGTGTATTTGCATATTTTGTATATTGTGTATTTGTATATTTCTATATATTGTGTGTTTTGTATATTTGTATATTGTGCATTTGCTATTTGTATATTGTGTATTTGTATATTTGTATTTTTTGAAGCCAGAACCCAAACCAATACACTGTATTTGCCATTTTAACCTTGACCTTTGCACAGATTCAGGTACTCACAGATTTTCGGGTGGTCTCACTTCTCTGCAAGACCACCCCAAAACCCTGCGAACCCAAACCTTTCGAAAAACACGCCCCTAACCATACCTCTTTTTGTGAAGTAAATTTCATAAGAAATGCTGACAAGTCCATAAAAAGTTCCATAAAGAATGTCATGAGACAGGTGCTGGATTTCCAATTTGCCATAGATTGTTTCTGCCCCTGCTACAAATACAATTTCCTTGTGACTTGCACATCTTTTTTACCAATAATCACGTCTCTATTTGAAATGTAATGATTTTTGTCTGCTGTGTTATTCTATTGCCGTAATACATTTCTTGGACTCAAACAGATTTGGGATTAAAATAATTTACTTGGGTTTTTACTTATACCCTGCTGCCTGCCCTTTAATCTACCTACCTCTATAACCCCTTTATCTACCTACCTTCCTAAATTACCCTTTACTATAGATGGACTAGAAATCGAACTTGAAACCGAGTTTGAGCCGAACTATTCGAGTTCAAAGGACTCCTCAAACTATCCAGACCCGGATTTCTCAGACTTTCGATATTTTTCAGACTTTCTATATTATCAAATGTTCGAACGTTCCAAGCATTGCGAATATGCGAGTAAATGTCTATTATACCAATACAAGGTAAATATCGAATATCGTACCGCACGTAAATGTCTTTATACCAATACGCGGTAAATATCGAATTTGGATGGGATGAAGTATAGTTTAATAGTATGAGTTTTTAAAAGTTTGAATTGGACACTATAGTTGCCCTTTAAATGACATTCGCACGCATCCGCAACACCATTCACACGCACAATGCCATTCACCAACTTAAACGATATTCGCACATATTCGATATTTTCAGACTTTCTTAATTATCAAATGTTCGAACGTTCCAGGCATGCGAATATGCGAGTAAACATGTCATTATACCAATACAAGGTAAATATCGAATATCGTATCCGCACTAAAATGTCTATTATACCATACGCGTAGTAAATATCGAATTATCGAATCTGCGAGTAAAATGTCTATTATACCAATAACGCGAGTAAATATCAAATTATCGAATCCGTGAGTCGTTCATGGGATAATTATCAATGTTAAAATGCGATAGCTTGAAAGGTATTTACATTAAGTTTACCATTGTATTTTAATTGTATTTCTTTCGAACTTTCAAACGATTTGACTCCCGTTGACTGTAATGGGTCCGTTTTCGGACTTTCCATATAGTTCGAAAGTTCAAAAATAGACTGAAACTTTCGAAAGTTCGTCCATCTCTACTCTTTATCTAATTACCTCTTTCTATATACATTCTATACCCCTCTTTATCTACCTACCTTCTAAATTACCCTTATCTATATACCTTCTAAATTACCCTTTATCTATATACCTTCTATACCCTCTTTATCTACATACCTTCTAATTCCCCTTTATTTACCTACCATTTATATCTCCTTTAACCTACCTACCATCTATATCCCCTCTTTATCTACCTACCTTCTATATCCCCTCTTTATCTATCTACTTCTACTTAACCCTTTATCTATCTACCTTCTATACCCACTTTATCTACATACCTTCTAAATTCCCCTTTACCTACCTTCTTTACCCTTCTTTATCTACCTACCTGCTAACTTACCCTTTACCTACCTACCTTCTATACACCTCTTTATCTACATACCTTCTAAATTCCCCTTTACCTACCTTCTTTACCCATCTTTCTACCTACCTCTAACTTACCCTTTAACCTACCTACCTTCGATCCCCTCTTTATCTACTACCTTCTAAATTCCCCTTTATTTACCTACCATCTATATCTCCCTCTTATCTACCTACCATCTATATCCCCCTCTTTATCTACCTACCTTCTATATCCCCTCTTTATCTACCTACCTTCTATATCCCCTCTTTATCTACCTACCTTCTGTATCCCTCTTTATCTACCTACCTTCGATATCTCCCTTTATGTATATGTATTTTGTACAATAAATTCAGAAGGAATAACCATACATTTTTCTGGTAAATATCCCAGCATTGCTTTCTAAATCCGTATATGGATAGGTGTTCAGACAGAGTTTTCTGTTGCCTTTCTCTATATCAACTGTCAGGTTGGCTTTGATAGGGTAGAGGATGAAATAGAAGCAACATATGCCTTTACCATGTACTACACATTCTGTATATGCAAAATCAACGTCCATTTTTCCTGCCAAATATGACCGCACATCTGAACATATGACCCTGAATATCTCCATAACTTTACCAAGTATTAACATATTTCCCAGTAACGTATATACTGTATAATAAGGGGAATAGCAGTAAATTGAATCCATTATGCACTAGTCCTTAGATAAAGAAGTAAAGGTCCCATCCACATGCAACAACATGGCAAATCTCACAACAAAATACTGCAACATTTCTAATGCACAATATTCCAAGCACAATCTTACAACCAAAGATATTGTATTATCTTCCTCTACTAGTAGTAAGGGAGCTGAATACGACTAACAACATTTTCCCATTCAGAACAACTGACACGATGATGGGCCTATTTATAAAGGTTCGTTAACTTTCGCGGCCGTTTTTCGCGCCATTAACGCATAAATCGCGTGTTACCGCGATTTATAAGCCCGAAAACGGCCCAGCTGAAAAGTTACCGAAGCGTTAACCTTTCGCGCCGATACTTAACCTGTTCCTACTCGCCAGCTTCTATTTATAAAGCGGCGGTATGGTTTCGCTCGGCTAGTATCGGCTGTTTTAAACTTCAGCCACCTTGGAGAGCAAGTCAGCCGAACTAACCTCCCCGGCGGGGATGGGCAGCAACCCGCGGCGGGTGGTCCGCACCCGCCCCGGGAGACACGCCCACCCCTCCCACACCCCCCGCGGCGGCAAGCGCGACCACGCCTCCGCCGCCGCCACTTCCCAGCATCCCCTCCCAACCCGTTCCCCGTTCGCGGCAATCTCGGAACGGGAGGCTAGAAGTGGGGCTTGCGGAAGGGGCCGCCGCAAGGTGGGTCGCTACCACCCCGCCGCGCACGACCCCTCCCCGTCACCCCTCCAAGCCCCCCGCCCCGGCCGCTCCCGGGGAGTGGACGGGAGGTAGCCGCTGGGGGGGTGGAGGCTTTTCCTCGCACGGGGCCATGAGAAGGGCCTTTTGGGGCTTAGGGGTCCGCACCCGAACCGGACCCCTCCCCGCCCTTAATAATGGCCCTTGCGGCACCTGACAAGTGCCTTTGGGGGGGTCCCGCCGCCTGAACGGGACCCCCAGGCGGCTCTTAAAAGAGCCCTTGGGCGACTCCTTCTTCCTTCTTCTCCAGTCCCGCGACACCGGAGCTCCGCCGGTCCGCCGACCCCCGAGAGGTACCCCTGCGGCCGCCCAGGGGTCCCCCGCGGGCTCCCGGCGACCTCAACGAGGCCGATTTTGCCTGCGTCTTGAATCCACGCGACGTCTTCGGCTGGCGACACCAACCACCACTCCAGGTCGCGGATGCCAGCAGACTCACTGCGCCCGCCAGTGAGCCCGCTGGCACCGGCCGTCCTCAGCGATCCGATGTGCCCGCCTCTTCTTTCTTCTTTCTTCAGCCATCTACTGCGATGGGCATCTGAGTTCCGCGGCGGAACTCCTCTTTATATAGGTTTGCAGAAATCCATAATCCGTGTTCGATTGGTCATTTTTAATACTGCTTTCATTAAACAATCAATTTCCTGAACTTTCCGCCGCGGAACTCAGATGCCATCGCAGTAGATGCTGAAGAAAGAAGAAAAAGCGGCTGGCCCATCGTGCTCCGCTGAGGCCGTCGGTTCCACGGGCTCACTGGCGGCCGCAGTGAGTCTGCCTGGCATCGGCGCCCTGAGTTGGGTTGGTGTCGCCAGCCGAAGACGTCGCGTCAGATCAATGTGAACCCCGCCCTTCACCATTGCCTCTCGTGAGTTCGCCGCGCCCCCGGGGGTACCCCTGGCGGCCGCAGGGGTACCCTCTCGGGTCGCGGCCTCGGCGGAGCTGGTGTCCGCCGGGACTGGAAGAAAGCATACGTCGCCCAAGTGCTCTTTTAAGAGCCGCACTGGGGGTCCCGGTTTCATCTGCGGGCCCCCCGCCAAAGGCACTTGTCAGTGGCCGCAGGGCCCCTTATAAGGGCCGGGGAGGGGGGTCCCGGTTCGGGCTGCGGGACCCCCGAACCCCAAAATGGCCCTTCTCAGGGCCCCTGCTGGAGGGAGCCTCCCCCCCCAGCGGCTCCCTCCCGTCCCCTCCCCGGGAGCGGCCGGGGCGGGGGCTTGGAGGGGTTTGCCGGGAGGGGGTGCGCGTCGGGTGTCGCGACCACCGGCCTGCGGCCCCTTCCGGCAGCCCTTCTAGCCTCCCGTTCCGAGATTGCCGCGAACGGGGAACGGGTTTGGAGGCTGCTGGGAAGTGCGCCCCCCCCCCCGGCGGCGGGTGGTCGCCGCTGCCGCCGCGGGGGGTGGGTGGGCGTATTCCCCGCCCCTTAGAGTTGCGTCCGTGAAGGGATTTTTAATTCCCTTCGCGGCGATCCTATATGAGTATTTCGCCGCGAGGGGCTTAAAATTACCGCGCACATCGCGGCCGCGATAGGTATCGGCGGTAATAGCGCTCGCCGTTTAAAATACGGCGAAGCTGCTATTTTCGCGGGCCTGCGATGTCGTGGTCATTTTTTTGCGCTAACGCGTGCCTTTATAATATGCCCCTATGACAATGGTGGAATTGTTGCCATCAGGGTAGAGCATCTTTTTTGTGGCCAATACCACTGTAATTCCGGCCGTAATATACGGCCAACTTAGGTCTTGAACCTTCCTACCGTAGGCTGCCAACCGACAGTTATTGGAGAGCAGCCAAGAAGTCGAGGATAACAGAGAACCAAGGAATTCCCTTTAACCCTGCCAGTGCCCTTTCCCTTTATAGAGGATCTTCTTCACCGTGTAACTTGGTGATAAAAAGGCCGTTGAATATCTATTTATTTGGACTTTGACGATGACTTTACCGATACCTCACGTAATGTTTTTCCAACGTTTATTAATGCTCACTTGTGCCTGAGCTCCTGCATGGCTCACAGTGTTACTTTTTGGCTTTCCATGACTCGTGATTGAAAAATGGATGTGACACAATCACACCCATGATTATTCCTAATACGACCCGGACCATCCTTCCGCCTGATCAATGCTGTACAATAAAAGAGGTTTGAGTTCTGCTGTACAAAAAACTGATTCCTTCCCAATGAATAAAGGCCATGGGGAATTAAGGTGAAACCTGACACTTTTGCTTCCATGTGTTTTCGTTTAATGGTAGTTTTATGCTTGCCGTCAATAATAGTAGAACTTTTATATCCCTGTAAATTCCCTTGTAGAGAAACTAGTATGAAGGTGGAAGAAATAGGCAAATGGTAAATATTAGAATACAATAAGGACCTTTACACAATTAAATGAACATTATAGGTAATTTGAACTGCTCGCTGCATCCTCCCACAGTCGTGTCACCGACACTCCTCCATCTCTTATGTATCACACCATAGGAGTTGCTTTAATAACTAGAATCACGCTTGCCTCTAGCGAGTAAGCGGGACACCCCACCTTACTTTTCTGATGAAAACTTTACATCGCTTCAGCCTCTGCTGCAGCACCTTCTTAGGCTGGTCCCCTTACCTCTTGCTGTCTCTACATCTCCTCGCGTTTTTCTCTATTACCCTCCACTGGCTCCCATTCTGATGTCTTTCACTAAGATGGAAGCCAGCTCGTCCTGGTCAGTTTAATTAGGAAAAGCTCCAATCTTCACTGTACTAATGGCTCCACGAGAACCCATTAGGATACAGTCCCTTTTCCACCTAGGGCATGCAGAGAATCCTTTCCTGTTCTCAGGGATCACAGCACCCCTTATCTTTCTTTATCTCAGAGACTCTGTTCCTTTCGGGTGGGGGGGGGGGGGCGTCAGGCCTCAGACCTTGTAAGAGGATGAGGAATCAGCAATGACCGGATGGCTTTACAGACAGCTTTGAGTCTTCAGTTTCCTCGATTTTGAAAAGACATAGCAGAGAACCCAAGGAACAGAGATGTATGTAGGTTTATTTTAAACTACGAGTGCAGCCAGTATGGGGTTAAATCTTAGTTTTGGGTGGTGGACTGCCCTATAAGGATATGGTTACTCTACTGTACCCTTACAAAGATAAACTATGTTTAATGAACAGCTGCTGTGGACAACTTGGAAAAACCCATGTATGTTTCGCTAACCCTCGAAGTATCCGTCCAATTTCGGTAACCGCTCAAATTTTGTTCTAAAAAGAAAAAAAATTTTTTCGCCCACCCTTGATGTATTGTTCGGTTACCCCTCGAATTGGCCCGTAACCCTTGAATGTACTGGTGCAAAACCCGACAATTGCCTCCTTGTTTTAAGAAGGGTTTTAACAAGTTTTTGGTGACAGTGACATTTCCCCATACCATTTCCCAGTGGCCACGCCATGTACAGTAAGTTCCCATGGTTAGTTTAGCTGTTTAAAAGGGGGGGGGCTGTGGCTGTGCACTATTAATAATTTTGGTAATTTGCCAAGTCCTCACTGTTTATTCCAAGTGTCCGGTAATAATTCACTTTTGGTAATACCCGCATGTTTATAAATAAGCCCATAGCCCGGTTGAATTACCATTATATTTGCAATGTGGGAATTATCTAGGTGTGGAGGCGATGTATAATCTAAACATTAAATGTGAACAAACAGAGCAATGTACCTGTATGTTTGGGAGCGCTATCCTTCAAACTGCCGGTCTCAGACGCCTTCAGTGATCCATGTCCCAATTGAATGTAAGATCTTCCAGGCATGGGTCCCTGCCCAAAAACCAAAGTAGGACCGGACCTCAAAATATTAAAACTCCGAAAACTTTATTTAGAAAAAAATTAAAAACATGCGCGGCCATTGCCACAATTTGGACATGTAGACCACAGAGATGACGCACACTCAGCTCGCCCTATGTGTGTTGTGGATCAACTTCAGTTCCTCGGGCTCCTGAGGAAGTGGAGGGGTTTTTAATATTTTGAAGTCCAGTTTTCCCTACCTCCTGTTTTTTGGTCAGGACCCCGCTTTGAAAGTACAATTAATAATGTAGTTATTTGTCATTTTTAAAATAAATATCACTAGGTTATCCGACTTGTTGGAAATGAATCATGCCCCTTTGAGCATTTGCTACAAGTCTAGAGCTTTCCCTGACTTGTACATGTTATTACTATTATTGTGGATTTTATAGAAGCGTCCAACATCTTCCGTGGTGTAGGATAGAATGGCTGGGGAGTGGTCGATGAAGACAGAGAGAAATGGACACTGTCACATCTGTTGCAACAGATGAATGAAGGAACTGATGTTGCCATTCACAGGTCTTTCGGCAGCCACTCCCAGTCCGTGTTTTACTTAATTATCTTTGTAACTCTATTGTCTGTGTGATGAACCTGTGTTAGCCTGGTACCACTGTCAATTCTTCCTCCTGCCCACCGTAGTGACACTCCATAGAGGACTGCACTATCGCATGGTTTCAGAATGTCCGCTCGTGCGTTTGTCTGATCCGGAGGGTGCGGTCTAAAAACATGCAATTATTTTACCCCGACTGACCATACACGGAACTACTAAATCCTTCAATATCAATATTGTAGTCTCTATTCCATCCACCTCCTTTGGATTCTTATAACTCCTATGCCTTGTTTCCTGGTATCACAATCCAACACAACATATTCAAAGATGGAGTAATTATAAGAACACTCACCACCCATAACGGTTTGTCGTAAACAATGATGTATTTAATTTGCGACCACTTCACACAACATGTTTTGGACAGGCAAGGTCCTTTTCTAAGTGTAATTGTAACTACAATCCCTTATGGGTTTGTGAGTGTTTCTTACTATTACTCATCTTTTAAATTGTTGTTTTACACTGAACTATTGGTTCATCCCGGCAAAATATTGTCATGGTGGGTACCCCGTCAAGTGGTTAATAAAAATGACATGTAGACCTTTTAGAACCTCTGTGAACTAACAAGCCGTAATCACCCGTCCGTCGTTTTTGACAACTCGGCTAGGACATCAATGAAAGTTTCTCCATCGACCACAACAGACATTAGACCTGCTCGGCCTAAAACTTTTCAATGATAATTTCACTTATATTCTTACATCTCACAGCTTGGACGTCCTGCACCTCCTGCTTCATCGTTGGGAATTAGTTTGAATCAAGCATTTCCAATTGTTTACTTTGGCAGATCTTCCTTATCCTTTCTGACGCTGCAGAAGAAACTCAAGAAACTCCCTCAGAGAGTTTGAATACAGAAGATTGTGTGTTTGTTGAGGTTATCACCAGCACATTGGCCCCATCAATTTCCAACGGAAAGTCATTTCAGATCCTTGTTTACATCATCAACAAGGTCAAATTTCTATACGTTCCCAGGAAATTAAAGGATTAATTAATCAAGAGTATTTACCAAGGTTCAGAATACAAATATCAAAGTCCAGACAGTGATTTAGATTAAATTAAATATTGCCCAAACTCAAAATTAACTAAATTCTACACAGCCTGGTTTTGAATCAAACACTTGGAATTAGTTTTACAGTTACACACTCCACGGCATTGGGTATTTAACTCTCTACATACATAAAACAAAAAACCTAAAGAGATCATATTGAATGTCCTTTTTTTGAACTTTTTTATATATATGGTGTATAATTAACCTTTTTCCTATAGCTGTCACTAGAGGTCTTCTTTCCTGGGTCTATAAGTGGTCTTTTGTATGTTTTTTATTGTTACAATCTTGTCGAGATGACGGTACACCATTGTACGAACGTCAGCTATGATGTTCCTGTGTATCATCAATACAAAGTACACAGGACTACAATCTGGTTGTGCATGGTATTTATTTGCTTAGTTCTCAATACATAAGGATCCACATTAAATGTCAGAAAAATTTAAATTATAAAGTCTCGAATCGGTGACCCCTCCACATGTAACATCTCAATTTGGGAACCTCAACATATTATCCTTAGATTTTGGTGAACCCCATGAGAGCACTTCGATTTCTGTAACCCTGGAATGTATCGTCGGTAACCTTAACATATATCGTTCCATTTTCATAGACTCGAATGTAGGTTGTCAATTTCGTAAACCCTTGAATGTATTTCTGTAACCTCAAAGTATTGTTTGTAATCCTCTAATTGCCAATCCCTAAAAGTACGCATGTAAGAAACCTGACAAGGGCCCATCGTGAATAAATTTAGTGTTTAAAAAGTCATGTTCCCCAGACCTATTTCTCAGGTACCAGCCATATAACAGTAGTTACCATTGATATTTTATCTGTAATTAATCCAAACTTTTCGAACTATTGGGACCCTCATTGACTTTTCTGATGCTCTTTACTTGAAGTTTTAACTTTATTCCTACATTCTAAGTTTCGAAAATGAACTGAAAGGAAGTTCATCCATCTCTAATAAACACCAAGGGACGCCCTAAACAATAAACCAGGGATTGTCTGAAAATATGAGATATAACAATATTTACGTTCATTACGTCCTGGGCTGTATTTTGGCTTTAATCCTAATAGATTTGAACTTTCCTAGAACGTGTTTCTCTGCCAAATGTTGGTTCCTGTGTCCAGTGGAAATTTCTGAGATAGAATAGAATCTATTGTTTCTGATCAAGCTCTCCGAGTCAGGGAAGCAGAAGGAAAGGCTGGAGGAGGATGAGGCAATGGATAGGTCTGAACACCTGCACAAACAGCTGCTGAAGATGTTCTCCTGATATCTGCACCAAGGGCTTGGATGGAAATGCTAAAAAAACCTTGGATTCTGTTCTGAGCCACCAGTCACAGCACAGGTTTAGATTGAGTCCCCAAGGAGGTAATTACTGTCACACAGAAAGTCTTACAGCCATAACCCTGATAATGGCGAAGTATCTGGTGAAAGCAGAGCATGTCCATGGCCATTATTTATTCTCTTGTAGCTGGAAAAAATCCAATGTTTTCTGTTACAGGACATTATACTCACCTCAGCCCCACTCCTCCTTTATTCCAGGTCACTTGTACCCAGAAACATAAGCGATAGTCCTCCCCCCTAGGTTTAGCTAATTAACTCCGAACAAAGCCTCAAACTTTTCTTTGTATGGCCGCCCTCGCTGCACTTCTGATCTATTCTGCGGCCTGGCCAATAGGAAGACTTCTGTACTAGAAGTGCATCTTATTGGTGGTCTGGCCCTTAACAAAAGTTTAACAGATTTACCCATGTTTTAAATTTACCTGACCATCAATGACTTTTAACTTTGGTTAATGCAGATAGACAAAAAATTGTAAAATGTTATAATTTCAAAGTGTGTTGGAATGTGGATCGGAACATGTCCCTTTATATACTGACCCTCACACCAACGTGAGTATTAGAAGAATAGGGGAGCTTGCTTTGTAATGGACACGTCAAATTGTAACCTGTCAGCCCATCTTTCAATTCGAATCACCAGGAGTTTAGTTTCCCTTTTCCCCATGCACAGTCCTTCACCTTCTCCTGCTGCTGAACTATCTATTTTTCAAAGCACTCCGTCGCCACGTTGGCTGTGCAAAAATGTAAAACCTAAATATCTTATGAAAAAATTCAGGTTGACGCACATCTATTGATCTATAAAATGATGACCTCTTAAGGAGCACTAAAGTGTAAAAACAACATAAGAAAATAATTTCCTACCTCACATTCTACCTGGTCAGCAATCTGAGCTCTTCAAATGATGCAACGCTGATGCGGCTGACAGCTCTCCGTTTTGTTGCTACTACTACCATACTCATGCATGGGCAAGTCATGAAGAATTATGATTGAGGGTCCTGCTTTCCTAGCTTTTCTGTTGTGTTGTATTTTAAGTTTTTATTTTTTGTTGTTAGAATTGTCCTTCATTTTTAATAATTGTTTCCTCTGCCCTAATATACAACACTCAATTCTTTCCATCTTTGGAAACTGATATCCTTTAAGTTTACTATGCATTACAAATCTAAAAGTAAAAAAAAACACACCAAAATGGCTTAAGGAACACTAAACCTAAATAAGTGTTTCCCATTTGTTTGTATATTCACAGAAGGTGGAGAAACCTTATTCTCACCTCCCTGTGAATATAATTACGCGGGGGACCTGGAACTTACCTTAACCTCCAGCGCTCCCACTCACAAGCCGTTCTTCACAGAACAGCTGTTCTCTCCTGATCGCGCGCCTATCTTTTGTATTGGCAAACGATGAACGCCCCATCGTGCGCATTCATGCAATAATGAAACTTTAACGATCTTCTAAGACCATACATTCAAGGATTGTGGAAGCACTCCAATTAGGCCTAATTTACAACTACGTTTAGTAGAACGTGCTACTGATCTGGTCAACATTAGAGTACTTCCACATCCTTGTATTGTATGTATTTATTAGGAAGCTCATGGTCAGCCTCCATGTGGTAATAGCAACCCCCAACAACCCCCTTTTTATGGAGGTCCTATGCCTTTAATATAAAGCACTGATGGCCTCTTCCTCATTTTGAAAAGCCAAAGGGCTGGGGGGAAGTGAGAAAGCCTGTTTATGGATCCAGTGCACAACTATGAGAAATGCAAAAGTTTGCTAATGGTAATTTAAAAAGGTTAGAAGTTAAACCTTCCAGACTGGGGTTACCTTGACTTGGTTTGAAAGGCTTTTCATTCATGACAGTAATATATACTAAATCCCCTTTGTTTATAAAGTATGCCATGTGCAGATAATATGATTATAGTATGGGGCATAGGTAGACTGTGATGTAAGATTGACTGAAGTTCGCGTCACATGACAGAGAACACAGACAGGAGTCTCAACCAGAAACAAATCCATCATGATTTTCTCTTCTTACCTACTATATGAATAACAGTAAAGTACCACAATAAACTGTCAATATCATAGAACACGTGTCCACAGCAGAATGGAGTTTGAGTTAATTATAGAATATGTATATACTTGAGTAATAAACGAAGTACCTATTTTTCAGAAAAAAATTAAAGTGATTGACTTGAGTATAAACCGGGTAAAATTATGACATTATGACCACTACTGCCTTCTGATTCTGTATGGTTTTCAGGCTTTAGTTGCCCTTTAAATGACCCAGATTCCCATAACAGTAGTCCCATACAGTAATAGCCAAATCCAGTATGTCTATTACTGTAGGGGAATTCTGCTGTCCATTTAAATGGCAATACAAGTCTCAAAATAATACAGAATCAGAAGGCAACAATAGATAACATTCTCCTTCTTATTCTGTATTATTTTTTAGTTGCCCTTTAAATGGACAGCAATTTTTCCATAATGTAGTCCCATATAGTAATCCATACTGCATTTGGCAATTACTGTATGAGAATTCTGCTGTCCATTTAAAAGACTACTAAAGCCTTGTCACTCAAGATGTTGTGGAAACTACAACTCCCAGCATGCTTTAAAGGTGGGAGTTGTCATTTCCAACATCTGGACCCTCAGCCTCCCACCCAATTCAGTGGGTACCTTTTGTGGCATTCTTCTGTAGTATCCTTTCCCTGGCATACGGTAACTTTGTGGCCATGCTTTCCTGGATCCTTTCCTGGCAGCTTCTGCAATACTAACCGGAGAAATCCGAAGCTGGTTGCTCACTCCCATGCTCCTATACTGAAGTGACATCAGCCGGCAACCCATGTAGGTAGTGTGGACCGAGCAAGTGGCTTCCGGATTTCTCCTGTAATTAACTGACTCGAGTATAAACCAAGTTTGGTTTTTCAGGCTGATTTTACAGCCTGAAAAACTCGGTTAATCTCGAGTATATACAGGTAGGCAAATTCGACCCAAAATAACTTGACTGAATTTATCAACTCTTCCCGGTTTTTAAACTTAGAAATGCAATGTACTAAACTTGGAAAAGTGAATCTATACTGTATGATGTGTGTACATGCCCCCATTTGATTTCTGTTCGCACACCAATGCCTTGGAAGTGTATTTTTGAACTGCACTTATGTAACACAATCAGATTTTCATGTTACTAATAAAGATGTCCGAACTTCGCAAATCCGGTCCGCTCGAGGATCGGCGATTTTCGAAAAAATTCGGAAATCCGCGAGCGGACCCATTAAAATGAAAAAAACCCTCGAAATTCGAACGAGAATTTTTTGAAAATATGTATTTTCAAAAATACGAGCAATCCTCGTATTCCGTAAATTTTCGAAAGTACGTATTTATGGAAATAAGAAATCCTTGTATTTTTCAAAATTTTAGAAAATACAAAAATCCGCAAAAAATCTTGCCGTTCGCGAACGGGATAAATCCGCGGCGGATCCGGGTTCGGATCCGCGAACCGGCCATCCCTAGTTACTAATAATAAATGTGTAAAAAAAAAATTGTTCGGTGGAGAATCGGACATTTCTGTGTGTGGTTCAGTGTTTGATTATTTTTTCTAAAAGTCAATCATTTCATTTTTCATTGAAATGTAAACAAATCAAAGATTAGTTGGGCTTGTGTTCATTTAAAGATCCAATGAACATCCACTTGGACAGTTAACACATACCGCATAAACATATGGTGATATATCACTATTGCTACCAATAGGAGCTGGCCCCTTGGTGGCCCTAGGAAGACTCATTGAAATATTTATTGCCAACACAAATTTTTAAAGGGTATCTCCACTCATAATTTCAAGTTTATGGCATCTAGTTCTATTGAAGAACGGGAGGTAAAGGAGCTGGCCTTACCTTCCGTTCTTCAATAAACAACAGGAGACTGGTGAGCAGTTAGGAAACTTACCCCGCTCGCTCGCTCCTTTACCTCCCGTTCTTCAATAAACTAGATGCCTAAACCTTGAATTATGAAGTGGAGATACCCTTAAACTTCCCCTTTACAGGACTTTATCTCCAACCCCAAAATTCTGACCTCCCTCCTTTACTCAACCTTTCTGTTCATATCTCTGTCATGGGCTTCCCTCTTCCTTGGTAGCTTTCAAATATTAAATAAGTTCTGATTGGTTGGGCCAAAAGTAGCACCATTTTTAATGATCTTTTTTTTAATGAAACTTTATTGAATCTCCTGATTTTATTAAGGGTGAAGCCTTCAAGATGGAGCAATGATAAATGAATAAAATGGGGGTCATAATGAAACGAGGGGATTTCTGGGGAAGACAAATAAGATGTATCATGCATCTAAACTGGTTCATCTTATATCTGTTGTATTCAATTAGATCAACTGGACTTAAATGTATTTCTTGAAGACGTTTTCGCTAGTCATCCTCTGGCTTTCCTCAATCAGAATGACTTGTACAAGAATCTGTGGCAATTATGTACCCTGGAAAATCCCAATTAGCATATCACAGCCAGGTGTTAGGGGTGTGATTAATAGTGGCTAAGAGGTTTATATGGAACGCCCCAGAGTAAGGTGTTTAAAACACGCATTTGTAGCATGGCAGACAGTTGGTGTCGAACCCCCCACCTCTATTTAGGCTTTGTTTCTTCTTTATTTTCACATAAATGCCTCTTAACACCTCCTCTTGAACCAGTCACGTTCCTTCGCCATTATGTTAACATTACAATCTTCAAAGGTATTGTCCTTTATATCCTTAAGATGCAGATACAACGGCTGAGTCCTGACCTGGATGAATGAGAACCTTCACAAGCATATTTCTAATCATTTTGGGGAGAAAACCCTCAAACTTGTACGGCATATGAAAAGACAGCAGGAAGATTGGCAGACTACAAAACCACCTGCGATTTAACCTCCGATGCAGACAACAAGGCTAGTACCATGCAGTATATACGTCTGGATTCCACGGTAAAGGCATCAGAGCCAAACGATACTGCAAAAGGCTCAAACACAGCTCCTAAGTGAAACGGGTACGACAGACACATTTTACAGTCGTGCTCTTTAATGCACAACATTAGTCACCTAGAACAGACCTGGCCTCACAGCTCCTTGTCCATCTGGGAAAGAGTGATGGGTTCACCAACAAACACAGCCTTTCTCAGCACTGTAAGGGCAAACCAAAGGCAACAGAACAGTTCTCTATTCTGTCATCCCCTAGAACAGCCCCAAAGGAGACAACTACCTTGGATACAAAGGAGGGAGTGTGCACTTTCATCAAACAAGGAGGAATGGGTGAGAACTTGTCTAACAGACCCTGACCCAGCCAGAAATGGAGTCCTTGGTAGGGCTTGAATTTTGCCATCACCCCTAAGCCATCCCTTGTGGATATTATAGCAGCCACGAAGCCTCTATCCACAGTAATAAGTATCACAGAGTGAGGCAAGACAACTTCGCCTTAAGGTATCTGCAGCCTTAGCCAGTGCTAAAACTCCTTCATCTAAACCTGACTACACAGAAAGAAAGCCTTAACATCCCTCAAGAAGATTCCGTAATCACCATTCTACCGGCAGACAAGGGAGATGCACAGTGGTACTCAACACCTCAGACTACTCATGATAAGGTGACCATGCTCCTGGCCGATAAACACAATGAGGCTTTAACAAGGGATCCCACCAGCCGTTACAAGAAAAGAGTCCATAGACTTACTACAACCGCTTCAAAAGGATAAGCCATTGACCGAGCAATGTATCATCGCCTCTACCTGGTGAGGCACATCCATGCTATATGGACTCCCAAAGATACATAAGGAGGGCGCCCCACTAAGACCTATAGTCCGCGCAATCACTCGGTACATACAAGGTGGCAAAATATCTAGCTAACATCTTAGGACCTTTGGTGGGAAGTTCTAAGCATCACATCCAACTCTCAGAATTTCACCAACAAGATTGAAGATATAGTACTCGGTGTAGAAGAAACTATGGTGTCCTAATGAGTGACATCTCTCTTCACTTGTATACCACCAAGGAGGCTGTTGTACATGGTGAGAAAACGGCTGGGCCAAGACAGCACTCTTACCAGCAGAACTGATCTAACCCAGAACAGGTGTTTCCTTGTTGGACTTGTGCCTGATAACCACCTATTTCAAATAAGGGATAAGTTCTATAAGCAAAAACATGATGTGCTATGGGATCTCCATTTTCACCAAATGTGGCCAACCTTTACATGGAGGAGGTAGAAACACAGGCGTTATACCTTTAAGGGCCATAGCAACCCAGCCACTGGTCAGATATGTTGATGACACCTGGTTAAAATCCACCAAGGAAGTACAAGCTTTCACAGAACACATTAATGCGGTGGACCAAAAACATTAATTCACAAGGGAATACAAACAACAAACTGGCTTTCTTGACGCTTGGTAGAAGTTAAGGAAATGGTAACTGGAAGTAGAGGTTTACAGAAAACCAACACCACAGATCAGTATTTGATGTTTTGACTCCCACCACCCTTTAGATCACAACTGGGTGTCATCAGAACCCTGCAACACAGAGCTGAGAACCATCCCCACTAGCCACAGAGGCGAAGGCTAAAGAAGAAAACATCTCAGAGGAGCCCTTAAAACTTGTGGATATCCAGACTGGGCCTTTGTAAAAGAAGTAGAAGGAAAGAAAAGAACACAATACAACATGAAGGGGAAAGCAAGACAGGAGGAAGAACATGGTCATCCCATATGTAGCAGGGGTCTCTTAGAAATAACGAAGAATTTTCAAAAACATCGTATCCCTGTCTGCTTTAAACCGAACAACACACTGAGGCAGCAATTGTTACTTCGAAAGACCAATACCAAAACAAAAAAGCGACATCATATATGCAGTGCAGTGCAGTGAAGAATGCTCTGATTTGTATGTGGGGGAGACCAAACACAACTGCATCAACGTATGGCCCAGCACAGAAGAGCCAATTCCTCGGGTCAGGCCTCAGCCGTGTAACTCTGCATCTTAAGGATAAAGGACAATCCTTTGAAGATGTAATGTAAAGGGTAATTTAGAAGGTATGTAGATAAAGAGGGGTATAGAAGGTATATAGATAAAGGGTAATTTAGAAGGTATATAGATAAAGGGTAATTTAGAAGGTAGGTAGATAAAGAGGGGTATAGAATGTATATAGATAAAGAGTAATTAGATAAAGAGTAGAGATGGACGAACTTTCGAAAGTTCAGTCTATTTTTTGAACTTTCGAACTATATGGAAAGTCCGAAAACGGACCCATTACAGTCAACGGGAGTCAAATCGTTTGAAAAGTTCGAATGAAATACAATTAAAATATCAATGGTAACTTAATGTAAATACTTTCAAGCTCTCGCATTTTAACATTTGATAATTATCCCATGAACGACTCACGGATTCGATAATTTGATATTTACTCGCGTATTGGTATAATAGACATTTTACTCGCAGATTCGATAATTCGATATTTACTCGCGTATTGGTATAATAGACATTTTAAATTATCGAATCCGTAGTCGTTCTGGGATAATTATCAAATGTTAAAATGCGAGAGCTTGAAAGTATTTACATTAATTACCATTGATATTTTAATTGTATTTCATTCGAACTTTTCAACACGTTTGACTCCCGTTGACTGTAATGGGTCCGTTTTCGGACTTTCCATATAGTTCGAAAGTTCAAAAAATAGACTGAACTTTCGAAAGTTCGTCCATCTCTACTCTTTATCTAATTACTCTTTATCTATATACATTCTATACCCCTCTTTATCTACCTACCTTCTAAATTACCCTTTATCTATATACCTTCTAAATTACCCTTTATCTATATACCTTCTATAACCCTCTTTATCTACATACCTTCTAAATTCCCCTTTATTTACCTACCATTTATATCTCCCCTTTACCTACCTACCATCTATATCCCCTCTTTATCTACCTACCTTCTATATCCCCTCTTTATCTATCTACCTTCTAACTTACCCTTTATCTATCTACCTTCTTACCCACTTTATCTACATACCTTCTATATTCCCCTTTACCTACCTTCTTTAACCCTTCTTTATACTACCTACCTGCTACTTACCCTTACCTACCTACCTTCTATACACCTCTTTATCTACATACCTTCTAAATTCCCCTTTACCTACCTTCTTTACCCATCTTTATCTACCTACCTGCTAACTTACCCTTTACCTACCTACCTTCGATACCCCTCTTTATCTACATACCTTCTAAATTCCCCTTTATTTACCTACCATCTATATCTCCCTTATCTACCTACCATCTATATCCCCTCTTTACTACCTACCTTCTTATCCCTCTTTATCTACTACCTTCTATATCCCCTCTTTATCTACCTACCTTCTGTATCCCTCTTTATCTACCTACCTTCGATATCTCCCTTTATGTATATGTATTTTGTAACAATAAATTCAGAAGGAATAACCATACATTTTTCTAAATATCCCACATTGCTTTCTAAATCCGTATATGGATAGGTGTTCAGACAGAGTTTTCTTTGTGCCTTTCTCTATATCAACTGTCAGGTTGGCTTTGATAGGGTATGAGGATGAAATAGAAGCACATGCCTTTACCATGTAACTACTACATTCTGTATAGGCAAATCAAGTCCATTTTTCCTGCCAAATATGACCGCACATCTGAACATATGACCCTGAATATCTCCATAGAATTTACCAAGTATTAACATATTTCCCAGTAACGTATATACTGTATAAGGGGAATAGCAGTAAATTGAATCCATTATGCACTAGGTCCTTAGATAAAGAAGTAAAGGTCCCATCCACATGCAACAAACATGGCAAATTCACAACAAAATACTGCAAAACAAATTTCCTTGTACAACCAAAGATATTGTATTATCTTCCTCTACTAGTAGTAACGGGAGCTGAATACGACTAACAGACATTTTCCATTCAGAACAACTGACACTATGACAATGGTGGTAATTTGTTGGCATCAGGGTAGAGCATCTTTTGTGCCATACACTGTAATACCGGCAAAGTATATACGGCCAACTTAGGTCTTAGAACTTCCTTACCAGGCTCCCAACCTACATTATTGGAAGCAGCCAAAAGTCGAGGATATACAGAGAACCAAGGAATTCCTTTAACCCTGCCAGTGCCCTTTCCTTTATAGAGGATCTTCTCAACCGTGTAACGTGGTGATAAAAAGGCCGTTGAATATCTATTTATTTGGACTTTGAGCGATGACTTTATTTACCGATTACCTACGTAATGTTTTCCAACTTTTAATTAATGCATCACTGGTGCCTGAGCTCCTGCATGGCTCACAGTGTTTATTATTGGCTTTTCCATGAGCTCGGTGATTGAAAATTGGGATTTGACACAATCAGCACCCATGAGGATTCCTAATACTGCCCGGCCATCCTTCCGCCTGATCAAATGCTGTACAATAAAAAGAGGTTTGAGTTCTGCTGGTACAACTGATTTCCCAATGAATAAAGGCCATGGGAATTAAAGGTGAAACACCTGACACTTTTGTTTCATTGGTGTTTTTCGTTTAATGGCAGTTTTTATGCTGCCGTCAATAATTATTAGACTTTTATTCCCCTGTAAATTCCCTTGTAGAGAAGACTAGTATGAAGGTTGGAAGAAATAGGCAAAATGGTAAATATTAGAATAAATAAGGACCTTTACACATTAAATGACATTATAGTATTGACTGCTCTCTGCATCCTCCCACGGCAGTGTCACCGACACTCCTCCCATCTCTTATGTATCACACCAGAGGAGTTGACTTGTAATAACTAGAATCACGCTTGCCTCTAGCGAGTAGCGACACCCAAACCTTAGTCTTTCTGATGAACTTTACATCGCTCAGCCTCTGCTGCAGCACCTCTTAGGCTGGTCCTTACCTCTTAGCTGTCCTTACAGTCTCCTCGGCTGTTTTCTCTATTACCCTCACTGCTTCCCAGTCTGATGTCTGTCACTAAGATGGAAGCAGCTCAGGTCCTGGTCAGTTTAATTAGGAAAGAGCTCCAATATTCACTGTACTTAATGGCTCCACTGAGAACCCATTAGGATCCAGTCCCTTTTCCCACCTAGGGCAGCAGAGATCCTTTCCTGTTCCTCAGGAGGCACAGCACCCCCTTATCTTTCTTTATCTCAGAGACCTCTGTTCCTTCGGGGGGGGGGGGGCGCATGCCTCAGACCTTGACGAGGACGAGGAATCAGCAATGACCGGATGGCTTACAGACAGCTTGGAGTCTCAGTTTCCTGGATTTTGAAAAGACATAGCAGGAGAACCATAAGGAACAGAGGTGTATGGTAGGTTTATTTTAAACTACAGAGTGCAGCCAGTATGGGGTTAAATCTTAGTTTTGGGGGTGGACATGCCCTTAAGGAGGATTTTACTCTACTGTACCCTTACAAAGATAAACATATGTTAATGAAAGCTGCGTTGACAACTATGGAAAACCCATGTATGGTTCGCTAACCCTCGAAAGTATCGTCCAATTTCGGTAACCCCTCGAATTTATGGTTCTATTTTCGCCAACCCTTGATGTATCGTTCGGTACCCCTCGAATCGGCCGTAACCCTTGAATGTATCTTGTGCAAACCCACAATTGCCTGCTTGTGTTTAAGAAGGGTTTTAACAAGTTTTGGTGACAGTGACATGTTCCCCAGACCATTTCCCAGGTGCCACAGCCATTTACAGTAAGTTTCCCATTGTTAGTTTAGCTGTGTTAAAAGGGGTGGGGGCTGTGGCTGTGAACTACTAATAATTTGGTAATTTGCAGCCTCACTGTTTATTCCCAAGTGTCCGGTAATAATTCACTTTTTGGGTAATAACCGCAGGTTTTAAATAAGCCCATAGTCCCAGGTTAATTACCAATTATATTTGCAATGTGGGAATTATCTAAGGTGTGGAGGCGATGTAGAATAAACTTCATTAATAATGTGAACAAAGCATGTACCTGTATGTTTGGGAGCGCTATCCTGCATAAACTGCCGGTGTCCAGACGACTTCAGTGATTCCATGTCCCAATTGATGTAAGATACTTCCAAGCATGGGTCTTGCCCAAAAACAGAAGTAGGCCACCGGACTTCAAAATATTAAAAACCCGAAAACTTTATTAGAAAAAAATTAAAAACTAGCGCGGGCCATTGCCACATTTGGACATGTAGACCACAAGAGATGGACGCACCTCACAGCTTCGCCCTATGTGTTTTGTGGATCACTTCCAGTTCCTCGTGGCTCCTGAGGAAGTGGAGGGGTTTTTTAATATTTTGAAGTCCAGTTGCCTACCTCCTGTTTTTGTCCAGGACCCACGCTTAGTTATTGTCATTTTTAATAAATCATCACTATGGTTATCCGACTTGTTGGAATGATCATTCCCCTTTGAGCATTTGACTGCAAGTCTAGAGCTTTCCCTGACTTGTACATGTTATTACTATTATTGTGGATTTATATAGCGCCAACATCTTCCGTAGTGTAGGATATTAATGGCTGGGAGTGGTCGATGAAGACAGAGAAATGGACACTGTCACAATCTGTTCAGACAGATGAATGAAGGAAGCTGATGTGACCATTCACAGGTCTTTCGGCAGCCACTCCCAGTCCGTTTTACTTAATTTCTTTGTAACTCTTATTGTCTGTGTGATTGAACCTGTGTTAAGCTGGGTACACACTGTCAGATTCTTCCTCCTGACCAACCGTGTTGACACTTCCATAGAGGACTGCACGATCGGCTATGGTTTTCAGACATGTCCGATCGTGCGTTTGTCTGATTCGAGGTCATGTCTGAAAAAACATGCAATTATTTTACCCGACTGACCAGTACACTGAACTATCCTTCAATATCAATATTGTAGTCTCTATTCCACCTCCTTTGGTTCTTATAACTCCTATGCCTTGTTCCTGGGTATCACAATCCACACAACATATTCAAAGATGAGTAATATAAGAACCCTCACAACCACATACGGTATTGTAGTTAAACAAGGATGTATTTAATTGCAGACCCACTCACACAACATGTTTTGGACAGCAAGGTCCTTTCTTAGTGTATTGTAACTACAATACCTTATGGGTTGTGAGTGTTCTTTATTACTCACTTTTAATATGTGTGTTACACTGAACTATTGGTCGATCCGGCCGAAATATTGCATGGTGTGTGTACCCAGCTTAAGTGGTTAATAAATGACATGTAGACATTTTAGAACCTCTGTGAACAACAAGCCGTAATCACCGTCCTTCTGTTTGGACAACTGCTAGGTATCATCAAAGGAAAGTTCTCCAGAACCACAACCAGACCACCATTGACTGATCGGCTAAAACTTTTCAATGATAATTTCACTTTATTCTTACATCTCACAGCTTGGACGTCCTGCAAATCTGCTTCATGTTGGGAATTAGTTTGAATCAAGCAGTTTCCAGGTTCTTGGCAGATCTTCCTTATCCTGTTCTGACCTTGCAGAAGAAACTCAAGAAACTCCCTCAGAGAGTTGAATACAGAAGATGTGTGTTTGTTGAGGTTTACACCAATGGCAACATTGGCCCCATCAATTTCCAACGTGAAAGGTCATTTCAGATCCTTGTTCATCAACAGAGGTCAACATTTGCATTACGTTCCAGGAAATTAAAGGATTAATTAATCAGAGGATTAACCAAGGTCAGAATACAAATATCAAAGTCCAGAACAGTTGATTTAGATTAAATTAAATTGCCCAAAATCAAATTAACTAAATTCTACACAGCCTGGTTTTATCAACACTTGGAATTAGTTTAAGTTACACAGCTCCACGGCATTGGGTATTTAACTCTCTACATACATAAAACAAAAACCTAAAAGTGATATTGAATGTCTTTTTTGACTTTTTTATATATATGTGTATAATTACCTTTTCCTATAGCTGTCACTAGAGTTCTTCTTCCTGGGTCTATAAGGTGTCTTTTGTATGTTATTTTATTGTTACAATCTTGTCTGAGGAAGGTACACCATTGTACCGAACGTCACTATGATGTTCCTGTGTATCATTCAATAAAGTACACAGGACTACAAGTCTGGTTGTGCATGGTATTTATTTGCTTATGTTCTCTATATACATAAGGATCCACATTAAATGATCCACGAAAATTTTGATAATTATAAAAGTCTCGAATCGGTGACCCTCCAATGTAACTCTCAAATTTGGGAACCCTCAATATATCCTTAGATTTTGGTAACCCTCAGATGTAGCCTTCGATTTCTGTAACCCTTGAATGTATCGTTCGGTAACCCTTAAATATATCGTTCCATTTCAGTAAGACTCGAATGTAGTGGTCAATTTCGGTAACCCTTGAATGTATTGTTCTGTAACCCTCAAAAGTATTGTTTTGGTAATCCTCAAATTGGCCAATCCCCTAAATGTAGCATTTAGAAACCTGACAATGGCCCGATCGTGAATAAAGTTAGTGTTTAAAAAAGTCATGTTCCCCAGACTATTTCTCAGGTACCAGAGCCATTTACAGTAAGTTACCATTGATATTTTATCTGTAATTAATCCAAACTTTTCGAACTATTGGACTCCTCATTGACTTCTGATCTTTTACTGAAGTTTTACTTTTACTAAAGTTCTACAGTTCGAAAATGAACTGAAGGAATTCATCCATCTCTAATAACACCAAGGACGCCCATAAAATAAAAACAAGGCGCATTGTCTGAAAATATGAGATATAACAATATTTACGTTCATTACGGCCCTGGGCTGTATTTTTGGCTTTAATCCTAATAGATTTGAACTTTCCTAGACACGGTTTCTCTTCTCGTGCCAAATGTTGGTTCCTGTGTCCCGTGGAATTTCTAGAGATATATAGAATCTATTTGTTCTGATCAAGCTCTCCGAGTCAGGGAAGCAGAAGGAAAGGCTGGAGGAGGATTAGGCAATGGATAGGTCTGAACACCTGCACAAACAGCTGCTGAAGATGTTCTCCTGATATCTGCACCAGAGGGCTTGGATGGAAATGCTAAAAAAACCCTGGATTCTGTTCTGAGCCACCAGTACAGCACAGGTTTTAGATTGAGTCCCCAAGGAGGTAATTACGTGTCACACAGAAAGTCTTACAGCCATAACCCTGAATAATGGCGAAGTATCTGGTGAAAGCAGAGCAGTGTCCAGGGCATTATTTATTCTCTTGTAGCTGGAAAAATCCAATGTTTTCTGTTAAAGGACAATTATACTCACCTCAGCCCCCACTCCCTCCTTTATTCCAGGTCACTTGTACCCAGAACATAAAGCGATAGGTCCTCCCCCCTAGGTTTTAGCTAATTAAATCCGAACAAAGCCGTCAACTTTTCTTTGTATGGCCGCCTCGCTGCACTTCTATGTCATTCTGCGGCCTGGCCAATAGGAAGACATTCTGTACTAGAAGTGCATCTTATTGGTGGTCTGGCCCTGACAAAAGTTTAACAGATTTACCCATTTTTAAATTTACACTGACCTATCAGATGACTTTTAACTTTGTTAATGCAGATAGACAAAAAAAATTGTTAAAATGTTATAATTTCAAAGTGTGTTGGAATGTGGATCGGAACATGTCCCTTTATATACTGACCTCACAACCACGTGAGTATTAGAAGATAGGGGAGCTTGCTTGTAATGGACATGTCAATTGTAACCTGTAGCCCATTCTTTCAAGTACCAGGAGTTTAGTTCCCTTTCACAGGCACATCCTTCCCTTTCTCCCTGCCTGCTGGACGTCTAGTTTTTCAAAGCATCCGTCTGCCACGTTTCTGTGCAAAAATGTAAAACCTAAATGATCCTTATGAAAAATTCAGGTTGACGCCATCTATTGATCTATAAAATTGATGACCTCTTAAGGAGCACTAAAGTGTAAAACAACATCAAGAATAATTTTTCCTACCTCACATTCTTACCTTGTGTCAGCAAGGTATCTTATCTCTTCAAAGATGGATGCACGCTGATGCGCTGACAGCTCTCCGTTTTGCTACTACCCATACTTAGTGCATGGGCAAGCTGAAAGAATTATGATTGAGGGTCCTGCTTTCTAGCTTTTCTGTGTGTTGTATTTTAAGTTTTTATTTTTTGTTGTTAGATTTGTCCTTCATTTTTAAAATTGTTTCACTCTTGCCCTATATATACAGCTCAATTCTTTCCAATCTTTGGAAACTGATATCCTTTAAGTTTACTATGCAATTACAAATCTAAAGTAAAAAAAAACAACCAAAATGGCTTAAAGGAACACTAAACCTAAATAAGTGTTTCCCATTTGTTTGTATTATTCACAGGAAGTGAGAACGCTTATTCTCACTCCCTGTGAATAATATTAACGCTCGGGGGACCTGGAACTTACCTTACCGCGCTCCCACTCACAAGCCGTTCTTCACAGAACAGCTGTTCTCTCCTGATCCGCGCCCTATCTTTTGTATTGGCAAACGATGAACGACCCATCGTGCGGCATTCATGCAATAATGAAGCTTTAACGATCTTCTAAGACCATACAATTCAAGGATTGTGGAAGCACTCCAATTAGCTAATTTACAACTACGTTTAGTAGACGTGCTACTGATCTGGTCAAACATTAGAGTACTTCCACAATCCTTGTATTGTATGTATTTATTAGAAGCATGGTCAAGCCTCCATGTGGTAATAGCACCCCCAACACGCCCCTTTTATGGGAGGTCCTATGCCTTTAATAAAAGCACTGGATGGCCTCTTCCCTCATTTTGAAAAGCCAAAGGGCTGGGGGGAAGTGAGAAAGCCTGTTTATATGGATCCAGTGCACAACTATGAGAAATGCAAAAGTTTGCTAATGGTAAGTTAAAAAGGTTAGAAGTTAGAACCTTCCAGACTGGGGTTACCTTGACGTGGTTTGAAAGGCTTTTCATTCATGACAGTAATATATACTAAATCCCCTTTGTTTTAAAGTATGCCAGTGTCAGATAATATGATATAGTATGGGGCATAGGTAGACTGTGATGTAAGATTGACTGAAGTTCGATCACATGACAGAGACACAGACAGAGTCTCAACCAAGAAAACAAATCCATCATGATTTTCTCTCTTACCTACTATATGTATAACAGTAAAGTAACCACAATAAACTGTCAATATCATAGAACACGGTGTCCACAGAAAAATGGAGTTAGTTAAGTTATAGAATATGTATATACTTGAGTATAAACGAAGTACCTATTTTTACCAGAAAAAAAATTAAAGTGATTGACTTGAGTATAAACCGAGGGTAGAAATTATGACATATGACCACTACTGCCTTCTGATTCTGTATGGTTTTCAGGCTTTAGTTGCCCTTTAAATGACAGCAGATTCCCATACAGTAGTCCCATACAGTAATAGCCAAATCCAGTATGTCTATTACTGTATGGGAATTCTGCTGTCCATTTAAATGGCAACTAAAGTCTCAAAATAATACAGAATCAGAAGGCAACAATAGATAACATTCTCCTTCTTATTCTGTATTAATTTTTTAGTTGCCCTTTAAATGGACAGCAGATTTTCCATAATGTATCCCATATAGTATCCATACTGCATTTGGGCAATTACTGTATGAGAATTCTGCTGTCCATTTAAAAGACTACTAAAGCCTTGTCACTCCTCAAGATGTTTGGAAACTACAACTCCCAGCATGCTTTTATAGGTGGGAGTTGTCATTTCCAACATCTGGACCCTCAGCCTCCCACCCAATTCAGTGGGTACCTTTTGTGGGCATTCTTCTGTAGTATCCTTCCCTGGCATACGGTACTTTTGTGGCCATGCTTTCCTGGATCCTTTCCTGGCAGCTTCTGCAATACTAACCGCGAAAATCCGGAAGCTGGTTGCTCACTCCCATGCTCCCTATACTGAAGTGACATCAGCCGGCAACCAGTGTAGGTAGTGTGGGACCGAGCAAGTGGCTTCCGGATTTCTCCTGTAAGTTAACTGACTCGAGTATAAACCAAGTTTGGTTTTTCAGGCTGATTTTAACAGCCTGAAAAACTCGGTTAATACTCGAGTATATACGGTAGGCAAATTCGACCCAAAATACTTACTGAATTTATCAACTTCCGGTGTTAAACTTAGAAATGCAATGTACTAACTTGGAAATGAATCTATACTGTATGATGGTGTACATGCCCCATTTGATTTCTGTTACGCACCCAATGCCTTGGAAGTGTATTTTTGAACTGCACTTATGTACACAATCAGATTTTCATGTTACTAATAAAGATGTCCGAACTTCGCAAATCCGGTCCGCTCGAGGATCGGCGATTTTCGAAAAAATTCGGAAATCCGCGAGCGGACCCATTAAAATGAAAATACCCTCGAAATTCGAACGAGAATTTTTGAAAATATGTATTTTCAAAAATACGAGCAATCCTCGTATTTCGTAAATTTTCGAAAGTACGTATTTATGGAAATAAGAGAAATCCTTGTATTTTTCAAAATTTTAGAAAATACTAAAAATCCGCAAAAATCTCTGCCGTTCGCGAACGGGATAATCCGCGGCGGATCCGGGTTCGGATCCGCGAACCGGCCATCCCTAGTTACTAATAATAAATATGTAAAAAAAAAATTGTTCGGTGGAGAATCGGACATTTCTGTGTGTGGTTCAGTGTTTGATTATTTTCTATTAAAAGTCAATCATTTCATTGTTCATTGAAATGTAAAATCAAAAGATTAGTTGGGCTTTGGTTCATTTAAGATCCAATGAACATCCACTTGGACAGTTAACACATACCGCATAAACATATGGTGATATATCTACTATTGCTACACAATAGGAGCTGGCCCCTTGGTGGCCCTAGGAAGACTCATTGAAATATTTATTGCCAACACAACATTTTTAAAGGGTATCTCCACTCATAATTTCAAGGTTTAGGCATCTAGTTCTATTGAAGAACGGGATAAAGGAGCTGTGCCTTACCTTCCGTTCTTCAATAGAACAAACAGGAGACTGGTGAGCAGTTAGGAAACTTACCCGCTCGCATCGCTCCTTTACCCCTCCCGTTCTTCAATAGAACTAGATGCCTAACCTTGAATTATGATGGAGATACCCTTTAACTTCCCCTTTACAGGGACTTTATCTCCACCCCAAAATTCTGACCTCCCTCCTGTACTCAACCTTCTGTTCATTCTGTCATGGGGCTTCCTCTTCCTTGGTAGCTTTCAAATATTAAATAAGATCTGATTGGTTGGGCCAAAAGTAGCACCATTTTTAATGATCTTTTTTTTAATGAACTTTTATTGAATCTCCCTGATTGTATATAAGGTGAGCCTTCAATGGAGCAATGATAAATGATAGAAATGGGGGTCATAATGAAACGAGGGGATTTCTGGAGGAGACAAATAAGATGTATCAATGCATCTAAACTGGTTCATCTTATATCTGTTTGTATTCAATTAGATCAACTGGACTGAAATGTAGTTCTTGAAGACGTTTCGCTAGTCATCCGACTGGCTTTCTCAATCAGAATGACTTGTACAAGAATCTGTGGCAATTAGTACCCTGGAAAATCCCATTAGCTATACATCACAGCCAGGTGTTAGGGTGTGATTAGATAGTGGCTAAGAGGTTTATGGAACGCCCAGAGTAAGGTGTTAAAACAGCATTGTACATGGCAGACGTTGGTGTCGAACCCCCCCCACCTCTATTTAGGCTTGGTTTCTTTATTTTCACATAAATGGCCTCCTTAACACCTCTCTTGAACCAGTCACGTTCCTTCCCAGTAATGTTAACATTACATCTTCAAAGGTATGTCCTTTATCCTTAAGATGCAGATACACGGCTGAGTCCTGACCTGGATGAATGAGAACCTTCACAAGCATATTTCTAATCATTTTGGGGGAAACCCTCAAACTTGTACGGCAATATGAAAAAGACAGCAAGGAAATTGGCAGACTACAAACCACCTGCGATTTAACCTCTGATGCAGACAACAGGCTAGTACCATGCAGTATAAACGTCTGGATTCCACGGTTAAAGGCATCAGAGCCAAACAGATACTGCAAAAGGCTCAACACAGCTCCTAAGTGAACGGGTACACAGACACATTTTACAGTCATGCTTTAATGCACAACATTAGTCACTAGAACAAACCTGGCCTCACAGCTACGTGTCCATCTGGGAAAGAGTGGGAGTTCACCCAACCAACACAGCCTTTCTCAGCACTGTAAGGGCAAACCAAGGCAACAGAAAGTTCTCTATTCTGTCATCCTAGAACAGCCCCAAAGGAGACAACTACCTTGGATACAAAAGGAGGGAAGTGTCACTTCATCAAACAAGGAGAATGGGTGAGAACTTGTCTAACAGGACCCTGACCCAGCCAAAATGGAAGTCCTTGGTAGGGCTTGATTTTGCCATCACCCCTAAAGCCATCCCTGTGGGGATATATAGCAGCCACGAAGCCTCTATCCACAGTAATAAGGTATCACAGAGTGAGGCAAACAACTTCGCCTTAAGGTATCTGCAGCCTTAGCCAGTGCTAAAACTCCTTCATCTAACCTGACTACACGAAAGAAAAAGAGCCTTAACATCCCTCAAGAAGATTCCGTATCACCATTCTACGGCAGACAAGGAAGAATGCACAGTGGTACTAACAACCTCAGACTACCATGATAGGTGACCATGCTCCTGGCCGATAACACACATATGAGGCTTTACAAGGGATCCCACCAGCCGTTACAAGAAAAGAGTCATAGACTTACTACAACGCTTCAAAAGGATAAAGCCATTGACCGAGCAATGTATCATCGCCTCTACCCTGGTGAGGCACATCCATGCATATATGGACTCCCAAGAATACATAAGGAAGGGCCCCACTAAGACCTATAGTCCCAGCACATCAACTCGGTACATACAAGGTGGCAAAATATCTAGCTAACATCTTAGGACCTTTGGTGGGAAGTTCTAAGCATCACACTCCAGAACTCTCAGGATTTCACCAACAAGATTGAAGATATAGTACTCGGTGTAGAAGAAACTATGGTGTCCTATGATGTGACACTCTCTTCACTTGTATACCCACCAAGGAGGCTGTTGACATGGTGAGAAAACGGCTGGGCCAAGACAGCACTCTTACCACAGAACTGATCTCAACCAGAACAGGTGTGTTCCTTGTTGGACTTGTGCCTGAATACCACCTATTTCAAATACGGGATAAGTTCTATAAGCAAAACATGATGTGCTATGGGATCTCCAGTTTCACCCTAATGTGGCCAACCTTTACATGGAGAGGTAGAAACAAGGCGGTTAATACCTTTAAGGGCATAGCACCCAGCCACTGGTTCAGATATGTTGATGACACCTGGTTAAAATCCACGAAGGAAGTACAAGCTTTCACAGAACACATTAATGCGGTGGACCAAAAACATTCAATTCACAAGGGAAGAGGTACAAAACAACAAACTGGCTTTCTTGACTGCTTGGTAGAAGTTAAGAAAATGGTAAACTGGAAGTAAGGTTTACAGAAAACCAACACCACCGATCAGTATTTGATGTTTGACTCCCACCACCCTTTAGATCACAAGCTGGGTGTCATCAGAACCCTGCAACACAAGCTGAGAACATCCCCACTAGCACAGAGGCGAAGGCTAAAGAATGAAACATCTCAGAGGAGCCCTTAAAACTTGTGGATATCCAGACTGGGCCTTTGTAAAAGAAGTAGAAGGAAAGAAAAGAACACGAATCCCAACATGAAGGGAAAAGCAAGACAGGAGGAAGAACATGGTCATCCCATATGTAGCAGGGGTCTCTAGAAATGAAGAAGAATTTTCAAAAACATCGTATCCCTGTCTGCTTTAAACCAACAACACACTGAGGCAGCAATTGGTACATCCGAAAACCCAATACCAAAACACAAGAAAAGCGACATCATATATGCAGTGCAGTGCAGTGAAATGCTCTGATTTGTATGTGGGGGAGACCAAACAGCAACTGCATCAACGTATGGCCCAGCACAGAAGAGCCAATTCCTCGGGTCGGACTCAGCCGTGTAATCTGCATCTTAAGGATAAAGGACAATCCTTTGAACATTGTAATGTTAACATATTGGCGAAGGAACGTGACTGGTTCAAGAGAGGTGTTAAGGAGGCCATTTATGTGAAAATAAAAGAAACCAAGCCTAAAAGAGGTGGGGGGTTCGACACCAACTGTCTGCCATTACAATGCTGCTTTAACACCTTACTCTGGGCGTTCCTATACACCTCTTAGCCACTATCTAATCACAACCCTTAACACCTGGCTGTGATATGCTAATTGGGATTTTCCAGGGTACATAATTGCCACAGATTCTTGTACAAGTCATTCTGAATTGAGAAAGCCAGTCGGTGACTACGAAACGTCTTCAAAACTACATTTCAAGTCCCAGTTGATCTAATTGATACAACAGATAAACCATGACCTGGATGAATGGAGAACCTTCACAAGCATGGTTCTCTTAGTTAATGTTACAGTTTCCCCCCTACGTTATAACTTAACATAATGCGACTGATGCCTGATTTTCCCATAGTGCTGCTTTTGCATTTCAATAAACAGACACGTTGGCATGTGGCCTTCGCTACCCTGGGGCTCCTCACAAAATGAAATAAAATCCTTGGCATCTTGAATAACGGACCCGACCATGGGTAATACATGGCTGATCAACCCTGACGATTGCAATATAAGTAATTACTGATTATACCATCAATTTAAAGACTCCAGGAACAGACTCCCCATGTCCTTGTCTCCAGGGTAGTGAGATTGTAGCGCATATTCAACCTAAACCCTTAGTTTACAGACTGAATGAATACACACCTTGCCACTAGTAATTAGAAATCACATGTATCCTCCCATTCACACTCATTCAATACGTCATCCGTCTGGCCATACGCAGTCAACTCTACAGTAACAGAAAACTCACATCAAATGAAAATAAAACGGCTAGATCCCACGCGTTCTCACTGTGCTTTCCTTGCAGAGTGCATTGTCTTAAGGCATAGGCACATTTCTCCCTCATCAGCAGAGATGTTTCCAGCCCAGAGTCCTCACAGACATAACGCTGGGGTGACCATATGCATTATGGATCTATGGGGGAAGTTTTGTAACAGATAATGATGGAAACTTAGTTTTAAGATATGAACAAATCCTTCACAATCATGCAACCCAGTAAGGGGAAGTTACAAGTGTTGCGTTGGCAATAATATTTTAAACAAAGGCTTCCCAGGGACCACCAAGGGGCTTCTCCTACAGCTAGAGTTGGTTTTGGAAGAGTGTCGTTCTAGACAGTACAATCTTCTGAACGTATTTTGTTTTCTTGCCAGGGTCTCCTAAAGTGTGTCACGGAGGTTTATCTAAGGATTTAACATGGGGCCCTTTAATAGGATTAACTGACAGGTACAATGACTTTGTTTGGAATGGACAACCGTCAGATATAACTCTGATTTCAGCTGCTTTCACCTCCTGTGGTTTCACGTTTATTGGAATTCTCACGTTGCCTTAGCCGAGGAAATAAAACCAGGAACATAAACAGTTATCCAAGTGTTTACTGATAAATGCATTGTTGGTATTGGTGAATCTAAATTCACTAATAGGCAAGCAGTATGGGACTCCTATTCATTTAAATAGCTCACAGAAAGTTTAACCCTTATCCATTACTATCCCAATAAGAGCACAATAAATCCCTTTAACTATCGGGGCTCAATCTGGGAACAGTTCCATTGAGCTTTCCATAGCTCTCACTATTTATCAAGTAACTGGAGTCTCACTCAAGTGTTTTCTGATCAATGTGTAAATCTGTTAAGCACCAAATGATCACCTAATGGTGGTGTCCTATTAGGCTGATTGCTTTGCCCCAATTAATAGGCTCCACCTACTTTTTGAACATTATGGACATGTGACCAAACTGTATCCAATATGGCAGTTCACAAAAATTTAATTACAAGTCATTCCTAACAAAATAAAAAAAGCCTCCTTCGTGGCTTAGTGAGCTCTTTGTGTGCTTGCCCAGCTGTAAAGGTGACGATAAAGTGGCAGCCACTGTAAGTCATTTACCATGACGTCACTGTAACGCCCTTGACCGACGCCTGCAATGCGGAATTGTGGCAGTGAGCAGACACCATCTCAGAGATCTGGATTTAGAAGTGCCTGGAAAAAAGGTAAGTATTGTGAAAGCAGGGTTTTAGGGGTGAACATGCCCTTTATAATATAATAAATGATAATTATTTAATTATCATTTACCTTTATTTTACCTGGAGGAAATACAAGGCCATAGATTAGTGCACAGAATGATTCTTCTCTGCGTATTTTAAGGACACATGCAGTTACGTATTTGTTGGAGCTGCCTATTGTTTGTTTAGCTGCGGTGTTGTACAATTAACAACATTGCAATTAACCACCAACTACGGCCGCTACAGCTAAAGTTTTTATATCAAGAAAACTAAGCAATACAGTCAGGTTATTCAATAAAGTTCTTATCGTAAAAATGGTGCTAATTTTGCCCCAACCAATCAGATGTTAGCTTTTAAATGTTAAATAAGATCTGATTGGTTGGGCAAAATTAGCACCATTTTAAAAGATAAGAACTTTTATTGAATCTCCCTGATTATCTCTGTAATAATGAACACAAGTATAACAAGTGTATGGTATAGGGTAGGGCTTAGATCCAATTACGATATTCGATATTTACCTTGTATTGGTATAATAGACATTTTACTCGCATATTCGCATGCCTGGAACGTTCGAACATTTGATAATTAGCCCTGAACCACCTCTCTAGCATACACCGTTCTCATTCTATCATCAAAAGAAGTAACAAATAGTTAAGGGGCTGGATGGCTCCACAGTCCTGCCAAATCCCATGATCCCAACCACTGTCGCCGACAAATGTATGCTCTATTATGCACATTCCCAGCTCTGTCTATAAGGGCAAGCATGCTCAGTAATTACTAAGAGGCAGCATTGGAAGAGGGAATTTCCCATCATGCAATTCACATGATTTGCATGAACACTGTGTCCATTCCAGTTATAGCAAAACTGCACCTAGCAGAAGATAGTTCAGATTGGATATCTAAAGATAACTATTGTTTCAGTATAGATGTCCTTTTATACCTGTTACCTTTAAGAGAATGTACAGAAAGTGCTTGCAATAAACTTTGATTTTTTTTTTGCTGCATTTGAAAGGTCTTTTTACTTATGTGCGTCCTGCCTCGGGAATGGCGGCAACGAAAGAGTTACTATGTTCCATAACATAGTAACTCTTTCGTTGCCGCCATTCCCGTGCATTATCCAATCACTCATTTTCTGTATAATGCGGTATCCAAGTTGGTTTTTCCTGGCTATGCCAAGCTGGGTCTGGGATTTCTAACCTGCAGCCCTCCAGATTTTTGAAAACTACAATGCCCAGCATTCCTCCATTGCAGAAGAAACCAAGGAATACTGGGCGTTGTAGTTTTCCAACATCTGGAGGGCCACAGGTTGGACATCCCTGCTCTGGGCACTAGAGCAATAAATTGTTAGTGGATATATATTTAGTTATCAGATCATCTCATAATTGGGGGACACTTATAATTAAAGTAAGTAACAGGGCTGCGTTAATTACAACCTGATTGTATTTATACTGCAGTGATTCTGACAGCCTTGACGCATGATTTCATGTACAACCCCTAACTGCCCTATGCTGTTTGAGAGTGCTTGTCAGGGAATGGTGGAACTAGTAGTGCAACTGCATATTTATTAGGCTTGCTCACAATTTTGCAGACTATTTGATTAAAGTAAAGCAAACTAAGGTTCTGCAAACAAAAATCTATTTTTATCATTTATATCAACATGTATGTGCTGTTTATGGACTGCTACACAATGACACTATAAACCTAGGAGCAAAAGATTATTCATTGCTGTAGTCCAACTAAATTACCAGCCACTTACTTGCAAATCTCTAACCTAAATACAAAGGCAAGACCTGCTAGTTTGACTGCTGATTACAAACTGAGCTGCTCTGAGGAGTTCATGAAGTTTTATAGTGTCTCATAAACACACCCTCAAAATCTGATTGGTCCAAAACAAATCTTAAATCTGATTGGATCTTGTATTATTGACCAATCATATGTTGGGGGTGTGCCAAGGAGACAGTATAAAACAGCCAGAGGCATTCAGCAAGTCCTAGTTCTGTTTTAGTAGCAGAGCTGCTAGTTTGTTGTGCAAGCATAGCAACTATCAGATGTCTGGTGCCTAACTGAGCTTTCTAAATGCATTAGTTTTGGTGCCTGGTAGTTGCAATGTGGCTGCTCTCTGTTTTGCTCCATCTCATAAATGATTGTTTGGTGCTTAATGTATAAAAAAAAAAAGTTTTCATAAAGTTCTCTCAGAATTTAGTTGCCGTGCCTGATCAAACTCACTGGCTTTGAACAAAGTTATTGTTGGTGTAGCCATATACATTGATTGGTCTGCTATCAATTTATTTTCAAATGATAGTTTTATGAAATAAGTTAAAAAGTAGAATGATTAAACTAAGTTTGGGTAGATTTCACAATCAGATCAGACACGTGGCAAATCTAAAACCTAACAGACACAGAGGAAGAATTTGGCCTGGACCACACATTTGATGACAAAGACTCAGAGGTCCCCATATCATACCATTTTTTTGTTGATCTGTCCCCTTTTTCTTTAAAAATCCACTAAAACATCTTACATTTCAGCTGTCAATCAGTGCCTTGATCCATAAACTATTCTTCTGTGATGCAGTTTGCTGTAGCTGATGGATTTCTGTTGGATGGACTCGTGGGGTGCGAGGGTCAATTATTTTCGGTCGGTTGGTCAAAATGCAAATCAACTGAGCTAAATCAATGCTGTATGGCCGAATCCTATAAACATTACCCAAATTCCACAAGAGGTCAGTATTATTTCACTTGAGACCGGCCATGAAGTTAATTACAAAAACCAACATCTTTCTCTAAAGTCAAAACGTGAAATTCTTCTTTCCTTCGATGTAAGGCTTTTCATCTGGGTCTTTTATTTCACAAGCAAAGTACCTGTGTGGATTATCCAACCTTGTAGTGTTAAAACCATATGTCTACAAATATCTACTGACAATTTACATCTGTTGTCTTTCCGAATCCAGCACAAATATAACTGCAAACAATTCCCCTTACGGTTCACATAAAGATTCAGATTTTTGTTTAAAGAGCATGTCCACCTAACACCTAAAGCATAGTGCACATGTGCGATCCTCCATTCTGACTGACTGTTGGCACTACCGATCGGTTGACCAAGATGAAGGACTATTGTTTGTGGCAATAGTGGCCGCCACTATTGGCTGTTGTTTGTGGACTGTCCGATTGTCCATTTGTCTGATCATAAACGAAACAAAATTACTCTAAGTATTGGGCGATCGTCTGAAAATTGCATAGTGTGTACACAGCTTAAAGCCCCCAACACACACATTTCTATCATTGCTTTCACAATCTGATTCATTGTCGGCAAGTATATGCCATCCTCTGCTGCTGTACGTGAATAAATACATGTTAACATGTATCCCAAGTATCGGTGCACACCAGCCTTATCACAAACATTTTTCAACCGAAAACGTTACATGTGTTAATAAGTCTGATTAAGTCTGGTGTCACTATACTGGGAATTTGTACTTGTGCACCTAGGCTTAGGTGGATCGGAAGCACCCAGCCAGAAGATTGCAAGTGAATTGTGGGTAGTGTGCAGAACAACCTTGAACTGTATATAAATACACGTTACACATGAGCAGAGGAGGCTTCTATTCTGCAGCTTCAGAAAATGTTCTGTAGCATCAAGGCCTAGACGGAATTCCAGACCAGAAATTGCAGAGGAAAGACCGAGTCATGGTAAGGTTGTGGCGGTGAGTGAAGGTAGAGAACACATCCCTTTTCATTTGAGTTCTTATGCAAATTCACCCTGTCTATACAGTAGGTTTTAGTTAGACCTCCCAGTGCTGAGTGGGATGGGTGTACTACAGTAGGTAACCACCCAGTGAGGCTACTACAATTGTACATCAGCCTCCTCAGTTGGAATGTTGGGGACAGGTAGATTTTATTCTGTTATGGAAAATGATTATTTAGTTCAGTGTCCATCCAGAATATTGCAATGTGCTCATTAACAAATCATTTCTAATAATACTGGAACGGATGTAGTGCTCCTGTATATAGAGGAAGGATCTCTTTATCGGAAAAGATGATCCAAAAGCTTTCAAACTACCTCTGTCAGCCATGAGATCAGTTGGCTGGACAAAAATCGAAAAAAAATTTCGAGGCGCCCCTATTACACTGCCGTCCAACAATCTCCTATATAAAGTACAGGGAGAGCATCGCACTGTGTGTGTAGCCAGATTCTGGCTATCTCGGTTAATGCTGCGAAGTGAAGTCGACCAACAGTTAGAAGGTTGGTCATTCTGTGTAAAAAACAGATGGATTAGTCTAAAATATTATTATAGTATGCCAAAGAGCCATACATATCCTGAATTATCCTTATAAACAGTGCTTGCTATGTCATCGATTATAACAGTGCTTTGCTATGTCATCGATTATAATCAGGATTAGTTATGTCATCAGCATCACATGACTCTCTGAAACATGACAAAATATAAACATAAGAATATGAGAAATAACCTTGGATTTCTATGCCCTGTAATCTGTACTTGGGTTTGCCACCCTTTCCATGTCATTAAACTCTTTGGTACCATGTTTATTCCTATTTTCAGCAGCGATTGCATTATCACTATATATTGTACTTTGGTCGTCCGTTTCAATACATGTTGCTACAGCATAACTCCCCTTAAGTACGTCTATCTTGCTGTTAAATCACCCCTTGTTTTATCCCCATACTAACACATGGAATACTGTATGTCAGCCCTGTCTGGGCCCATTTCTTATTTCGTGCTCAGTAAGAAATACGACTTAATTCCAACTTGATGTTCAGACATAAAATTTAATTCATTGTTTTCCCTTGTACTTTCCTTTGGCTGAGAGTTAAGTTATTCCCTGATGTAGAGACGACACCAAGATCCCAACCTTCATGTGAATCTAAAGGAGCAGCTCGGTCCCTGCAGGATAATAGGTTGTTAGGTCTTTATGGGGTTCTTGATCCAAGAAGGTAAATCACAGTGATGTCTCCTTTAAGGATCAGTGGGTTTAAGATTTGACATTTGTTCCATCACTACGCTGCTTTCTTCATCTAGATGGACTTCCTAGCACTTTGGTACAATGGCCGACAAATCTAGTTAAGTGCCCTTAAAGGCGAACTGTGGTCAAAAAATACCTTTAGGTTAGATTGATAGGATTGCTCTTCTGAGAATTTTGCAATTTATTTTCATTGTTTATTTGCATAGTTTTGAAGATATTTACATTTATGTGTTAATATATGCAGCAGCATACCAGGTCCCCTGCACTTCCTGCTTCTGCTCTGAAACCATGTCAGTCAATCTGCCCCTATGACTCCTCCTCCCCTTTCCCCCCCTGGTCCCTCCACTCATGGACCCCAAGGTCCCTCCAGTTGCAGGCCCCCCTTGGCCCATTCCCTTACAACCTCATTGTGCCCCGCCCACTCGTGGGTGCATAGCCCCTCCGACCACCTCAGGTTGCACAACCCCACCCACTCATAGGTGCCACAAGCCCCACCCACTCGTGGGTGCACAAGCCCCGCCCACTCGCAGGTGCCGTGGCCACTCGACTCCCTACCTACTCTGTCAGGAGGACTTCACACAGCAAGAGGAGGAGGGCTTCCTGGCTCCCTCACACACTGAGGGAGTCTGAGCTGTGCTCGCCGGCGGCACTGTGCAGGAGAAGCCTTAGGAATGTCACAAGTCAGCCTCCCCCACCCATTAACTTTCTGGTCAGTCATTTCTGTATATCTTGGGCTGTGGAGAACGTAGAGAGGTGGTGTTTGATGGCGTCGTTTTAAAGGCCTTTCATTTAAACTCAACTTGTTTGGAGACCACAGTTCCCCTTTAAAGGGAAGGTTAATTGAAAAAATATTATTTACATTTTTTTTATCTTAATACAGATGCCTAGATATCTAATATTGTCTTCATTTTTAAAAGTTCATTATTTCATCCTGCCCTTTTATTTGCACTTGTTTGCTTGTGCACACTGCACTGCTTTCCATAAAATTGGATACTTAAAGGCATAAGTGGACTTGTCTTCCTTTATGAAAGGTTTCTTCTTCCTCCTCATCGGGAGAGACGTGGCATGTGCAGGGGAGCCTTCCCTCCCTCCCACCCCCAGATCCTCCCTGCTGCCCTTCCACTTTGCAATATAACCTTTTTCCATATTGCAGCTCACCCCTCCCACCCCCAACCAACCGGGTTAATTAAATAAAATTAAATTAAAAAGAACAAAATCATACTTATAGCCCTTCATTTCCGCGCTTCTTCATAGCCAGCAGTCGTGTCTGTGATTGGCTGCCGCTCAGCCAATCACAGAGGCAGCTGCCAGTCTGGCCCCTGTTTGCAAACAGACGGTAAGGGAAAATTGGTTTGAGGCAGTGGGTAACAATCTGCACTGCTGGGAGATACGTTGGTTGGTGAGTCAAATGTTCGTACACACGTGCGATCGCGGGTCCCACTAATGTTTTGGTCGATAATCGGCATGTGTGGTGGGCACCTTAGCGGTTGAAATGGTCATTCGTTCGGAAATCTCCAGGTTGGTCAGGCAACGATCCCCAACAAAACTCCGTTTTCGGCAGATAAAGTGAAACGTTTGTTCATAAACATGTCGGTACCCTTGTCGCACCTGTATACGAACCTTTACTCTGGTGTTTGTCTATTGATCTTTTATATCTATTTGGTCTTCCAACTGTGCTGATTGCACGAGGAATCAATAGACAGTGAAGGGCAACTGACCCATTGATTGCCCCTTGTAGCGTGTTACAATTTTTGCCAGTACAAAGTGAGAATATTAATGTCCTATATAGAAAAATGTGACATTATTTCTGAGGTCCTAAGTAACACTGGATTAATGCTGAACTGTCTCCGCTAATGTCTTCATCTAAATCAATTATTTAAAATCCATTTTCTTTTCCTAGCGCTGGGGTTACGCTAACTGGGCTTCCTTGTGAATTTCTAGTAAATTATCTGGGAGACTAAAAGCAACACCATTCATATTTGTGATAAATGGAAAGCAATTGGTGTTAAATGGGCTTTTCACCACTCAGAAACAGGGATAAGACCAATTAAGGAGTCATTTAAAGAGACGACTGAAAGGAAAATATCCTTATACATACCCCCCACCCCCCACCCTTTACGTTTATGCCAGATTGTGTCCTTAAATAATGGAGCTTCAATCCAGATCTGGGCGGGATTAAATCTATTCAAACAGCAGCAATTTCTTCAGCAAGTGATACTAGCCAGTTAGTGATACTTTATCCTGAAACCTCCTACACATGTCCGACACGACAGAGACGAGATCAGACCACCCGTGTGTGCGCACAACAATGCCCGTTTTCGAAGACAATCGTATCACTGAAATCAGCCTTATTTATACACCTCGATATCAGAAACGTCCGATACCATGGGTTTATACTCTCATTAAGGACGCGCTCATATAGTACGGGGACTATCGGCCAGTTGCCGTTTTATATCCATAGTTGTAAATATACGACCATGGCCAAACAATACCACTGGTAGTCCTTAAGGAAACTACACTCCCCTTCCATCTGCTCCTCCTCCTTAGTCAGGGCTGATTCTCACTAGGCCACCTAACCCAAAAACACGGTTAGGCAGCATTGCATCCCCATATCACATTTACACAACTCACAGCAGAGCCTTAACCGGTTTCTGCTAACCAGAAAACCCCAGATTCTTAAAGGATTCCTCCCCTTCTCTTCCCCCTTCTCTCTTTCCTCACTGTGGTGTAGAGATGGACTAGAACTCGCACTCAACCTGAGTTCGAGCCGAACTTTGAATTCGAATGAATTCGGACTTCTCAAACTATCCCGGACCCGGATTTTCGATATAAATTCGAATGTTTCGGTTCGAATGTGTGAGTAAAATGCCTATTAACCTATACGCGAGCATCGAATCCAGAGTAAAGTGTCCATTAAACCTATACGCGAGCATCAAATTCGCAAGTAAAATGTCTATGACTCCCCTTGACTTAATGGGTCCTCTTCGAACTTTCGAACTTTCCATATAGTTCAAGTTCGAAAACGGACTGAACTTTCAAAAGTTCGCCCGATCTCTACTGTGGTGTCTAGCGTACACACCGAGCGCCGTGTCATAATGTCTCGGGTGTGAGCGTGCCGCGTCTATCATCCCTCATGACAGGCTCTCGCGCTTCTGTGTCTGTGATCCATGCCCTTACATCTGTCTATACTTACTTATGCCCTGCTCCGGTGCTCACACGCAGCGCGTAAGTAGTATAATGCACAAGTTAAGCTACCCAGGGGTGAGGACCTAGCGGTTCAGGTCCTCACCCTGGGTCGAAAGTACTGACTAAGGAAGAGAGGCGGAGGGAGGGAGTAATAATTGTACTTTAAGGACCACTGTTGAATGGACAATATTTTGCACTGGCATATACCAGCACAAAGCACAGTACAGTTATATTGCAGATCAGTCTGTTTCTTTGTACTGTTCATTTTAGACCTGTTCAAAGACATTAGTTATTGCCTTTTCACAAGTTACAAGGTTTAGATAAAGGGTAGCTGGAATCAGAGTACAATAAAATAGCCTCCTTTAAAGTCGTTCAAACTGCTGGCAATCTAGCTCGCACTCATCAATAGATTTACAAAAGGTTAGGCTGTATATTACAAATAAAACAGAAATGGCTTATTTCGCATAAAAGACCTCCGGGTAACACATTTCAATAACCCGTAACTGTTTTTTGGAGGGAGAATAAACATCCTATTATTTTATACAATCCAATAGAATGCCCTTTATTAATTTTCTTCTCTTGCTATGAGAACTGTAAAAGGGTCAGTGCCCCCCACCTTGTGGATATCAGAGAGAACTGGAAAAATAAAATCCAGTTATTTACTCTTAATCATAAGTTTTTTCTTCTTATTTATTTTACCCGCGGAATATCCTAGCAAATATTTAATATTCATTAAAAACCTTACACACACACAATTTTATTGTGTTCTGTATATTAGTTAATTTTTGGAACCTTTTTTGACTCACAACTCCTTCACCCCTCTTGGTACCAAAGGAAAGGCTAATGGCAATTAAAATGCATAAATTAATTTAATTTTATGCAAATGAATCCTCCAATAAGGTCAGGCGCTTTGCCAAAAATAAGGCTCAGCTGTGAATGTTTGGCCGATTACCTACCAGGCTTCTTATCATAAACTGTAATTATAAAGGTGCGGTAATTAATCTTAGGAAAGATACATAGGGATTAATTTACTAACATCTCCAAATTGCTGGCAGTTTATTTTATTAAATTCAGCGCCAGAGTTTTGTAAATCAGGTCAACTAACGTTTAGATGGCTGGGTTGTTAATAATGAAGGATTATTCAGTAAGTAAAGGTATGTGCACTACACATCAGCCATCCCCTATATGCAGGTGAAACTACCTCTTATTTTCCTATGACAGATTAGTCTCCTCCGAGTCCCAGAAAACCACTGTGGATAAAGCACTGATATGGGCCCCCATCATATTTTTGCTGCATGTTTCCTAGTTACGCCAAGGCTTTACTGGTTGGTTTATGTGTATTCCTGAATAACTAGGAATGTTCTTGTGTCCTGTTATATTTTAGAAAAGGTCCATCAGAGTATTTGAAGAATCAGCCCATGTTCGACAGTTACTTAAACATTACCCCTAACCAAGGACATTGGCTGATGTATATTGGTATAGTAGATACTGGACCACAGCCTGTTATTTTAAAGGAGAACTGTGGTCCCAAAACAAGTTGGTCTAGTAAGAAAGCAGAATATTACCTGTAAAACGAGCCCTGAACCACCTCTCTAGCATACACCGTTCTCATTCTATCATCAAAAGAAGTAACAAATATTTAAGGGGCTGGATGTGCTCCACAGTCCTGCCAAATCCCATGATCCCAACCCTTCGCCGACAATGCATGCTCTATTATGCACATTCCGCTCTGTCTATAAGGGCAAAGCCTTCCATTAATTACTAAGAGGCAGCATTGGAAGAGGGAATTTCCCATCATGCAATTCACATGATTTGCATGACCACTGTGTCCATTCCAGTTATAGCAAACTGCACCTACAGAAAGATGTTCAGATTGGATATCTAAAGATAACTATTGTTTCAGTATAGATGTCCTTTTATATACCTGTTACCTTTAAGAGAATTACGAAAGTGCTTGCAATAAACTTTGATTTTTTTTTTGCTGCATTTGAAAGGTCTTTTTACTTATGTGCTCCTGCCCTGGGAATGGCGGCAACGAAAGAGTTACTATGTTCCATAACATAGTAACTCTTTCGTTGCCGCCATTCCCGTGCATTATCCAATCACTCATTTCTGTATAATGCGGTATCCAAGTTGGTTTTTTCCTGGCTATGCCAAGCTGGGTCTGGGATTTCTAACCTGCAGCCCTCCAGATTTTTGAAAACTACAATGCCCAGCATTCCCCATTGCAGAAGAAACCAAGGAATCCTGGGCGTTGTAGTTTTCCTTCAACATCTGGAGGGCCACAGGTTGGACATCCCTGCTCTGGGCACTAGAGCAATAAATTGTTAGTGGATATATTTAGTTATCAGATCATCTCATAATTGGGGGACACTTATAATTAAAGTAAGTAACAGGCCTGCGTTAATTACAACCTGATTGTATTTATACTCGCAGTGATTCTGACAGCCTTGACGCATGATTTCATGTACAACCCTAACTGCCCTATGCTGTTTGAGAGTGCTTGTCGGGAATGGTGGAACGTATAGTGCAACTGCATATTTATTAGGCTTGCTCACAATTTTGGCAGACTATTTGATTAAAGTAAAGCAAACTAGGTTCTGCAAACAAAATCATTTTTTATCATTTATATCAACCATGTATGTGCTGTTTATGGACTCTACACAATGACACTATAAACCTAGGAGCAAAGATTATTCATTGCTGTAGTCCAACTAAATTACCAGCCACTTACTTGCAAATCTCTAACCTAAATACAAGGCAAACCTGCTAGTTTGACTGCTGATTACAACTGAGCTGCTCTGAGGATTCATGAAGTTTTATAGTGTGTCTCATAAACACACCCTCAAAATCTGATTGGTCCAAACAAATCTTAAATCTGATTGGATCTTGTATTATTGACCAATCATATGTTGGGGGTGTGCAAGGAGACAGTATAAAACAGCCAGAGGCATTCAGCAAGTCCTATTTCTGTTTTAGTAGCAGAGCTGCTAGTTTGTTGTGCAAGCATAGCAACTATCAGATGTCTGGTGCCTACTGAGCTTTCTAAATGCATTAGTTTTGGTGCCTGTAGTTTGCATGTGGCTGCTCTCTGTTTTTGCTCCATCTCATAAATGATTGTTTTGGTGCTTACATGTATAAAAAAAAATTTTTCATAAAGTTCTCTCAGAATTTAGTTGCCGTGCCTGATCAACTCACTGGCTTTTGAACAAAGTTATTGTTTGGTGTAGTTGAATTACATCTATCACCATTTACCCTAAGTACTCTCTAATAGCAGATGGGCAGTCAGGGAATGGGGGTTGTTATTTTGGAACATATAGATGCCACAGTTAATCAGGTAAAACACCCTGTAGCCAGTCTGATTAGAATGAATCACAGTATAAAATCAATTTACGATAATGCACCCTGCTAATTACATGGATCTGTCTGTCAGGCTCTGTACAATACAGGTTTTGTTACCATATAACTTTCATTTATGGCTTTTACATGTGTGTGGAGAGGATGGGATAAAAAGTTTTTTTTTCTTTGATTACCGAGTTTCTCTGAGAGGTTATTGAAGATTAATTGACTTTATTAAAGGGCATGTCCCCCCCAAAACTATAATTCCCCCCACTACGGCCCCACTTCTGTAGTGTAATAAAATCCTTACCTTACATCCCAGATCCAATGGGTACTGGTAGAGATGTCTTCGAACTTTCTCCTTGATTTGCCAGTACACGCGTATCCTGCTTACTATACTCACGTGTGATCGCAGGTCGGCGATAATCGTGCCGTGAATGGGCACTTTATCGGGCAAAAACGGCCGCTCGTTTGGAGATCCGTTGATGGATGGGATGAAGTATAGTTTAATAGTATGAGGTTTTTAAAAGTTGAATTTTGGACACTATAGTTCCCCTTAAAACGACATTCGCACGCATCCGCACACCATTCACGCACATGCCATTCAACGCACTTAAACGATATTCGCACGCATCCGCACGCCATTCACGCACTTAGATGAAATTCACACAACACTCACGCACACCCAATCATATCCACCAATTACAATAAACCACAGCCACTCACGACAATCATGCACATATACGACATTACAACGCGTTATATTACACTATATAATAATTAAAAATGTAATTAAATATTAAGTATTTTTACAAACAATTATTATTTTTTAACAATGTGTTATAATATACAAAAAATCCATCATAAAGGTAGTTTGTATTACCGATCCCGCCTCCCTCCTCTAAAAGAGGCGTGCCTGTTTGTTAGGCCACGCCTCCGCATCCCTCCCCCTGTATGCCGAGCGGCCAATAGAAATGCTGGGATGTCCACCAGCATCAGGAAATTGCATGCTGGGATTGTAGTTTTTGGCAGAAACGGAAGGGATTGAATCCAAGATGGCGGCGCCCAAGTATGGACTTTATAAGGCGATTTTAATGTATGTGTTTTTGATTTTTTTTATATTTAAAAGCTTCAGAAAGCTTTTGCAGGGGGTTAAGGAACATTAGACCATGTTTTGTGCAACTTACAAAAACGGGATAACAGTTCTCCTTTAATGAGCATCACTGGTTGGCCCTGCAATCACATTTCTGTACAAGGCTTCCCACATGCAATACTTTTATGTATTTAATCTAAGAAGTTGTGTGTGAGGTAAACAAAGAAGCATGGCTTTCCCTGCTGGTTACAAGGGCTTATCATCACAGTCTCTAAGTTATTCCTAAAACAGTAAATCGGTAAAATCTCTACTTTTCTACTTTACTGCAGAGCCGCTGTGGTGAAAATATTACTTACTTGACTTAGGTCATATATTTGTATATGTGGTATTTGTTATTTGTGTATTGTGTATTTGTATATATGCATATTTGTATATTTGTATTTGTGTAATTTGTATATTTGCATATTTGTATCTGTGTGTTTGTATATTTGTATTGTGTGTTTGTATATTTGTTTTTGTGTATTGTTGTATATTTGTATATTGTGTTTTGCATATTTGTATATTGTGTGTTTTTATATTTGTATATTGTGTGCTTGTATATTTGTATATTGTTATTTGCTCTTTTGTAATATTGGTATTTGTATATGTGTTTTGCATATTTGTATATGTGTATTGTATATTTCTATATATTGTGTGTTGTATTTGTATATTGTGCATTTGCATATTTGTATATTGTGTATTTGTATATTTGTATTTTTGAAGCCAGAACCCAAACCAATACACTGTATTTGCCATTTTAACCTTGACCTTTGCACAGATTCAGGTACTCACAGATTTTCGGGTGGTCTCACTTCTGCAAGACCACCCCAAAACTCCTGCCACCCAAACCTTTCAGAAAAACACGCCCCTAACCATACCTCTTTTGAATGTGAATAATTTCATAAAATGCTGCAAGTCCATAAAAAGTTCCATAAAGAATGTCATGAGCAGGTGCTGGATTTCCAATTTGCCATAGATTGGTTCTGCCCCTGCTACAAATACAATTTTCCTTGTGACTTGCTGACACTTTTTTACCATAATCACGTCTCTATTGAAATGTAATGATTTTGTTCTGCTGTGTTATTCTATTGGCCGTAATACATTTCTTGGACTCAAACAGATTTGGGATTAAGAAATAATTTACTTGGGTTTTACTTTTACCCTGCTGCCGGCATTTTATCTACCTACCTTCTATACACCCCTTTATCTACCTACCTTCTAAATTACCCTTTACTATAGATGGACTAGAAATCGAACTTGAAACCGAGTTTGCCGAACTATTCGAGTTCAAAGGACTCCTCGAACTATCCCAGACCCGATTTCTCAGACTTTCGATATTTTTCAGACTTTCTATAATTATCAAATGTTCGAAAACGTTCCAGCATGCGAATATGCGAGTAAAATGTCTATTATACCAATACAAGGTAAATATCGAATCGTATCCTCCGCACGTAAAATGTCTCTTATACCAATACGCGAGTAATATCGAATTTGGATGGGATGAATATAGTTTAATAGTAGGAGTTTTTAAAAGTTTGATTGGACACTATAGTTGCCCTTTAAAATGACATTCGCACGCATCCGCACACCATTCACGCACAATGCCATTCACGCACTTAAACGATATTCGCACGATATTCGATATTTTTCAGACTTTCTGTAATTATCAAATGTTCGAACGTTCCAGGCATGCGAATATGCGAGTAAAATGTCTATTATACCAATACAAGGTAATAATCGATATCGTATCGTATCCGCACGTAAAATGTCTATTATACCAATACGCGAGTAAATTCGAATTATCAATCTGCGAGTAAAATGTCTATTATACCAATACGCGAGTAAATATCAAATTATCGAATCCGTGAGTCGTTCATGGGATAATTATCAAATGTTAAAATGCGAGAGCTTGAAAGTTTTACATAAAGTTACCATTGATATTTTAATTGTATTTCATTCGAACTTTTCAAAACGATTTGACTCCCGTTGACTGTAATGGGTCCGTTTTCGGACTTTCCATATAGTTCGAAAGTTCAAAAAAATAGACTGAACTTTCGAAAGTTCGTCACTCTCTACTCTTTCTAATACTACTCTTTATCTATATACATTTATACCCCTCTTTATCTACCTACCTTCAAATTACCCTTATCTATATACCTTCTAAATTTACCCTTTATCTATATACCTTCTATACCCCTCTTATCTACAACCTTCTAAATTCCCCTTTATTTACCTACCATTTATATCTCCCTTTACCTACCTACCATCTATATCCCCTCTTTATCTACCTACCTTCTATATCCCCTCTTATCTATCTCCTTCTAAATTACCCCTTTATCTATCTACCTTCTATACCCACTTTATCACATACCTTCTAAATTCCCCTTTACCCTACCTCTTTACCCTTCTTTATCTACCTACCTGCTAACTTACCCTTTACCTACCTACCTTCTATACACCTCTTTATCTACATACCTTCTAAATTCCCCTTTACCTCCCTTCTTTACCCACTTTACTACCTACCTGCTACTTTACCCTTTACCTACCTACCTTCGATACCCCTCTTTATCTACATACCTTCTAAATTCCCCTTTATTTACCTACCATCTATATCTCCCTTTATCTAACCTACCATCTATATCCCCTCTTTATCTACCTACCCTTCTATATCCCCCTTTATCTACCTACCTTCTATATCCCCTCTTTATCTACCTACCTTCTGTATCCCTCTTTATCTACCTACCTTCGATATCTCCCTTTATGTATATGTATTTTGTACATAAATTCAGAAGGAATAACCATACATTTTCTGGTAAATATCCCAGCATTGCTTTCTAAATCCGTATTGGTAGGTGTTCAGACAGAGTTTTCTTTGGCCTTTTTCTCTATATCAACTGTCAGGTTGGCTTTGATAGGGTATGAGGATGAAATAGAAGCACATATGCCTTTACCATGTAACTACTACATTCTGTATATGCAAAATCACTCCTATTTCCTGCCAAATATGACCGCACATCTGAACATATGACCCTGAATTCTCCCATATAATTTCCCAAGTATAACATATTTCCCAGTAACGTATATACTGTATAAGGGAAGAAGCAGTAAATTGAATCCATTATGCACTAGGTCCTTAGATAAAGAAGTAAAGGTCCCATCCACATGCAACAAACATGGCAAATTCACAACAAAATACTGCAACAATTCCTTTGTAAACCAAAGATATTGTATTATCTTCCTCTACTAGTAGTAATGGGAGCTGAATACGACTAACAGACATTTTCCATTCAGAACACTGACACTATGGGGCATATTTAAAAGGTCGTTAAACTTTTCGCGGCCGTTTTCGCGGCCATTAACAGCATAAATCAGCGTTTACCGCGATTTATAAGGCCCGAAAACGGCCGCGAAAAGTTAACGAGCGTAACCTTTCGCGCCGATACTACCTGTTACCGCCGCTTCTATTTATATATAAAGCGGCGGTAATGGTTTCGCTCGGCTAGTATCGCTGTTTTACTTCGCCACCTTGAAGGAGGCGAAGTCAGCCGATACAACCTCCCCGCGCGGGGATGGGCAGGCAACCCGCGGCGGGTGGTCGCACCCGCCCCGGGAGACACGCCACCCCGCCCACACCCCCCGCGCGGCAGCCGGCGACCACCCGCCGCCGCCGCCACTTCCCAGCCGCCCCCTCCCAACCGTTCCCCTTTCGCGCAATCTCGGAACGGGAGGCTAGAAGGGGCTGCCGGAAGGGGCACGCAAGAGGCGTGCCTTGTTTGTTAGACGCATCCGACACCCTCCCCCTGTAGTGCCGAGCGGCCATAGAAAAAATCTTGTGATGTTCACCAGCATCAGGATAAATTGCAATGCTGGGATTAGTTTTTGGCAGAACCAGGAAGGGATTGAATCCAAGATGGCGGCGCCCAAGTATGGACTTTATAAGGCTTTTAATGTATGGTTTTTTTGATTTTTTTTATATTAAAGCTTCAGAAAGCTTTGCAGGGGGTTAAGAACAATTAGACATGTTTGTGCAACTTACAAAACGGGATAACATTTCCCTTTGAATGAGCATCACTGGTTGGCCCTGCAATCACATGTCTGTACCAGGCTTCCCACATGCAATACTTTTATGTATTAATCTAAGAAGTTGTGTGGAGGTAAAACAAAGAAGCATGGCTTCCCTGCTGGTTACAAGGGCTATATCATCACTCTCTATAAGATTATTCCTCAACAGTAAATCGGTAAAATCTCTACTTTTCTACTTACTGCAGAGCCGCCTGTGTGAAAATATTTCCTTACTTGACTTAGTCTATATATTTGTTATTTGTATTTGTATATTTGTGTATTGTGTATTTGTATATATGCATATTTGTATATTTTATATTGTGTTTTGTTTTTGCATATTGTATGTTGTGTGTTTGTATATTTGTATTTGTGTGTTTTGTATATTTGTATATGTTGTATTTGTATATTTGTATATTGTGTATTTGCATATTTGTATATTGTGTGTTTTGGGTATAGTTTGTATATTGTGTGCTTGTCTATTGTATATTGTGTATTTGCATATTTGTATATTGTGTATTGTATATTGTGTATTTGCATATTTGTATATTGTGTATTTGTATATTTCTATTATTGTGTGTTTGTATATTTGTATATTGTGCATTTGCATAGTTTGTATATTGGTGTTTTTGTATATTTGTATTTTTGAAGCCAGAACCCAAACCAATACACTGATTTGCCATTTTAAACCTTGACCTTTGCACAGATTCAGGTATCTCACAGATTTTCGGGTGGTCTCACTTCTGCAAGACCACCCCAAAAACTCCTGCGACCCAAACCTTCGAAAAACAACGCCCCTAACCATACCTCTTTTGTGAAGTAAATTTCATAAGAAATGCTGACAAGTCCATAAAAAAGTTCCATAAAGAATGTCAGTGAGACAGGTGCTGGATTTCCATTTGCCATAGATTGGTTCTGCCCCTGCTACAAATACTTTTCCTTCCTTGTGACTTGCTGACATCTTTTTTACCAATAATCACGTCTCTATTGAAATGTAAGGATTTTGTTTCTGCTTGTTATTCTATTGCCGTAATACATTTCTTGAACTCAAACAGATTTTGGGATTAAAATAATTTACTTGGGTTTTACTTTTACCCCCTGCCTGGACATTTATGCATACTACCTCTATACCCCTTTATCTACCTACCTTCTAATTACCCTTCTATAGATGGACTAGAAATCGAACTTGAAACCGAGTTGAGCCGAACTATTCGAGTTCAAAAGGACTCCTCGAACTATACCCGGACCGGATTTCTCAGACTTTCGATATTTTTCAGACTTTCTATAATTATCAAATGTTTCGAACGTTCCAGGCATGCGAATATGCGAGTAAATGTCTATTATACCAATACAAGGTAAATACGAATCATCGTATCCCAGTATCCGCACGTAAATGTACTATTATACCATACGCGAGTAAATATCGAATTTGGATGGGATGAAGTATAGTTTAATAGTATGAGGTTTTTAAAAGTTTTGAATTTGGGACACTATAGTTGCCTTTAAAATGACATTCGCCGCATCCGCAACACCATTCACGCACAATGCCATTCACGCACTTAAAACTATTCGCACGATATTCGATATTTTCAGACTTTCTGAATTAAAATTATCTGCGGTTCGTCACGTTCCCAGGCATGCGAATAAAAAAATATGTGAGTAAATGTCTATTATACCAATACAAGGTAAATATCGAATATCGTATCCGCACGTTAAATGTCATTATACCAATACGCGAGTAAATATCGAATATCGAATCTGCGAGTAAAATGTCTATTATACCAATACGCGAGTAAATATCAATCTATCGAATCCGTAGCGTTCACTGGATTAATTATCAAATGTTGTAAAATGCGAGAGCTTGAAGTATTTACATTAAGTACCAGTTGAATTTTAATTGTATTTCATTCGAATCTTTTCAAACGATTTTGACTGACCGTTGAACTTGTAATGGGTCCGTTTTCGGACTTTCCATAAGAGTTCGAAAGGTCAAAAAATAGAACTGAACTTTCGAAAGTTCGTCCATCTACTCTTATCTAATACTCTTGTATCATATACAGTCTCATTACCCCTCTTTATTTACCTACTCTCTAAATACCATTTATCTATATACCTTCTAAAATTACCTTTATCTATATACCTTCTATACCCCTCTTTATCTACATACCTCTAAATTCCCCTGTTATTTACACTACCATTTATATCTCCCTTTAATCTCCCTTTACCTACTACCATCTCTATCCCCTCTCTATCTACCTACCTTCTAATAATCCCCCTCTTTATCTATCTACTTGTAATTACCCTTTGATCTACTACCTTTCCTATAAATAACCCCACTTTATCTACATACCCTCTAAATTCCCCCTTTACCTACCTTCTTTTTTACCCTTCTTTATTCTACCTACCTGCTAACTTTACCCCTTTACCTACCCTACTTCTATACACCCTCTTTCTACATACCTTCTAAATTCCCCTTACCTACCTCTTACCCATCTTTTATCTACCTACCTGCTACCTTACCCTTTACCTACCTAGCCTCGATACCCCTCTTATCTACATACCTTCTAAATTCCCCGTTTTTACCTACATCCTATATCTCCTTTTATCTTAGCCTAACCATCTTATATCCCCTCTTTATCTACCTACCTTTATATCCCCTCTTTATCCTACCTACCTTCTATCTCCCTCTTTATTATCTACCTACCTTCTGTACCCTCTTTATCAACCTACTTCGATAATCTCCCTTTAATGTATATGTATTTTGTACAATCAAATCCATAAAGAATAACCAATACATTTTCTCTGGTAAATATCTCCAGCATTGCTTTCTAAATCCGTATATGGATCAGGTGTTTCAACAGAGTTTCTTTGCCTTTCTCTATAGCAACTGTTCCAGGTTTGCTTTGATAAGGGTAATGAGGATGAATAGAAGCACATATGCCTTTACCGCATGTAACTACTACATTCTGTATATGCAATCACGTCCATTATTTCCTTGCCAAATATGACCTCACCTCTGAACATATGACCCTGAATATCTCCATAGATTTAACCAAGTATTACATTCTGTCCCTTAAAACGTAATATAAAGTGTATAAGGGTAATAGCAGTAAATTTAATCATTATGCCCTAGTCCTTTATAAAGAAGTAAAGGGCCCATCCACAGCAACAACATGCAAATTCACAACAAAATACTGCCACAAATTTCCTTTGTACAACCAACAAGATAATTGTATTAATCTTCCTGCTAATAGTAGTAATGGAGCTTGCATTACATCTATCACCATTTACCCTAAGATACCCTCTAATAGCAAGGGCAGTCAGGGAATGGTTGGGGTTGTATTTGCAGAAACTATAGAGAGCCACAGGTTAATCAGGTAAACACCTGTAGCCAGTCTGAGTTTAGAATGATCACAGTATAAAATCAATTTACGATAATGCACCCTGCTAATTACATTGATCTGTCTGTCAGCTCTGTACAATACAGGTTTGTTACCATATAACTTTCATTTATGGCTTTTACATGTGTGTGGAGAGATGGGATAAAAAGTTTTTTCTTTGATTCCGAGTTTCTGAGAGAGTTATATGAAGATTAATTGACTTTATAAAGGGCATGTCCACCCCCAAACTATAATTCCCCCCACTACTGGCCCCACTCTGTAGTGTAATAAATCCTTACCTTACATCCCAGATCCAAATGGGTACTGGAGAGATGTCTTCGAACTTTCTCCTTGATTTGCCAGTACACGCGTATCCTGCTTACTATACTCACGTGTGATCGCAGGTCGGCGATAATCGTGCCGTGAATGGGCACTTTATCGGGCAAAACGGCCGCTCGTTTGGAGATCCGTTGATGGATGGGATGAAGTATAGTTTAATAGTATGAGGTTTTTAAAAGTTTGAATTTGGGACACTATAGTTGCCCTTAAAACGACATTCGCACCATCCGCAACACCATTCACGCACATGCCATTCACGCACTTAAAACGATATTCGCACGCATCCGCAACGCCATTCACCACTTAGAATGAAATTCACACACACTCCAGCACCAATCACGCACATATAAGGACATTCACACACACTCACAGCACCAATCATGCACATATAACGACATTACAACAGCGTTATATTACATATATAATAATTAAAAATGTATTAAATATTAGTATTTTTACAAACAATTATTATTTTTTTACCAATGTGTTATAATATACAAAAAATCCATTCATAAAGGTAGTTTTGTATTACCGATCCCGCCTCCCTCCTCTAAAAGAGGCGTGCCTGTTTGTTAGGCCACGCCTCCGCCATCCCTCCCCCTGTATGCCGAGCGGCCAATAGAAATGCTGTGATGTCACCAGCATCAGGAAATTGCATGCTGGGATTGTAGTTTTTGGGCAGAACAGGAAGGGATTGAATCAAGATGGCGGCGCCCAAGTATGGACTTTATAAGGCGATTTTAATGTATGTGTTTTTGATTTTTTTATATTTAAAGCTTCAGAAAGCTTTGCAGGGGTTAAGGAACAATTAGACATGTTTGTGCAACTACAAAAACGGGATAACAGTTCTCCTTTAATGAGCATCACTGGTTGGCCCTGCAATCACATGTCTGTACAAGGCTTCCCACATGCAATACTTTTTGTATTTAATCTAAGAAGTTTTGTGTGAGTAAAACAAGAAGCATGGCTTTCCCTGCTGGTTACAAGGGCTTATCATCACAGTCTCTAAGTTATTCCTAAGAACAGTAAATCGGTAAAATCTCTACTTTTCTACTTACTGCAGAGCCGCTGTGGTGAAAATATTTACTTACTTGACTTAGGTCTATAATTTGTATATTGTGTATTTGTATATTGTGTATTGTGTATTTGTATATATGCATATTTGTATATTTGTATATTGTGTATTTGTATATTTGCATATTTGTATATGTGTGTTTTGTATATTGTATATTGTGTGTTTGTATATTTGTATTGTGTATTTGTATATTTGTATATTGTGTATTTGCATATTTGTATATTGTGTGTTTGTATATTTGTATATTGTGTGCTGATATTGTATATTGTTATTTGCTATTTGTATTTGTGTATTTGTATATTGTGTATTGCATATTTGTTATTGTGTATTTGTATTTTCTATATATTGTGTGTTTGTATTTTGTATATTGTGCATTTGCATATTTGTATATTGTGTATTTGTATATTTGTATTTTTGAAGCCAGAACCCAACCAATACACTGTATTTGCCATTTTACCTTAACCTTTGCACAGATTCAGGTACTCACAGATTTTCGGGTGGTCTCACTTCTGCAAGACCACCCCAAAACTCCTGCGACCCAAACCTTTCGAAAAACACGCCCCTAACCATACCTCTTTGTGAAGTAATTTCAATAGAAATGCTGACAAGTCCATAAAAATTTCCATAAAGAATGTCATGAGACAGGTGCTGGATTTCCAATTTGCCATAGATTGGTTCTGCCCCTGCTACAAATACAATTTTCCTTGTGACTTGCTAACATCTTTTTTACCAATAATCACGTCTCTATTGAAATGTAATGATTTTGTTCTGCTGTGTTATTCTATTGCCGTAATACATTTCTTGGCTCAAACAGATTTTGGGATTAAGAAATAATTTACTTGGGTTTTACTTTTACCCTGCTGCCTGGCTTTTATCTACCTACCTTCTATAACCCCTTTATCTACCTACCTTCTAAATTACCCTTTACTATAGATGGACTAGAAATCGAACTTGAAACCAGTTTGAGCCGAACTATTCGAGTTCAAAAGGACTCCTCGAACTATCCCGGACCCGGATTTCTCAGACTTTCGATATTTTTCAGACTTTCTATAATTATCAAATGTTCGAACGTTCCAGGCATGCGAATATGCGAGTAAAATGTCTATTATACCAATACAAGGTAAATATCGAATATCGTATCCGCACGTAAAATGTCTATTATACCAATACGCGAGTAAATATCGAATTTGGATGGGATGAAGTATAGTTTAATAGTATGAGGTTTTTAAAAGTTTGAATTTGGACACTATAGTTGCCCTTTAAAATGACATTCGCACGCATCCGCAACACCATTCACGCACAATGCCATTCACGCACTTAAAACGATATTCGCACGATATTCGATATTTTCAGACTTTCTATAATTATCAAATGTTCGAACGTTCCAGGCATGCGAATATGCGAGTAAAATGTCTATTATACCAATACAAGGTAAATATCGAATATCGTATCCGCACGTAAAATGTCTATTATACCAATACGCGAGTAAATATCGAATTATCGAATCTGCGAGTAAAATGTCTATTATACCAATACGCGAGTAAATATCAAATTATCGAATCCGTGAGTCGTTCATGGGATAATTATCAAATGTTAAAATGCGAGAGCTTGAAAGTATTTACATTAATTTACCATTGATATTTTAATTGTATTTCATTCGAACTTTTCAACAACGTTTGACTCCCGTTGACTGTAATGGGTCCGTTTTCGGACTTTCCATATAGTTCGAAAGTTCAAAAAATAGACTGAACTTTCGAAAGTTCGTCCATCTCTACTCTTTATCTAATTACTCTTTATCTATATACATTCTATACCCCTCTTTATCTACCTACCTCTTAAATTACCCTTATCTATATACCTTCTAAATTACCCTTTATCTATATACCTTCTATAACCCCTTTATCTACAACCTTCTAAATTCCCCTTATTTACCTACCATTTATATCTCCCTTTACCTACCTACCATCTATATCCCCTCTTTATCTACCTACCTTCTATATCCCCTCTTTATCTATCTACCTTCTAAATTACCCTTTATCTATCTACCTTCTATACCCCACTTTATCTACATACCTTCTAAATTCCCCTTTACCTACCTTCTTTACCCTTCTTTATCTACCTACCTGCTAACTTACCCTTTACCTACCTACCTTCTATACACCTCTTTATCTACATACCTTCTAAATTCCCCTTTACCTCCTTCTTTACCCATCTTTAGCTACCTACCTGCTAACTTAACCCTTTACCTACCTACCTTCGATACCCCTCTTTATCTACATACCTTCTAAATTCCCCTTTATTTACCTACCATCTATATCTCCCTTTATCTACCTACCATCTATATCCCCTCTTTATCTACCTACCTTCTATATCCCTCTTTATCTACCTACCTTCTATATCCCCTCTTTATCTACCTACCTTCTGTATCCCTCTTTATCTACCTACCTTCGATATCTCCCTTTATGTATATGTATTTTGTACAATAAATTCAGAAGGAATAACCATACATTTTCTTAAATATCCCACATTGCTTTCTAATTCCGTATATGGATAGGTGTTCAGACAGAGTTTTCTTTGGCCTTTCTCTATATCAACTGTCAGGTTGGCTTTGATAGGGTATGAGGATGAAATAGAAGCACATAGCCTTTACCATGTACTACTACATTCTGTATAGGCAAATCAGTCCATTTTTCCTGCCAAATATGACCGCACATCTGAACATATGACCTGAATATCTCCCATAGAATTTACCAAGTATTAACATTATTTCCCAGTAACGTATATACTGTATAAGGGGAATAGCAGTAAATTGAATCCATTATGCACTAGGTCCTTAGATAAAGAAGTAAAGGTCCCATCCACATGCAACAAACATGGCAAATTCACAACAAAATACTGCAACAAATTTTCCTTGTACAACCAAAGATATTGTATTATCTTCCTCTACTAGTAGTAACTGGGAGCTGAATACGACTAACAGACATTTTCCATTCAGAACAACTGACACGATGAACAATGTGGTAATTTGTTGGCATCAGGGTAGAGCATCTTTTGTGCCATACACTGTAATACCGGCAAAGTATATACGGCCAACTTAGGTCTTAGAACTTCCTTACCAGGCTCGCCAACCTACATTATTGGAGACAGCCAAAAGTCGAGGATATACAGAGAACCAAGGAATTCCTTTAACCCTGCCAGTGCCCTTTCTTTATAGAGATCTTCTCATCACCGTGTAACGTGGTGATAAAAAGGCCGTTGAATATCTATTTATTTGGACTTTGAGCGATGACTTTATTTCCGATTACCTACGTATGTTTTCCAACTTTTAATTAATGCATCACTGTGTGCCTGACTCCTGCATGGCTCACAGGTTTATTATTGGCTTTTTCCATGAGCTCGGTGATTGAAAAATGGATTTGACACAATCAGCACCCATGAGGATTCCAATACTGCCCGGCCACTCCTTCCGCCTGATCAAATGCTGTAAATAAAAAGAGGTTTGAGTTTCTGCTGGTACAACTGATTTCCCAATGAATAAAGGCCATGGGAATTAAAGTGAAACACCTGACACTTTTGTTTCATTGGTGTGTTTTCGTTTAAATGGCAGTTTTTATGCTGCCGTCCAATAATTATTAGACTTTTATTCCCCTGTAAATTCCCTTGTAAGAAGACTAGTATGAAGGTTGAAGAATAGGCAAAATGGTAAATATTAGAATAAATAAGGACTTTACACCATTAAATTACATTATAGTAATTGACTGCTCTCTGCATCCTCCCACGGCAGTGTCACCGACACTCTCCCATCTCTTATGTATCACACCAGAGAGTTGACTTTGTAATAAACTAGAATCACGCTTGCCTCTAGCGAGTAGCGACACCCAAACCTTAGTCTTCTGATGAACTTTACATCGCTCAGCTCTGCTGCAGCAACCTCTTAGGCTGGTCCTTCCTCTTAGCGTGTCCTTAACAGTCCTCCTCGGCTGTTTTCTCTATTACCCTCACTGCTTCCCAGTCTGATGTCGTCACTAAATGGAAGCGCTCAGGTCCCTGGTCATTTAATTAGGAAAGAGCTCCATATCACTGTACTTAATGGCTCCACTGAGACCCATTAGGATCCAGTCCCTTTTCCCACTAGGGCAGCAGAGATCCTTCCTGTTCCTCAGGAGGCACAGCACCCCCTTATCTTTCTTTATCTCAAGACCTCTGTTCCTTCGGGGGGGGGGGGGCGCATGCCTCGACCTTGACGAGACTCAGGAATCAGCAATGACCGGATGCTTACAGACAGCTTGGAGTCTCAGTTTTCCTGGATTTTGAAAGACATAGCAGAGAACCAATAAGGAACAGAGGTGTATGGTAGGGTTTATTTTAAACTACAGAGTGCAGCCAGTAGGGGTTAAATCTTAGTTTTGGGGGTGGACATGCCCTTAAGGAGGATTTTACTCTACTGTACCCTTACAAAGATAAACATATGTTAATGAAAGCTGCGTTGACACTATGGAAACCCATGTATGGTTCGCTAACCCTCGAAAGTCACGTCCATTTCGGTAACCCTCGAATTTATGGTTCTATTTTCGCCAACCCTTGAATGTATCGTTCCGGTACCCCTCAATCGGCCGTAACCCTTGAATGTATCTTGTGCAAACCCACAATTGCCTGCTTGTGTTTAAGAAGGGTTTTAACAATTTTGGTGACAGTTGACATGTTCCCCAGACCATTTCCCAGGTTCCACAGCCATTTACAGTAAAGTTTCCCATTGTTAGTGTTAGCTGTGTTAAAGGGGTGGGGGGCTGTGGCTTGAACTACTAATAATTTGTAATTTGAGCCTCACTGTTTATTCCCAAAGTGTCCGGTATATTCACTTTTTGGGTAATAACCGAGGTTTAAATAAGCCCATAGTCCCCAGGTTAATTACCAATTATATTTTGCAATGTGGGAATTATCTAAGGTGTGGAGGCGATGTAGAATAACTTCCATTAATAATGTGAACAAAGCATGTACCTGTATGTTTGGGAGCGCTATCCTGCATAAACTGCCGGTGCCAGACGACTTCGTGATTCCATGTCCCAATTGATGTAAGATACTTCCAGCATGGGTCTTGCCCAAAACATAAGTAGGCCACCGGACTTCAAATATTAAAAACCCGAAACTTTATTAGAAAAAAATTAAAAACTAGCGCGGGCCATTGCCACATTTGGACATGTAGACCACAAAGATGGCGCACACCACAGCTTCGCCCTATGTGTTTTGTGGATCACTTCCGTTTCCTCGGCTCCTGAGGAGTGGAGGGGTTTTTAATATTTTGAAGTCCAGTTGCCTACCTCCTGTTTTTGTCCAGGCCCACGCTTAGTTATTGTCATTTTTAATAAATATCACTATGGTTATCCGACTTGTTGGAATGATCATTCCCCTTTGATCATTTGACTGCAAGTCTAGAGCTTTCCCTGACTTGTACATGTTATTACTATTATTGTTGGATTTATATAGCGCCAACATCTTCCGTAGTGTAGGATATTAATGGCTGGGAGTGGTCGATGAAAGACAGAGAAATGGACACTGTCACAATCTGTTCAGACAGATGAATGAAGGAAGCTGATGTGACCATTCACAGGTCTTCGGCAGCCACTCCCAGTCCGTTTACTTAATTTCTTTGTAACTCTTATTGTCTGTGTGATTGAACCTGTGTTAAGCTGGGTACACACTGTCAGATTCTTCCCCTGACCAACCGTGTTACACTTCCATAGAGGACTGCCGATCGGCTATGGTTTTCAGACATGTCCGATCGTGCGTTTGTCTGATTCGAGGTCATGTCTGAAAAAACATGCAATTATTTTACCCCGACTGACCAGTACACTGAACTATCCTTCAATATCAATATTGTAGTCTCTATTCCACCTCCTTTGGTTCTTATAACTCCTATGCCTTGTTCCTGGGTATCACAATCAACACAACATATTCAAAGATGAGTAATATAAGAACCCTCACAACCACATACGGTATTGTAGTTAAACAAGGATGTATTTAATTGCATGACCCACTCACACAACCATGTTTTGGCAGCAAGGTCCTTTCTTAGTGTATTGTAACTACAATACCTTATGGTTGTGAGTGTTCTTTATTACTCACTTTTAATTTGTGTTACACTGAACTATTGGTCGATCCGGCCGAAATATTTGCATGGTGTGTGTACCCACTTAAGTGGTTAATAAATGACATGTAGACATTTTAGAACCTCTGTGAACATAAAGCCCGTATCACCGTCCTTCTGTTTGGACAACTGCTAGGTATCATCAAAGGAAAGTTCTCCAGAACCACAACCAGACCGACCATTGACTGATCGGCTAAAACTTTTCAATGATAATTTCACTTTATTCTTACACTCTCACAGCTTGGACGTCCTGCAAATCTGCTTCAGTTGGGAATTAGTTTGAATCAAGCAGTTTCCAGGTTCTTGGCAGATCTTCCTTATCCTGTTCTGACCTTGCAGAAGAAACTCAGAAACTCCCTCAGAGAGTTGAATACAGAAGATTGTGTGTTTGTTGAGGTTTACACCAATGGCACATTGGCCCCATCAATTTCCAACGTGAAAGGTCATTTCAGACCTTTTCTCAACAGAGTCAACATTTGCATTACGTTCCAGGAAATTAAGGATTAATTAATCAAGGATTCCAAGGTCAGAAACAAAATCCAAAGTCAGAACAGTGTGATTTAGATTAAATTAAATTGCCAAATCAAATTAACTAAATTCTACACAGCCTGGTTTTTATCACACACTTGTAATTAGTTTAAGTTTACACAGCTTCCACGGCATTGGGTATTTAAAACTCTCTACATACATAAAACAAAAGACCTAAAGAGATATTGATGTCTTTTTTGACTTTTTTATATATATGTGTATAATTACCTTTTCCTATAGCTGTCACTAGAGTTCTTCTTCCGGGTCTATAAAGGTGTCTTTGTATGTTTTTTATTGTTACAATCTTGTCTGAGGAAGGTAACAACCATTGTACCGAACAGTCCTATGATGTTCCTGTGTATCATTGCATAAAGTACACAGGACTACAAGTCTGGTTGTGCATGGTATTTATTTGCTTATGTTCTCTATATACATAAGGATCCACATTAAATGATCCACGAAAATTTGATAATTATAAAAGTCTCGAATCGGTGACCCTCCAATGTAACTCTCAAATTTGGGACCCTCAATATATCCTTAGATTTTGGTAACCCTCAGATGTAGCCTTCGATTTCCTGTAACCCTTGATGTATCGTTCGGTAACCCTTAAAATATCGTTCCATTTCAGTAAGACTCGAATGTAGTGGTCATTTCGGTAACCCTTGAATGTATTGTTCTGTAACCCCTCAAACGTATTGTTTTTGGTAATCCTCAAATTGGCCAATCCCCTAAATGTAGCATGTAGAAACCTGACAATGGCCCGATCGTGAATAAAGTTAGTGTTTAAAAAAGTCATGTTCCCCAGAACTATTTCTCAGGTACCAGACCATTTAACAGTAAGTTACCATTGATATTTTTATCTGTATTAATCCAAACTTTTCGAACTATTGGACTCCTCATTGACTTCTGATCTTTTACTGAAGTTTTACTTTTACTAAAGTTCTACAGTTCGAAAATGAACTGAAGGATTCATCCTCTCTAACTAACACCAAGGACGCCCAAAAATAAAAACAAGGCGCATTGTCTGAAAATATGAGATATAACAATATTACGTCATTACGGCCCTGGGCTGGTATTTTTTGGCTTTAATCCTAATAGATTTGAACTTTCCTAGAACGGTTTCCTCTCTGGCCAAATGTTGGTTTCCTGTGTCCCGTGGAATTTCTAGAGATATATAGAATCTATTTGTTTCGATCAAGCTCTCCGAGTCAGGGAAGCAGAAGGAAAGGCTGGAGGAGGATTAGGCAATGGATAGGTCTGAACACCTGCACAAACAGCTGCTGAAGATGTTCTCCTGATATCTGCACCAGAGGCTTGGATGGAAATGCCTAAAAAAACCCTGGATTCTGTTCTGAGCCACCAGTACAGCACAGGTTTTAGATTGAGTCCCCAAGGAGGTAATTACGTGTCACACAGAAAGTCTTACAAGCCATAACCCTGATAATGGCGAAGTATCTGGTGAAAGCAGAGCAGTGTCCAGGGCATTATTTTATTCTCTTGTAGCTGGAAAAATCCAATGTTTTCTTGTTAAAGGACAATTATACTCACCTCAGCGCCCCACTCCCTCCTTTATTCCAGGTCACTTGTACCCAGAACATAAAGCGATAGGTCTCCCCCCTAGGTTTTAGCTAATTAAATCCGAACAAAGCCGTCAACTTTTCTTTGTATGGCCGCCTCGCTGCACTTCTATGTCAGTTCTGCGGCCTGGCCAATAGGAAGACATCTGTACTAAATGCATCTTATTGGTGGTCTGGCCCTGACAAAAGTTTAACAGATTTACCCATTTTTAAATTTACACTGACCTATCAGATGACTTTTAACTTTGTAATGCAGATAGACAAAAAAAATTGTTAAAATGTTATAATTTCAAAGTGTGTTGGAATGTGGATCGGAACATGTCCTTTATATACTGACTCACACCACGTGAGTATTAGAAGATAGGGGAGCTTGCTTGTAATGGACATGTCAAATTGTAACCTGTAGCCCATTCTTTCAAGTACCAGGAGTTTTAGTTCCCTTTCAGCAGCCACTCTTCCCTTTCTCCCTGCCTGCTGGACGTCTAGTTTTTCAAAGCATCCGTCTGCCACGTTTCTGTGCAAAATGTAAAACCTAAATGATCCTTATGAAAAATTCAGGTTGACGCCATCTTTGATCATAAAATTGATGACTCTTAGGAGCACTAAAGTGTAAACAACATCAAGAATAATTTTTCCTACTCACATTCTTACCTTGTGTCAGCAAGGTATCTTATCTCTTCAAAGATGGATGCACGCTGATAGCGCTGACAGCTCTCCGTTTTGCTACTACCCATACTTAGTGCATGGGCAAGCTGAAGAATTATGATTGAGGGTCCTGCTTCTAGTCTTTTCTGTGTGTTGTATTTTAAGTTTTTATTTTTTGTTGTTAGATTTGTCCTTCATTTTTATAAATTGTTTCACTCTTCCCTATATATAACAGCTCAATTCTTTCCAATCTTTGGAAACTGATTCCTTTAAGTTTACTGATGCAATTACAAATCTAAAGTAAAAAAAAACAACCAAAATTGGCTTAAAGGAACCTAAACCTAATAGTGTTTCCCATTTGTTTGTATTATTCACAGGAAGTTGAGAACGCTTATCTCCACATCCCTGTGAATAATATTACGCTCGGGGGACCTGGAACTTCCACTTACCGCGCTCCCACTCACAAGCCGGTTCTTCACAGAACAGCTGTTCTCTCCTGATCTGCGCGCCCTATCTTTTGTATTGGCAACGATGAACGACCCATCGTGCGGCATTCATGCATATATGAAGCTTTAAACGATCTTCTAGACCATACAATTCAAGGATTGTGGAAGCACTCCCAATTAGCTAATTTACACTACGTTTTAGTAGACTGCTACTGATCGGTCAAACATTAGAGTACTTCCACAATCCTTGTATTGTATGTATTTATTAGAGCATGGTCAAGCCTCCATGTGGTAATAGCACCCCCACACGCCCCTTTTATGGGAGGTCCTATGCCTTTAATATAAGCCTGGATGGCCTCTTCCCTCATTTTGAAAAGCCAAAGGGCTGGGGGAAGTGAGAAAACCTGTTTATATGGATCCGTCACAACTATGAAAATGCAAAAGTTTGCTAATGTAAGTTAAAAAGGTTAGAAGTTGAACCTTCCAGACTGGGGTTACCTTGACGTGGTTGAAAGGCTTTTCATTCATGACAGTAATATATACTAAATCCCCTTTGTTTTAAAGTATGCAGTGGTGCAGATATATGATATAGTATGGGGCATAGGTAGACTGTGATGTAAGATTGACTGAAGTTCGATCACATGACAGAGACACAGACAGAGTCTTCAACCAAGAAAACAAATCCATCATGATTTTCTCTCTTACCTACTATATGTTATAACAGAAAGTAACCACAATAAACTGTCAATATCATAGAACGGTTCCACAGAAAATGGAGTTGAGTTAAGTTATAGAAATATGTATATTACTTAGTATAAACGAAGTCACCTATTTTACCAGAAAAAAATTAAAGTGATTGACTTGAGTATAACCGAGGGTAGAAATTATGACATATACCACTACTGCCTTCTGATTCTGTATGGTTTTCAGGCTTTAGTTTGCCCTTTAAATGAACAGCAGATTCCATACAGTAGTCCCATACAGTAATAGCCAAATCCAGTATGTCTATTACTGTATGGGAATTCTGCTGTCCATTTAAATGGCAACTAAAGTCTCAAAATAATACAGAATCAGAAGGCAACAATAGATAACATTCTCCTTCTTATTCTGTATTATTTTTTAGTTGCCTTTTAATGGACAGCAGATTTTCCATAATTGTTCCCATATAGTAATCCATACTGCATTTGGCAATTACTGTATGAGAATTCTGCTGTCCATTTAAAAGACTACTAAGCCTTGTCACTCCAAGATGTTTTGAACTACAACTCCCAGCACTTTTAAGGTGGGAGTTGTCATTCCAAACATCTGGACCCTCAGCCTCCACCCAATTCAGTGGGTACCTTTTGTGGGCATTCTTCTGTAGTATCCTTCCCTGGCATACGGTACTTTTGTGGCCATGCTTCTCCTGGATCCTTTCCGGCAGCTTCTGCAATACTAACCGGAAAATCCGGAAGCTGGTTGCTCACTCCCATGCTCCCTATACTGAAGTGACATCAGCCGGCAACAGTGTAGGTAGTGTGGGACCGAGCAAGTGGCTTCCGATTTCTCCTGTAAGTTAACTGACTCGAGTATAAACCAAGTTTGGTTTTTCAGGCTGATTTTAACAGCCTGAACAAACCTCGGTTAATACTCGAGTATATACGGTAGGCAAATTCGACCCAAAATACTTACTGAATTTATCAACTTCGGTGTTAAACTTAGAAAGCAATGTACTAACTTGGAAATGGAATCTATACTGTATGATGTGTGTACATGCCCCATTTGGATTTCTGTTAACGCACCCAATGCCTTGGAAGTGTATTTTTGAACTGCACTTATTGTACACAATCAGATTTTTCATGTACTATAAAGATGTCCGAACTTCGCAAAATCCGTGTCCGCTCGAGGATCGGCGATTTTTCGAAAAAATTCGGAATCCGCGAGCGGACCCATTAAAATGAAAATACCCTCGAAATTCGAACGAGAATTTTTGAAAAATAGTATTTCAAAAATACGAGCAATCCTCGTAATTTCGTAAATTTTCGAAAGTACGTATTTATGGAAATAAGAGAAATCCTTGTATTTTCAAAATTTTAGAAAATACTAAAAATCCCAAAAATCTCTGCCGTTCGCGAACGGGATAAATCCGCGGCGGATCCGGGTTCGGATCCGCGAACCGGCCATCCCTAGTTACTAATAATAATATGTAACAAAAAATTGTCGGTGGAGAATCGGACATTTCTGTGTGTGGTTCAGTGTTTTATTATTTTCTATTAAAAGTCAATCATTCATTGTTCATTGAAATGTTAAAACAAAAGATTAGTTGGGCTTGTGGTTCTTTAAGATCCAATGAACATCCACTGGACAGTTAACACATACCGCATAAACTATGGTGATATATCTACATATTGCTACACAATAGGAGCTGGCCCCTTGGTGGCCCTAGGGAAGACTCATTGAAATATTTATTGCCAACACAACATTTTTAAAGGGTTATCTCCACTCATAATTTCAAGGTTTAGGCATCTAGTTCTATTGAAGAACGGGAGTAAAGGAGCTGTGCCTTACCTCCGTTCTTCAATAAACAAACAGGAGACTGGTGAGCAGTTAGGAAACTTACCCCGCTCGCATCGCTCCTTTACCCCTCCGTTCTTTCAAATAGAACTAGATGCCTAACCTTGAATTATGATGGAGATACCCTTTAACTTCCCCTTTACAGGGACTTTATCTCCACCCCAAATTCTGACCTCCCTCCTGTACTCAACCTTCTGTTCATTCTGTCATGGGGCTTCCTCTTCCTTGGTAGCTTTCAAATATTAAATAAGATCTGGATTGGTTGGGCCAAAAGTAGCACCATTTTAATGATCTTTTTTTTTATGAACTTTATTGAATCTCCCTTGATTGTATATAAGGTGAAGCCTTCAATGAAGCCAATGATAAATGATAGAATGTGGGGTCATAATGAAACGAGGGGTATTTCTGGAGGAGACAATAAGATGTTCAAATGCATCTAAACTGGTTCATCTATATCTGTTTGTATTCAATTAGATCAACTGGACTGAAATGTAGTTCTTGAAGACGTTTCGCTAGTCTATCCGACTGGCTTTCTCAATCAGAATGACTTGTACAAGAATCTGGTGGCAATTAGTACCCTGGAAAATCCCATTAGCATCACATCACAGCCAGGTGTTAGGGTGTGATTAGATAGTGGCTAAGAGGTGTTTATGGAACGCCAGATAAGGTGTTAAAACGCATTGTACCTGGCAGACGTTGGTGTCGAACCCCCCCCACCTCTATTTAGGCTTGGTTTCTTTATTTTTTCACATAAATGGCCTCCTTACCACCTCTCTTGAACCAGTCACGTTCCTTCCTCAGTATGTTAACATTACACTCTTCAAAGGTATGTCCTTTATCCTTAAGATGCAGATACCACGGCTGAGTCCTGACCTGATGAAATGAGAACCTTCACAACATATTTCTAATCATTTTGGGGGAAAAACCCTCAAACTTGTACGGCAATTGAAAAAGACAGCAAGGAAGATTGGCAGACTACGAAACCACCTGCGATTTAAACCTCTGATGCAGACAACAGGCTAGTACCATGCAGTATAACGTCTGGATTCCACGGTTAAAGGCATCAGAGCCAAACAGATCTGCAAAAGGCTCAACACAGCTCCTAAGTGAACGGGTACACAGACACATTTTACAGTCTATGCTTTAATGCACAACATTATCACTAGAAACAAACCTGGCCTCACAGCTACCGTGTCCATCTGGGAAAGAGTGGAGTTCACCCAACCAACACAGCTTTCTCAGCACTGTACGGCAAACAAGGCAACAGACAAGTTCTCTAATTCTGTCATCCTAGAACAGCCCCAAAGGAGAGCAACTACCTTGGATACAAAAGGAGGGAAGTGTCACTTCATCAAACAAGGAGAATGGGTAGAACTTGTCTAACCGGACCCTGACCCAGCCAGAAATGGAAGTCCTTGGTAGGGCTTGAATTTGCCATCACCCCTAAGCCATCCCTGTGGGGATATATAGCAGCCACAGAAGCCTCTATCCACAGTAATAAGGTATCACAGAGTGAGGCAAACAACTTCGCCTTAAGGATCTGCAGCCTTAGCCATTGCTAAAACTCCTTCATCTAACCTGACTACACGAAAGAAGAAGAGCCTTAACCATCCCTCAAGAAAGATTCCAGTTCCACCATTCTCGGCAGACAAGGAAGAATGCACATGGTACTCAACAACCTCAGACTACCATGATAGGTGACCATGCTCCCTGGCCGATAACACACATATGAGGCTTTACCAAGGATTCCCACCAGCCGTTACAAGAAAAGAGTCATAGACTTACTACAACAGCTTCAAAGGATAAAGCCATTGACCGAGCCATGTATCATCGCCTCTACCCTGGTGAGGCACATCCATGCATATATGGACTCCCCAAGAATACATAGGAAGGGCCCCACTAAGACCTATAGTCCTCAGCAAACTCGGTACATACAAGGTGGCAAAATATCTAGCTAACATCTTAGGACCTTTGGTGGAAGTTCTAAGCACACACTCCAGAACTCTCAGGATTTCACCAACAAGATTGAAGATATAGTACTCGGTGTGAAGAAACTATGGTGGTCCTATGATGTGACTCTCTCTTCACTTGTATACCCACCAAGGAGGCTGTTGACATGGTGAGAAACGGCTGGCCAAGACAGCACCTTACCACAGAACTGATCTCAACCAGAACAGGTTGTGTTCCTTGTTGGACTTGTGCCTGATACCACCTATTTCAAATACGGGATAAGTTCTATAAGCAAAACATGGGATGTGCTATGGGATCTCCAGTCATCCCTAATGTGGCCAACCTTTACATGGAGGGATAGAAACACAGGCGGTTAATTACCTTTAAGGGCATAGCACCCAGCCACTGGTTCAGATATGTTGATGACACCTGTTAAAATCCACAGAAGGAAGTACAAGCTTTCACAGAACACATTAATCGGTGGACCAAACTTAAATTCAATTCACAAGGGAAGAGTACAAAACAACAAACTGGCTTTCTTGGACTGCTTGGTAGAAGTTAAGAAAATGGTAAACTGGAAGTAAGGTTTACAGAAAACCAACACCACCAGATCAGTATTTGATGTTTGACTCCCACCACCCTTTAGATCACAAGCTGGGTGTCATCAGAACCCTGCAACACAAGCTGAGAACATCCCCACTACACAGAGGCGAAGGCTAAAGAATGAAACATCTCAGGAGCCCTTAAAACTTGTGGATATCAGACTGGGCCTTTGTAAAAGAAGTAGAAGGAAAGAAAAAGAACACGAATCCCAACATGAAGGGAAAAGCAGACAGGAGGAAGAACATGGTCATCCCATATGTAGCAGGGGTCTCTAGAAATGAAGAAGAATTTTCAAAAACAATCGTATCCTGTCTGCTTTAAACCAACAACACACTGAGGCAGCAATTGGTACATCCGAAGAACCCAATACCAAACACAAGAAAAGCGACATCATATATGCAGTGCAGTGCAGTGAAATGCTCTGATTTGTATGTGGGGGAGACCAAACAGCAACTGCATCAACGTATGGCCCAGCACATGAAGCCAATTCCTCGGGTCGGACTCAGCCGTGTAATCTGCATCTTAAGGATAAAGGACAACCTTTGACGATTGTAATGTTAACATATTGGCGAAGGAACGTGACTGGTTCAAGAGAGGTGTTAAAGGAGGCCATTTATGTGAAAATAAAGAAACCAAGCCTAAAAGAGGTGGGGGGTTCGACACCAACTGTCTGCCATTAACAATGCTGCTTTAACACCTTACTCTGGGCGTTCCTATAACCTCTTAGCCACTATCTAATCACAACCCTTAACACCTGGCTGTGATATGCTAATTGGGAATTTTCCAGGGTACATAATTGCCACAGATTCTTGTACAAGTCATTCTGAATTGAGAAGCCAGTCGGATGACTACGAAACGTCTTCAGAAACTAACTTTCAAGTCCCAGTGATCTAATTGAATACAACAGATAAACCATGACCTGGATGAAAATGTAGAACCTTCACAAGCATGGTTCTCTTAGTTAATGTTACAGTTTCCCCCCTACGTTATAACTTAACATAATGCGACTGATGCTGATTTCCCATAAGTGCTGCTTTTGCATTTCAATAAACAGACACGTTGGCATGTGGCCTTCGCTACCCTGGGGCTCCTCACAAATGAAATAAAATCCTTGGCATCTTGAATAACGGACCCCGACCATGGGTAATACATGGCTGATCAACCCTGACGATTGCAATATAATATTACTGATATACATCAATTTAAAAAAGACTCCAGAACAGACTCCCCATGTCCTTGTCTCCAGGGTAGTGTGATTGTAGGCGCCATATTCAACCTAAACCCTTAGTTTACAGACTGAATGAATACACCATTGCACTAGTAATTAGAAATCACATGTATCCTTCCCATTCACACTCATTCAATACGTCATCTCCGTCTGGCCATACGCAGTCAACTCTACAGTAACAGAAAACTCACATCAAATGAAAATAAAACGGCTAGATCCCACGCGTTCTCACTGTGCTTTCCCCTTGCAGAGTGCATTGTCTTAAGGCATCGGCACATTTCCTCCCTCATCAGCAGAGATGTTTCCAGCCCAGAGTCCTCACAGACATAACGCTGGGTGACCATATGCATTATGGATCTATGGGGGAAGTTTTGTAACAGATAATGTGGAACTTAGTTTTAAGATATGACAAATCCTTCACAATCATGCAACCCAGTAAGGGGAAGTTACAAGTGTTGCGTTGGCAATCAATATTTTAAACAAAGGCTTCCCAGGGACCACCAAGGGGCTTCTCCTACAGCTAGAGTTGGTTTTGGAAGAATTGTCCGTTCTAGACAGTACAATCTTCTGAACGTATTTGTTTTCTTGCCAGGGTCTCCTAAAGTGTGTCCAGGAGGTTTATCTAGGATTTAACATGGGGCCCTTTACATAGGATTAACTGACATGTACAATGACTTTGTTTGGAATGGCAACCGTCAGATATAACTCTGATTTCAGCTGCTTCACCTCCTGTGGTTTCACGTTTATTGGAATTCTCACGTTGCCTTAGCCGAGAGAAATAAAACCAGAACATAAACAGTTATCCAAGTGTTTACTGATAAATGCATTGTTGGTATTGGTGATCTAAATTCACTAATAGGCAAGCAGTATGGGACTCCTATTCATTTAAAATAGCTCACAGAAAGTTTAACCCTTATCCATTAACTATCCAATAAGAGCACAATAAATCCCTTTAACTATCGGGGCTCAATCTGGGAACATTCTTGAGCTTTCCATAGCTCTCACTATTTATCAAGTACGGAGTCTCACTCAAGTTTTTCTGATCAATGTTGTAAATCTGTTAAGCACCAAATGATCACCTAATGGTGGTGTCCTATTAGGCTGATTGCTTTGCCCCAATTAATAGGCTCCACCTACTTTTTGAACATTATGGACTGTGACCAAACTGTATCCAATATGGCAGTTCACAAAAATTTAATTACCAGTCATTCCTAACAAAATAAAAAAAGCCTCCTTCGTGGCTTAGTGAGCTCTTTGTGTGCTTGCCCAGCTGTAAAGGGTGACGATAAAGTGGCAGCCACTGTAAGTCTTTACCATGACGTCACTGTACAACGCCCTTGACCGACGCCTGCAATGCGAATTGTGGCAGTGAGCAGGACACCATCTCAGAGATCTGGATTTAGAAGTGCCTGGAAAAAAGGTAAGTATTGTAAAGCAGGGTTTAGGGGTGAACATGCCCTTTATAATATAATAAAATGATAATTATTTAATTATCAATTTACCTTTATTTTATCCTGAGGAAATCAAGGCCATAGATTTAGTGCACAGAATGATTCTTCTCTGCGTATTTTAAGGACACATGCAGTTACGTATTTGTTGGAGCCTGCCTATTGTTTTGTTTATCTGCGGTGTTGTACAATTAACAACATTGCAATTAACCACCAACTACGGCCGCTACAGCTAAAGTTTTTATCAAGAAAACTAAGCAATACAGTCAGGTTATTCAATAAAGTTCTTATCGTAAAAATGGTGCTAATTTGCCCCAACCAATCAGTTTAGCTTTTAAATGTTAAATAAGATCTGAGTGTTGGGGCAAAATTAGCACCATTTTAAAGATAAGAACTTTTATTGAATCTCCCTGATTATCTCTGTAATAATGAACACAGTATAACAAGTGTATGGTATAGGGTAGGGCTTAGATCCAATTGAATACGACTAACAGACATTTTCCATTCAGAACAACTGACACTATGGGGCATATTTATAAAGGTTCGTTAACTTTTCGCGGCCGTTTTCGCGGCCATTAACGCATAAATCGCGTTTACCGCGATTTATAAAGGCCCGAAAACGGCCGCGAAAAGTTAACGAAGCGTTAACCTTTCGCGCCGATACTTACCTGTTACCGCCGCTTCTATTTATAAAGCGGCGGTAATGGTTTCGCTCGGCTAGTATCGGCTGTTTTACTTCGCCACCTTGAAGGAGGCGAAGTCAGCCGATACTAACCTCCCGCGGCGGGGATGGGCAGGCAACCCGCGGCGGGTGGTCGCACCCGCCCCGGGAGACACGCCCACCCCGCCCACACCCCCCGCGGCGGCAGCGGCGACCACCCGCCGCCGCCGCCACTTCCCAGCAGCCCCTCCCAACCCGTTCCCCGTTCGCGGCAATCTCGGAACGGGAGGCTAGAAGGGGCTGCCGGGAAGGGGCCGCAAGAGGCGTGCCTGTTTGTTAGGCCACGCATCCGCATCCCTCCCCCTGTAGTGCCGAGCGGCCAATAGAAAATGCTTGTGATGTCACCAGCATCAGGAAATTGCATGCTGGGATTGTAGTTTTTGGCAGAAACAGGAAGGGATTGAATCCAAGATGGCGGCGCCCAAGTATGGACTTTATAAGGCGATTTTAATGTATGTGTTTTTGATTTTTTTTATATTTAAAGCTTCAGAAAGCTTTGCAGGGGGTTAAGGAACAATTAGACATGTTTGTGCAACTTACAAAAACGGGATAACAGTTCTCCTTTAATGAGCATCACTGGTTGGCCCTGCAATCACATGTCTGTACAAGGCTTCCCACATGCAATACTTTTATGTATTTAATCTAAGAAGTTGTGTGGAGGTAAAACAAAGAAGCATGGCTTTCCCTGCTGGTTACAAGGGCTTATCATCACAGTCTCTAAGTTATTCCTAAGAACAGTAAATCGGTAAAATCTCTACTTTTCTACTTTACTGCAGAGCCGCTGTGGTGAAAATATTTACTTACTTGACTTAGGTCTATATATTTGTATATTGTGTATTTGTATATTTGTGTATTGTGTATTTGTATATATGCATATTTGTATATTTGTATATTGTGTATTTGTATATTTGCATATTTGTATATTGTGTGTTTGTATATTTGTATATTGTGTCTACCCTACTTCTATACACCCTCTTTCTACATACCTTCTAAATTCCCCTTTACCTACCTTCTTTACCCATCTTTATCTACCTACCTGCTACACTTACCCTTTACCTACCTACCTTCGATACCCCTCTTATCTACATACCTTCTAAATTCCCCTTTTTTACCTACCATCTATATCTCCTTTATCTACCTAACCATCTTATATCCCCTCTTTATCTACCTACCTTCTATATCCCCTCTTTATCTACCTACCTTCTATCTCCCTCTTTATTATCTACCTACCTTCTGTACCCTCTTTATCAACCTACTTCGATATCTCCCTTTATGTATATGTATTTTGTACAATAAATCATAGAAGGAATAACCATACATTTTTCTGGTAAATATCCCAGCATTGCTTTCTAAATCCGTATATGGATAGGTGTTTCAGACAGAGTTTCTTTGCCTTTCTCTATATCAACTGTCAGGTTGGCTTTGATAGGGTATGAGGATGAAATAGAAGCACATATGCCTTTACCATGTAACTACTACATTCTGTATATGCAAATCACGTCCATTATTTCCTGCCAAATATGACCGCACATCTGAACATATGACCCTGAATATCTCCATAGAATTTACCAAGTATTAACATATTTCCCAAACGTATATACTGTATAAGGGAATAAGCAGTAAATTGAATCCATTATGCACTAGGTCCTTATAAAGAAGTAAAGGTCCCATCCACATGCAACAAACATGGCAAATTCACAACAAAATACTGCCACAAATTTCCTTTGTACAACCAAAGATATTGTATTATCTTCCTCTACTAGTAGTAATGGAGCATATTTGTATATTGTGTGTTTGTATATTTGTATATTGTGTGCTTGTATATTTGTATATTGTGTATTTGCATATTTGTATATTGTGTATTTGTATATTGTGTATTTGCATATTTGTATATTGTGTATTTGTATATTTCTATATATTGTGTGTTTGTATATTTGTATATTGTGCATTTGCATATTTGTATATTGTGTATTTGTATATTTGTATTTTTGAAGCCAGAACCCAAACCAATACACTGTATTTGCCATTTTAACCTTGACCTTTGCACAGATTCAGGTACTCACAGATTTTCGGGTGGTCTCACTTCTGCAAGACCACCCCAAAACTCCTGCGACCCAAACCTTTCGAAAAAACACGCCCCTAACCATACCTCTTTTGTGAAGTAAATTTCATAAGAAATGCTGACAAGTCCATAAAAAAGTTCCATAAAGAATGTCAGTGAGACAGGTGCTGGATTTCCAATTTGCCATAGATTGGTTCTGCCCCTGCTACAAATACAATTTTCCTTGTGACTTGCTGACATCTTTTTTACCAATAATCACGTCTCTATTGAAATGTAATGATTTTGTTCTGCTGTGTTATTCTATTGCCGTAATACATTTCTTGGACTCAAACAGATTTTGGGATTAAGAAATAATTTACTTGGGTTTTACTTTTACCCTGCTGCCTGGCATTTATCTACCTACCTTCTATACCCCTTTATCTACCTACCTTCTAAATTACCCTTTACTATAGATGGACTAGAAATCGAACTTGAAACCGAGTTTGAGCCGAACTATTCGAGTTCAAAAGGACTCCTCGAACTATCCCGGACCCGGATTTCTCAGACTTTCGATATTTTTCAGACTTTCTATAATTATCAAATGTTCGAACGTTCACATTACATCTTCAAAGGTGTCCTTTATCCTTAAGATGCAGGTACACGGCTGAGTCCGACCCGAGGAATTGGCTCTTCTGTGCTGGGCCATACGTTGATGCAGTTGTGTTTGGTCTCCCCCACATACAAATCAGAGCATTCTTCACTGCACTGCACTGCATATATGATGTCGCTTTTTTGTGTTTGGTATTGGGTCTTTCGGAGTACCAATTGCTGCCTCAGTGTGTTGTTCGGTTTAAAGCAGACAGGGATACGATGTTTTTGAAAATTCTTCTTATTTCTAGAGACCCCTGCTACATATGGGATGACCATGTTCTTCCTCCTGTTGCTTTTCCCCTTCATGTTGTATTCGTGTTCTTTTCTTTCCTTCTACTTCTTTTACAAAGGCCCAGTCTGGATATCCACAAGTTTTAAGGGCTCCTCTGAGATGTTTCATTTCTTTAGCCTTCGCCTCTGTGCTAGTGGGGATGTTCTCAGCTCTGTGTTGCAGGGTTCTGATGACACCCAGCTTGTGATCTAAAGGGTGGTGGGAGTCAAACATCAAATACTGATCTGTGGTGTTGGTTTTCTGTAAACCTCTACTTCCAGTTACCATTTCCTTAACTTCTACCAAGCAGTCAAGAAAGCCAGTTTGTTGTTTTGTACTTCTCCTTGTGAATTAATGTTTTGGTCCACCGCATTAATGTGTTCTGTGAAAGCTTGTACTTCCTCTGGTGATTTTAACCAGGTGTCATCAACATATCTGACCAGTGGCTGGGTGCTATGCCCTTAAAGGTATTAACCGCCTGTGTTTCTACCTCCTCCATGTAAAGGTTGGCCACATTGAGGTGAAATGGAGATCCCATAGCACATCATGTTTTTGCTTATAGAACTTATCCCTATTTGAAATAGGTGGTATCAGGCACAAGTCCAACAAGGAACACACCTGTTCTGGGTTAGATCAGTTCTGCTGGTAAGAGTGCTGTCTTGGCCCAGCCGTTTTCTCACCATGTACAACAGCCTCCTTGGTGGGTATACAAGTGAAGAGAGATGTCACTCATAGGACCACCATAGTTTCTTCTACACCGAGTACTATATCTTCAATCTTGTTGGTGAAATCTACTGAGAGTCTGGATGTGATGCTTAGAACTTCCACCAAAGGTCCTAAGATGTTAGCTAGATATTTTGCCACTTGTATGTACCGAGTTGATTGCTGCGGATATAGGTCTTAGTGGGGCCCTTCCTTATGTATCTTTGGGAGTCCATATGCATGGATGTGCCTCACCAGGGTAGAGGCGATGATACATTGCTCGGTCAATGGCTTATCCTTTTGAAGTGTTGTAGTAAGTCTATGGACTCTTTTCTTGTAACGGCTGGTGGGATCCCTTGTTAAAGCCTCATGTGTGTTTATCGGCCAGGAGCATGGTCACCTTATCATGAGTAGTCTGAGGTGTTGAGTACCACTGTGCATCTTCCTTGTCTGCCGTAGAATGGTGATACGGAATCTTCTTGAGGGATGTTAAGGCTTTCTTTCTGTGTAGTCAGGTTAGATGAAGGAGTTTTAGCACTGGCTAAGGCTGCAGATACCTTAAGGCGAAGTTGTTTTGCCTCACTCTGTGATACCTTATTACTGTGGATAGAGGCTTCGTGGCTGCTATAATATCCACAGGGATGGCTTAGGGGTGATGGCAAAATTCAAGCCCTACCAAGGACTCCATTTTGGCTGGGTCAGGGTCCTGTTAGACAAGTTCTCACCCATTCTCCTTGTTTGATGAAGTGACACTTCCCTCCTTTGTATCCAAGGTAGTTGTCTCCTTGGGGCTGTTCTAGGGGATGACAGAATAGAGAACTGTTCTGTTGCCTTTGGTTTGCCCTTACAGTGCTGAGAAAGGCTGTGTTTGTTGGTGAACTCCATCACTCTTTCCCAGATGGACACAGGAGCTGTGAGGCCAGGTTCTGTTCTAGGTGACTAATGTTGTGCATTAAAGAAACGACTGTAAAATGTGTCTGTCGTACCCGTTCACTTAGGAGCTGTGTTTGAGCCTTTTGCAGTATCGTTTGGCTCTGATGCCTTTAACCGTGGAATCCAGACGTTATACTGCATGGTACTAGCCTTGTTGTCTGCATCAGAGGTTAAATCGCAGGTGGTTTTCGTAGTCTGCCAATTTCCTTGCTGTCTTTTCATATGCCGTACAAGTTTGAGGGTTTTCTCCCCAAAATGATTAGAAATATGTTGTGAAGGTTCTCATTCATCCAGGTCAGGACTCAGCCGTTGTATCTGCATCTTAAGGATATAAAGGACATACCTTTGAAGATTGTAATGTTAACATACTGGCGAAGGAACGTGACTGGTTCAAGAGAGGTGTTAAGGAGGCCATTTATGTGAAAATAAAGAAGAAAACAAGCCTAAATAGAGGTGGGGGGGGTTCGACACCAACTGTCTGCCATGTACAATGCGTGTTTTAAACACCTTACTCTGGGCGTTCCTATAAACACTCTAGCCACTATTAATCACACCCTAACACCTGGCTGTGATATGCTAATTGGGATTTTCCAGGGTACATAATTGCCACAGATTCTTGTACAAGTCATTCTGAATTGAGGAAAGCCAGTGGATGACTAGCGAAACGTCTTCAAGAACTACATTTCAAGTCCAGTTGATCTAATTGAATACAAAGATATAAGATGAACCAGTTTAGATGCATTGATACATCTTATTTGTCTTCCCCAGAAATCCCCTCGTTTCATTATGACCCCCATTCTTATTCATTTATCATTGCTCCATTGTTATCAGCGTTCACCTTATATACAATCAGGGAGATTCAATTAAAGTTCATTAAAAAAAAGATCATTAAAAATGGTGCTACTTTTGGCCCAACCAATCAGATCTTATTTAATATTTGAAAGCTACCAAGGAAGAGGGAAGCCCATGACAGAGAATGAACAGAAGGTTGAGTAACAGGAGGGAGGTCAGAATTTGGGGTGGAGATAAAGTCCTGTAAAGGGGAAGTTTAAGGGTATCTCCACTCATAATTCAAGGTTTAGGCATCTAGTTCTATTGAAGAACGGGAGGTAAAGGAGCGACGCGAGCGGGGTAAGTTTCCTAACTGCTCACCAGTCTCCTGTTTGTTCTATTGAAGAACGGAAGGTAAGGCACAGCTCCTTTACCTCCCGTTCTTCAATAGAACTAGATGCCATAAACCTTGAAATTATGAGTGGAGATACCCTTAAAAAGTTTGTGTTGGCAATAAATATTTCAATGAGTCTTCCTAGGGCCACCAAGGGGCCAGCTCCTATTGTGTAGCAATAGTAGATATATCACCATATGTTTATGCGGTATGTGTTAACTGTCCAAGTGGATGTTCATTGGATCTTTAAATGAACCACAAGCCCAACTAATCTTTGATTGTTTACATTTCAATGAAAAATGAAATGATTGACTTTTAGAAAATAATCAAACACTGAACCACACACAGAAATGTCCGATTCTCCACCGAACAATTTTTTTTTTAAATTTATTATTAGTAACTAGGGATGGCCGGTTCGCGGATCCGAACCCGGATCCGCCGCGGATTTATCCCGTTCGCGAACGGCAAGATTTTTGCGGATTTTTAGTATTTTCTAAAATTTTGAAAATACAAGGATTCTCTTATTTCCATAAATACGTACTTTCGAAAATTTACGAAATACGAGGATTGCTCGTATTTTTGAAAATACTATTTTTCAAAAAATTCTCGTTCGAATTTCGAGGGTATTTTTCATTTTAATGGGTCCGCTCGCGGATTCCGAATTTTTTCGAAAATCGCCGATCCTCGAGCGGACCGGATTTGCGAAGTTCGGACATCTTTATTAGTAACATGAAAATCTGATTGTGTACATAAGTGCAGTTCAAAAATACACTTCCAAGGCATTGGGTGCGTAACAGAAATCAAATGGGGCATGTACACACATCATACAGTATAGATTCACTTTCCAAGTTTAGTACATTGCATTTCTAAGTTTAAAAACCGGGAAAGTTGATAAATTCAGTAAGTTATTTTGGGTCGAATTTGCCTACCGTATATACTCGAGATTAACCGAGTTTTTCAGGCTGTAAAATCAGCCTGAAAAACCAAACTTGGTTTATACTCGGTCAGTTAACTTACAGGAGAAATCCGGAGCCACTTGCTCGGTCCACACTACCTACACTGGGTTGCCGGCTGATGTCACTTCAGTATAGGAGCATGGGAGTGAGCAACCAGCTTCCGGATTTTCCGGTTAGTATTGCAGAAGCTGCCAGGAAAGGATCCAGGAAAGCATGGCCACAAAGTACCGTATGCCAGGGAAGGATACTACAGAAGAATGCCACAAAAGGTACCCACTGAATTGGGTGGGAGGCTGAGGGTCCAGATGTTGGAAATGACAACTCCCACCTTATAAAGCATGCTGGGAGTTGTAGTTTCCAAACATCTTGAGTGACAAGGCTTTAGTAGTCTTTTAAATGGACAGCAGAATTCTCATACAGTAATTGCCAAATGCAGTATGGATTACTATATGGGACTACATTATGGAAAAATCTGCTGTCCATTTAAAGGGCAACTAAAAAATAATACAGAATAAGAAGGAGAATGTTATCTATTGTTGCCTTCTGATTCTGTATTATTTTGAGACTTTAGTTGCCATTTAAATGGACAGCAGAATTCCCCTACAGTAATAGACATACTGGATTTGGCTATTACATGTATGGGACTACTGTATGGGAATCTGCGGTCATTTAAAGGGCAACTAAAGCCTGAAAACCATACAGAATCAGAAGGCAGTAGTGGTCATAATGTCATAATTTCTACCCTCGGTTTATACTCAAGTCAATCACTTTAATTTTTTTCTGGTAAAAATAGGACTTCGTTTATACTCAAGTAATACATATTCTATAACTTAACTCAACTCCATTCTGTGTGGGACACGTTGTTCTATGATATTGACAGTTTATTGTGGTTACTTTACTGTTATTCATATAGTAGGTAAGAAGAGAAAATCATGATGGATTTGTTTTCTTGGTTGAGACTCCTGTCTGTGTCTCTGTCATGTGATCGAACTTCAGTCAATCTTACATCACAGTCTACCTATGCCCCATACTATATCATATTATCTGCACATGGCATACTTTATAAACAAAGGGGATTTAGTATATATTACTGTCATGAATGAAAAGCCTTTCAACCACGTCAAGGTAACCCCAGTCTGGAAGGTTCTAACTTCTAACCTTTTTAACTTACCATTAGCAAACTTTTGCATTTCCATAGTTGTGCACGGATCCATAAACAGGCTTTCTCACTTCCCCCAGCCCTTTGGCTTTTCCAAATGAGGGAAGAGGCCATCCAGTGCTTTATATTAAAGGCATAGGACCTCCCATAAAAGGGGGTGTTGGGGGTTGCATTACCACATGGAGGCTTGACCATGCTTCCTAATAAATACATACAATACAAGGATTGTGGAAGTACTCTAATGTTGACCAGATCAGTAGCACGTCTACTAAACGTAGTTGTAAATTAGCTAATTGGAGTGCTTCCACAATCCTTGAATTGTATGGTCTTAGAAGATCGTTAAAGCTTCATTATGCATGAATGCCGCACGATGGGCGTTCATCGTTTGCCAATACAAAAGATAGGGCGCGCGATCAGGAGAGAACAGCTGTTCTGTGAAGAACCGGCTTGTGAGTGGGAGCGCGGTTAAGGTAAGTTCCAGGTCCCCCGAGCGTAATTTATTCACAGGGAGGTGAGAATAAGCGTTCTCCACCTTCTGTGAATAATACAAACAAATGGGAAACACTTATTTAGGTTTAGTGTTCCTTTAAGCCATTTTGGGTGTTTTTTTTTACTTTTAGATTTGTAATGCATAGTAAACTTAAAGGATATCAGTTTCCAAAGATTGGAAAGAATTGAGTGTTGTATATTAGGGCAAGAGTGAAACAATTATTAAAATGAAGGACAAATCTAACAACAAAAAATAAAAACTTAAAATACAACACAACAGAAAAGCTAGAAAGCAGGACCCTCAATCATAATTCTTCATGCTTGCCCATGCACTAAGTATGGGTAGTAGCAAAAAACGGAGAGCTGTCAGCCGCATCAGCGTGCATCATCTTTGAAAGAGTAAGACTTGCTGACACAAGGTAAGAATGTGAGGTAGGAAAATTATTTCTTATGTTGTTTTACACTTTAGTGCTCCTTAAGAGGTCATCAATTTTATAGATCAATAGATGGCGTCAACCTGAATTTTTCATAAGATCATTTAGGTTTTACATTTTTGCACAGAAACGTGGCAGACGGATGCTTTGAAAAACTAGACGTCTCAGCAGGCAGGAGAAAGGGAAGGATGTGGCATGCGAAAGGGAACTAAACTCCTGGTATTCAATTGAAAGATGGCTACAGGTTACAATTTGACATGTCCATTACAAGCAAGCTCCCCTATCTTCTAATACTCACGTGGTGTGAGGTCAGTATATAAAGGGACATGTTCCGATCCACATTCCAACCACACTTTGAAATTATAACATTTTAACAATTTTTTTTGTCTATCTGCATTAACAAAGTTAAAAGTTCATTGATAGGTCAGTGTAAATTTAAAACATGGGTAAATCTGTTAAACTTTTGTCAGGGCCAGACCACCAATAAGATGCACTTCTAGTACAGAATGTCTTCCTATTGGCCAGGCCGCAGAAACTGATCAGAAGTGCAGCGAGGCGGCCATACAAAGAAAAGTTGACGGCTTGTTCGGATTTAATTAGCTAAACCTAGGGGGGAGGACCTATCGCTTTATGTTTCTGGGTACAAGTGACCTGAATAAAGGAGGAGTGGGGCTGAGGTGAGTATAATTGTCCTTAACAGAAAACATTGGATTTTTCCAGCTACAAGAGAATAAATAATGCCCTGGACATGCTCTGCTTTCACCAGATACTTCGCCATTATCAGGGTTATGGCTGTAAGACTTTCTGTGTGACACGTAATTACCTCCTTGGGGACTCAATCTAAAACCTGTGCTGTACTGGTGGCTCAGAAACAGAATCCAGGGTTTTTTTAGCATTTCCATCCAAGCCCTTGGTGCAGATATCAGGAGAACATCTTCAGCAGCTGTTTGTGCAGGTGTTCAGACCTATCCATTGCCTAATCCTCCTCCAGCCTTTCCTTCTGCTTCCCTGACTCGGAGAGCTTGATCAGAAACAATAGATTCTATATCTATCTAGAAATTCCACTGGACACAGGAACCAACATTTGGCAGAGAAACCGTTCTAGGAAAGTTCAAATCTATTAGGATTAAAGCCAAAAATACAGCCCAGGGCCGTAATGAACGTAAATATTGTTATATCTCATATTTTCAGACAAGCGCCTTGTTTTATTTTTATGGGCGTCCTTGGTGTTTATTAGAGATGGATGAACTTCCTTCAGTTCATTTTCGAACTGTAGAACTTTAGTAAAAGTAAAACTTCAGTAAAGATCAGAAGTCAATGAGGAGTCCAATAGTTCGAAAAGTTTGGATTAATTACAGATAAAATATCAATGGTAACTTACTGTAAATGGCTCTGGTACCTGAGAAATAGTCTGGGGAACATGACTTTTTAAACACTAACTTTATTCACGATCGGGCCATTGTCAGGTTTCTACATGCTACATTTTAGGGGATTGGCCAATTGAGGATTACCAAAACAATACGTTTGAGGGTTACAGAACAATACATTCAAGGGTTACCGAAATTGACCACTACATTCGAGTCTTACTGAAATGGAACGATATATTAGAGGTTACCGAACGATACATTCAGGGTTACAGAAATCGAAGGCTCTCATGAGGGTTACCAAAATCTAAGGATATATTGAGGGTTCCCAAATTTGAGAGTTACATTGGAGGGTCACCGATTCGAGACTTTTATAATTTAAATTCTGGATCATTTAATGTGGATCCTTATGTATATAGAGAACATAAGCAAATAAATACATGCACAACCAGATTGTAGTCCTGTGTACTTTATTGAATGATACACAGGAACATCATAGTGACGTTTCGGTACAATGGTGTACCTCCTCAGACAAGAGTGTAACAATAAAAAACATACAAAAGACACCTTTATAGACCCAGGAAGAAGAACTCTAGTGACAGCTATAGGAAAAGGTAATTATACACCATATATATAAAAAAGTCAAAAAAGACATTCAATTATCATCTTTAGGTTTTTGTTTTATGTATGTAGAGAGTTAAATACCCAATGCCGTGGAGCTGTGTAACTTAAACTAATTCCAAGTGTTTGATTAAAACCAGGCTTGTGTAGAATTTAGTTAATTTGATGTTTTGGCAATTTAATTTAATCTAAATCAACTGTTCTGGACTTTGATATTTGTATTCTGACCTTGGTAATCCTTGATTAATTAATCCTTTAATTTCCTGGAACGTAATGCAAATGTTGACCTCTGTTGATGTAAACAAGGATCTGAAATGACCTTTCACGTTGGAAATTGATGGGGCCAATGTGCCATTGGTTGTAAACCTCAACACAACACACAATCTTCTGTATTCAACTCTCTGAGGGAGTTTCTTGAGTTTCTCTGCAAGGTCAGAACAGGATAAGGAAGATCTGCAAAGTAATTGGAAACTGCTTGATTCAAACTAATTCCCAACATGAAGCAGATTTGCAGGACGTCCAAGCTGTGAGATGTAAGAATTAAGTGAAAATTATCATTGAAAAGTTTTAGCCGATCAGGCAATGTCTGTTGTGGTTCTGGAGAACTTTCCTTGATGATACCTAGCAGTTGTCCAAACAGAACGGACGCGGTGATACGGGCTTGTTAGTCACAGAGGTTCTAAAATGTCTACATGTCATTTTTATTAACCACTTGACGGGGTACACCACCATGCAATATTTCGGCCGGATCGGACCAATAGTTCAGTGTAAACAACATATTAAAAGAGAGTAATATAAGAACACTCACAACCCATAAGGGATTGTAGTTACAATTACACTTAAGAAAGGACCTTGCTGTCCAAACATGTTGTGTGAGTGGTCTGCAATTAAATACATCCTTGTTTACTACAATACCGTATGGGTGTGAGTGTTCTTATAATTACTCCATCTTTGAATATGTTGTGTTGGATTGTGATACCCAGGAAACAAGGCATAGGAGTTATAAGAACCAAAGGAGGTGGTGGAATAGAGACTACAATATTGATATTGAAGGATAGTTCGGTGTACTGGTCAGTCGGGGTAAAATAATTGCATGTTTTTTCAGACGACCCTCCGGATCAGACAAACGCACGATCGGACATTCTGAAAACCATAGCCGATCGTGCAGTCCTCTATGGAGTGTCACACGGTTGGTCAGGAGGAAGAATCTGACAGTGTGTACCAGCTAACACAGGTTCATCACACAAGACAATAGAGTTACAAAAGAAATTAAGTAAAACACGGACTGGGAGTGGCTGCCGAAAGACCTGTGAATGGCACATCAGTTCCTTCATTCATCTGTCTGAACAGATGTGAAGTGTCCATTCTCTCTGTCTTCATCGACCACTCCCAGCCATTATATCCTACACTACGGAAGATGTTGGCGCTTATAAAATCCACAATAATAGTAATAACATGTACAAGTCAGGGAAAGCTCTAGACTTGCTAGTCAAATGCTCAAAGGGGATGATCATTCCAACAAGTCGGATAACCTAGTGATATTTATTTTAAAAATGACAATAACTACAATATATCAAGCGTGGGTCCTGACAAAAAACAGGAGGGTAGGCAACTGGACTTCAAAATATTAAAAACCCCTCCACTTCCTCAGGAGCCACGAGGAACTGGAAGTGATCCACAAACACACATAGGGCGAAGCTGAGTGTGCGTCATCTCTGTGGTCTAATGTCCAAATGTGGCAATGGCCGCGCATGTTTTTAATTTTTTTCTAATAAAGTTTTCGGAGTTTTAATATTTTGAAGTCCGGTTGCCTACTTCTGTTTTGGGCAAGGGACCCATGTTGGAAGATCTTACATCAATTGGGACATGGATCACTGAAGGCGTCTGAGACCGGCAGTTTGAAGGATAGCGCTCCCAAACATACAGGTACATTGCTCTGTTTGTTCACATTTAATGTTTAGATTATACATCGCCTCCACACCTAGATAATTCCCACATTGCAAATATAATGGTAATTCAACCGGGCTATGGGCTTATTTATAAACATGCGGGTATTACCAAAAGTGAATTATTACCGGACACTTGGAATAAACAGTGAGGACTTGGCAAATTACCAAAATTATTAATAGTGCACAGCCACAGCCCCCCCCCTTTTAAACAGCTAAACTAACCATGGGAACTTACTGTACATGGCGTGGCCACTGGGAAATGGTATGGGGAAATGTCACTGTCACCAAAAACTTGTTAAAACCCTTCTTAAAACAAGGAGGCAATTGTCGGGTTTTGCACCAGTACATTCAAGGGTTACGGGCCAATTCGAGGGGTAACCGAACAATACATCAAGGGTGGGCGAAAAAATTTTTTTTCTTTTTAGAACAAAATTTGAGCGGTTACCGAAATTGGACGGATACTTCGAGGGTTAGCGAAACATACATGGGTTTTTCCAAGTTGTCCACAGCAGCTGTTCATTAAACATAGTTTATCTTTGTAAGGGTACAGTAGAGTAACCATATCCTTATAGGGCAGTCCACCACCCAAAACTAAGATTTAACCCCATACTGGCTGCACTCGTAGTTTAAAATAAACCTACATACATCTCTGTTCCTTGGGTTCTCTGCTATGTCTTTTCAAAATCGAGGAAACTGAAGACTCAAAGCTGTCTGTAAAGCCATCCGGTCATTGCTGATTCCTCATCCTCTTACAAGGTCTGAGGCCTGACGCCCCCCCCCCCCCACCCGAAAGGAACAGAGTCTCTGAGATAAAGAAAGATAAGGGGTGCTGTGATCCCTGAGAACAGGAAAGGATTCTCTGCATGCCCTAGGTGGAAAAGGGACTGTATCCTAATGGGTTCTCGTGGAGCCATTAGTACAGTGAAGATTGGAGCTTTTCCTAATTAAACTGACCAGGACGAGCTGGCTTCCATCTTAGTGAAAGACATCAGAATGGGAGCCAGTGGAGGGTAATAGAGAAAAACGCGAGGAGATGTAGAGACAGCAAGAGGTAAGGGGACCAGCCTAAGAAGGTGCTGCAGCAGAGGCTGAAGCGATGTAAAGTTTTCATCAGAAAAGTAAGGTGGGGTGTCCCGCTTACTCGCTAGAGGCAAGCGTGATTCTAGTTATTAAAGCAACTCCTATGGTGTGATACATAAGAGATGGAGGAGTGTCGGTGACACGACTGTGGGAGGATGCAGCGAGCAGTTCAAATTACCTATAATGTTCATTTAATTGTGTAAAGGTCCTTATTGTATTCTAATATTTACCATTTGCCTATTTCTTCCACCTTCATACTAGTTTCTCTACAAGGGAATTTACAGGGATATAAAAGTTCTACTATTATTGACGGCAAGCATAAAACTACCATTAAACGAAAACACATGGAAGCAAAAGTGTCAGGTTTCACCTTAATTCCCCATGGCCTTTATTCATTGGGAAGGAATCAGTTTTTTGTACAGCAGAACTCAAACCTCTTTTATTGTACAGCATTGATCAGGCGGAAGGATGGTCCGGGTCGTATTAGGAATAATCATGGGTGTGATTGTGTCACATCCATTTTTCAATCACGAGTCATGGAAAGCCAAAAAGTAACACTGTGAGCCATGCAGGAGCTCAGGCACAAGTGAGCATTAATAAACGTTGGAAAAACATTACGTGAGGTATCGGTAAAGTCATCGTCAAAGTCCAAATAAATAGATATTCAACGGCCTTTTTATCACCAAGTTACACGGTGAAGAAGATCCTCTATAAAGGGAAAGGGCACTGGCAGGGTTAAAGGGAATTCCTTGGTTCTCTGTTATCCTCGACTTCTTGGCTGCTCTCCAATAACTGTCGGTTGGCAGCCTACGGTAGGAAGGTTCAAGACCTAAGTTGGCCGTATATTACGGCCGGAATTACAGTGGTATTGGCCACAAAAAAGATGCTCTACCCTGATGGCAACAATTCCACCATTGTCATAGGGGCATATTATAAAGGCACGCGTTAGCGCAAAAAAATGACCACGACATCGCAGGCCCGCGAAAATAGCAGCTTCGCCGTATTTTAAACGGCGAGCGCTATTACCGCCGATACCTATCGCGGCCGCGATGTGCGCGGTAATTTTAAGCCCCTCGCGGCGAAATACTCATATAGGATCGCCGCGAAGGGAATTAAAAATCCCTTCACGGACGCAACTCTAAGGGGCGGGGAATACGCCCACCCACCCCCCGCGGCGGCAGCGGCGACCACCCGCCGCCGGGGGGGGGGGCGCACTTCCCAGCAGCCTCCAAACCCGTTCCCCGTTCGCGGCAATCTCGGAACGGGAGGCTAGAAGGGCTGCCGGAAGGGGCCGCAGGCCGGTGGTCGCGACACCCGACGCGCACCCCCTCCCGGCAAACCCCTCCAAGCCCCCGCCCCGGCCGCTCCCGGGGAGGGGACGGGAGGGAGCCGCTGGGGGGGGAGGCTCCCTCCAGCAGGGGCCCTGAGAAGGGCCATTTTGGGGTTCGGGGGTCCCGCAGCCCGAACCGGGACCCCCCTCCCCGGCCCTTATAAGGGGCCCTGCGGCCACTGACAAGTGCCTTTGGCGGGGGGCCCGCAGATGAAACCGGGACCCCCAGTGCGGCTCTTAAAAGAGCACTTGGGCGACGTATGCTTTCTTCCAGTCCCGGCGGACACCAGCTCCGCCGAGGCCGCGACCCGAGAGGGTACCCCTGCGGCCGCCAGGGGTACCCCCGGGGGCGCGGCGAACTCACGAGAGGCAATGGTGAAGGGCGGGGTTCACATTGATCTGACGCGACGTCTTCGGCTGGCGACACCAACCCAACTCAGGGCGCCGATGCCAGGCAGACTCACTGCGGCCGCCAGTGAGCCCGTGGAACCGACGGCCTCAGCGGAGCACGATGGGCCAGCCGCTTTTTCTTCTTTCTTCAGCATCTACTGCGATGGCATCTGAGTTCCGCGGCGGAAAGTTCAGGAAATTGATTGTTTAATGAAAGCAGTATTAAAAATGACCAATCGAACACGGATTATGGATTTCTGCAAACCTATATAAAGAGGAGTTCCGCCGCGGAACTCAGATGCCCATCGCAGTAGATGGCTGAAGAAAGAAGAAAGAAGAGGCGGGCACATCGGATCGCTGAGGACGGCCGGTGCCAGCGGGCTCACTGGCGGGCGCAGTGAGTCTGCTGGCATCCGCGACCTGGAGTGGTGGTTGGTGTCGCCAGCCGAAGACGTCGCGTGGATTCAAGACGCAGGCAAAATCGGCCTCGTTGAGGTCGCCGGGAGCCCGCGGGGGACCCCTGGGCGGCCGCAGGGGTACCTCTCGGGGGTCGGCGGACCGGCGGAGCTCCGGTGTCGCGGGACTGGAGAAGAAGGAAGAAGGAGTCGCCCAAGGGCTCTTTTAAGAGCCGCCTGGGGGTCCCGTTCAGGCGGCGGGACCCCCCCAAAGGCACTTGTCAGGTGCCGCAAGGGCCATTATTAAGGGCGGGGAGGGGTCCGGTTCGGGTGCGGACCCCTAAGCCCCAAAAGGCCCTTCTCATGGCCCCGTGCGAGGAAAAGCCTCCACCCCCCCAGCGGCTACCTCCCGTCCACTCCCCGGGAGCGGCCGGGGCGGGGGGCTTGGAGGGGTGACGGGGAGGGGTCGTGCGCGGCGGGGTGGTAGCGACCCACCTTGCGGCGGCCCCTTCCGCAAGCCCACTTCTAGCCTCCCGTTCCGAGATTGCCGCGAACGGGGAACGGGTTGGGAGGGTGCTGGGAAGTGGCGGCGGCGGGGCGTGGTCGCGCTTGCCGCCGCGGGGGGTGTGGGGGGGTGGGGCGTGTCTCCCGGGGCGGGTGCGACCACCCGCGCGGGTTGCCTGCCCATCCCCGCCGCGGGAGGTTTAGTATCGGCTGACTTCGCCTCCAAGGTGGCTGAAGTAAAACAGCCGATACTAGCCGAGCGAAACCATTACCGCCGCTTTATAAATAGAAGCTGGCGGTGGAACAGGTAAGTATCGGCGCGAAAGGTTACGCTTCGTTAACTTTTCGCGGGCCGTTTTCGGGCCTTATAAATCGCGGTAAACGCGATTTTATGCGTTAATGGCGCGAAAACGGCCGCGAAAGTTAACGAACCTTTATAAATATGCCCCATAGTGTCAGTTGTTCTGAAGGAAAATGTTGTTAGTCGTATTCAGCTCCCATTACTACTAGTAGAGTGAAGATAATACAATATCTTTGGTTGTACAAAGGAATGTTGTTGCAGTATTTTGTTGTGATTATGTTGTTGTGACTTTGCATCATTTTGTTGCATGTGGATGGGACCTTTACTTCTTTATCTAAGGACCTAGTGCATAATGGATTCAATTTACTGCTTATTCCCCTTATACAGTATATACGTTATGGGAATATGTTAATACTTGGAAATTATGGAGATATTCAGGGTCTATGTTAGATGTGCGGTCATATTGGCAGGAAATTGGACGTGATTGTGTGCATATACAGCAATGTAGTAGTTCATGGTTAAAGGCATATGTTGCTTCTATTTCATCCTCATACCCTATCCAACAGCCAACCTGGACAATTGATATAGAGAAAGGCACATGAAACTCTGTCTGAACCCTATGCCATATACGGATTTAGAGCAAGGCTGGGATATTTACCAAAATGTATGGTTATTCCTTCTGAATTTTTTACAAAATACTATCTATCAAGGGAAATCCGAAGGTAGGTAATAAAGAGGATACAGAAGGTAGGGTAGATAAGCTAGGGGAATATCAAGGTAGGTGAGATAAAGAGGGCGATCTAGAGGTAGGTATAACGAGGGGCATATGAGATGGTAGGTAGATAGGGAGATATACGAGGTTTAGGTCACCCTAAAGGGGAATTTAGAAGGTAGTAGATAAAGAGGGGTCTCGAACGGTAGGTTAGGTAAAGGGTCAGTTAGCGTGTAGGTCGATACAGACTGGGTAAGAGGCTAGGTAACCGGGACTTATGCAAGGTATGTACGCTAAAAAGAGGTGTCTAGAGGTAGGTAGGTAACCCGGGTGCTTAGCCAGGTACGTCTAAGCCTCGGGTACGACGGTGGTAAACGGGAATTTAGAAGGTTGTAGATAAAGTGGTTGGGTAACCTACGTAACGGGTCTAGTGACCGAGTACGCTAAAGGTATGGCGTAGGTGATAAGACGGTGGTCGCTAGTGGTGCGTGGTAAGGCCCGGGCATACACTGGTAGGTAAACCTACCGGGGCTTATCGGGTATGTCTCCGACTAGAGGGTGCCGGTATTACGAACCGGGTAGGGTTAATCGGCTTTCTAGCATATCGACTACGGGTACTTTTGAACGGTAGGTCCGATATGAGGGGTACTAGAATGTATATGAAGGTAATTAGCATAAAGCGTAGAGACTGGACGAACTCGACTTCCACGTCTTTTTTGACTTTCGACCTATATGGAAAGTCCGAAAACGACCCATTACAGTCAACGGAGTCAAATCGTTTGAAAAGTTCGAAAGAAATTACAATTAAATACAATGGTAACTTAATGTAAATACTTTCAGCTCGCATTTAAAATTTGATAATTATCCCATGAACGACTCACGGATTCAATTTGATATTTACTCGCGTATTGTTAATAGACATTTTAACTCGCAGATTCGTGTAATTCGATTATTTACTCGCTATTGGTACTAATAACAGTTAGTGGATCACGATATTCGATATTTACCTTTGTAGTATGGTATAATCAGAATTTTTTAAATTCGCATATTCTGCATGCCTGGAACGTTAACATTTGATATTACAGAAAGGTCTGAAATATTCGAATAGCTCTGCGATATCGTGTAGTTGCGTGAATGGCATTGTGCGGGTGAATGGTGTTGCGGATGCGTGCGAATGTCATTTTAAAGGGCAACTATAGTGTCAAATTCAAATTTTAAAAACCTCATACTATTACAACTATACTTCATCCATCCAAATTCGATAATTTACCTCGCGTATGGTATAATAGACATTTAACGTGCGGATACGAATTCGAGTATTACCTTGTTATGTGTATATAATAGACATTTTACTACGACTCGCATTTCGAATGCCTGGATATATCCCCTCTTTATCTACCTACCTTCTATATCCCCTCTTTATCTATCTACCTTCTAAATTACCCTTTATCTATCTACCTTCTATACCCCACTTTATCTACATACCTTCTATATTCCCCTTTACCTACCTTCTTTACCCTTCTTTATCTACCTACCTGCTAACTTACCCTTTACCTACCGGGCATATTTAGAAAGGTCGTTAAACTTTTCGCGCGCCGGTTTTCGCGGCCATTAACAGCATAAATCATCGCGTTTACCGCGAATTTATACAGGCCCGAAAACGGCCGCGGAAAAGTTAACGAGCGTTAACCTTTCGCGCCGATCGTACCTTTACCGCCGCTTCTATTTTAATATATAAACGCGGTAATGTTTCGCTGGCTAGTATCGCTGTTTTAACTTTCGCCACCTTGAAGGAGGCGGAAGTCAGCCGATACGAACCTCCCCGCGTCGGGGAGGGCAGGCAACCCGCGGCGTGGTGGGTCGCGAACCCGCCCCGGGAGACACGCCACCCCGCCCACACCCCCCGCGTCGCAGTCCGGCGACCACCCGCCGCCGCCGCCCTTCCCAAGCCGCGGCCCCCCCCAACCGTTCCCCTTTCGCCGTCAATCTCGGAACGGGAGCTAGAAGGGCTGCCGGTAAGGGGCCGCAAGAGGCGTGCCTGTTTGTTAGGCCACGCTCCCACCCTCCCCCTGTATGCCGAGCGGCCAAAAATGCTTGTGATGTCCACCAGCATCAAAATTGCATGCTGGGATTGTAGTTTTGGGCAGAACCAGGAAGGGATTGAATCCAAGATGGCGGCGCCCAGTATGGACTTTATAAGGCGATTTTAATGTATGTTTTTTTGATTTTTTTTATATTAGCTTCAGAAAGCTTTGTGCAGGGGGTTAAGGAACAATTAGACATGTTTTTGCAACTTACAAAAACGGGATAACAGTTCTCCTTTAATGAGCATCACTGGTTGGCCCTGCAATCACATGTCTGTACAAGGCTTCCCACATGCAATACTTTTATGTATTTAATCTAAGGAAGTTGTGTGGAGGTAAAACAAAGAAGCATGGCTTTCCCTGCTGGTTACAAGGGCTTATCATCACATCTCTAAGTTATTCCTAAGACAGTAAATCGTTAAAATCTCTACTTTTCTACTTTACTGCAGAGCCGCTGTGGTGAAAATATTTACTTACTTGCTTAGGTCTATATATTTGTATTGTGTATTTGTATATTTGTGTATTGTGGTATTTGTATATATGCATATTTGTATATTTGTATATTGTGTATTTGTATATTTGCATATTTGTATATTGTGTGTTTGTATATTTGTATATTGTGTGTTTGTATATTTGTATATTGTGTATTTGTATATTTGTATATTGTGTATTTGCATATTTGTATATTGTGTGTTTGTATATTTGTATATTGTGTGCTTGTCTATGTCTATATCCCCTCTTTATCTACCTACCTTCTGTATCCCTCTTTATCTACCTACCTTCGATATCTCCCTTTATGTATATGTATTTTGTACAATAAATTCAGAAGGAATAACCATACATTTTCTGGTAAATATCCCAGCATTGCTTTCTAAATCCGTATATGGATAGGTGTTCAGACAGAGTTTCTTTGCCTTTCTCTATATCAACTGTCAGGTTGGCTTTGATAGGGTATGAGGATGAAATAGAAGCACATATGCCTTTACCATGTAACTACTACATTCTGTATATGCAAAATCACGTCCATATTTCCTGCCAAATATGACCGCACATCTGAACATATGACCCTGAATATCTCCATAGAATTTACCAAGTATTAACATTATTTCCCAGTAACGTATATACTGTATAAGGGGAATAAGCAGTAAATTGAATCCATTATGCACTAGGTCCTTAGATAAAGAAGTAAAGGTCCCATCCACATGCAACAAACATGGCAAATTCACAACAAAAATACTGCAACAAATTTCCTTTGTACAACCAAAGATATTGTATTATCTTCCTCTACTAGTAGTAATGGGAGCTGAATACGACTAACAGACATTTTCCATTCAGAACAACTGACACTATGGGCATATTATAAAGGTTTCGTAAATTTTGCGCTGGCCGTTTTCGCGGCCATTAACGCATAAATCGCGTTTACCGCGATTTATAAAGGCCCGAAAACGGCCGCGGAAAAGTTAACGAAGCGTTAACCTTTCGCGCGATACTTACTGTACCGCCGCTTCATTATAAAGCGGCGGTAATGGTTCGCTCGGCTAGTATACGGCTGTTTACTTCGCCACCTGAAGGAGGCGAAGTAGCCGATTACTAACCTCCGCGGCGGGGGGAATGGGGCAGGGCAACCCGGCGGTGGGTCGACACCCGCCCCGGGAGACACGCCACCCCAGCCCACACCCCCCGCGGCGGCAAGCGGCGACACCCGCCGCCGCCGCCACTTCAGCAGCCCATCCCAACCACGTTACCCGTTCGCGGCAATCTCGGAAGGGAGGCTAGTAAGGGCTGGGGAAGGTGGCCAGCAGAAGGTGGTCGCGACACACCGCCGCGCACCCCTCCCCGGCAACCCCTCCAAGCCCCCCGCCCCGGCCGCTACGGGGAGGGCGGGAGGAGCCGCTGGGGGGTGGAGGACTCTCCTCCAGCGGGCCCTGAGAAGGGCCTTTGGGGCTTAGGGGGGTCCCGCGCCCGAACCGGGACCCCCCTCCCGCCCTTATAATGGCCCTTGCGGCACTGACAAGTGCCTTTGGCGGGGGTCCCGAAGCTGAAAACGGACCCCCAGTGCGGCTCTTAAAAGAGCCCTTGGGCGACGTTCTCTTTCTTCCAGTCCGGCGACACCAGCTCCGCCGAGGCCGCCGACCCCCGAGAGGTACCCCTGCGGCCGCCAGGGGTACCCCCGCGGCGCCGGCGACCTCAACGAGGCCGATGTTGCCGTGCGTCTTGATCCGACGCGACGTCTTCGGCTCGGCACACCAACCCCACTCCAGGTCGCTGATGCCAGGCAGACTCACTGCGGCCGCCAGTGAGCCCGCTGGCACCGCCGGCCTCAGCGGAGCCGATGTTGCCAGCCGCTCTTTCTTCTTTCTTCAGCCATCTACTGCGATGGCATCTGAGTTCCGCGGCGGAAGCTCCTCTTTATATAGGTTTGCAGAAATCCATAATCCGTTTCTGATTGGTCAATTTTTAATACTGCTTTACATTAAACCAATCAGATTTCTGGAACTTTCGCCGCGGAACTCAGATGCCATCGCAGTAGATGGCTGAAGAAAGAAGAAAGAAGCGGCTGGCACATCGGCTCCGCTGAGGCCGCGTGCCAGCGGGCTCACTGGCGGCCGCGTGAGTCTGCCTGGCATCGGCGACCCTGAGTGGGGTTGGTGTCGCCAGCCCGAAGACGTCGCGTCAGATCAAGACGCCGGCAACATCGGCCTCGTTGAGGTCGCGGCGCCCGCCGGGGGTACCCCTGGCGGCCGCAGGGGTACCTCTCGGGGTCGGCGGCCTCGGCGGAGCTGGTGTCGCCGGGACTGGAAGAAAGAAGACGTCGCCCAAGGGCTCTTTTAAGAGCCGCACTGGGGGTCCCGGTTTCAGCGGCGGGACCCCGCCAAAGGCACTTGTCAGTGCCGCAAGGGCCCTTATAAGGGCCGGGGAGGGGGGTCCCGGTTCGGCTGCGGGACCCCCTAAGCCCCAAAAGGCCCTTCTCAGGGCCCCGCTGGAGGGAGCCTCCCCACCCCCCCACGGCTCCCTCCCGTCCCCTCCCGGGAGCGGCCGGGCGGGGGGCTGGAGGGGTTGCCGGAGGAGGGGGGTGCGCGGCGGGTGGTCGCGACCACTGCGCGGCCCTTCCGGCAGCCCCTTCAGCCTCCCGTTCCGAGATTGCCGCGAACGGGGAACGGGTTGGGAGGGCTGCTGGGAAGTGGCGGCGGCGGCGGGGGTGTCGCCGCTGCCGCCGCGGGGGGTGTGGGCGTATGCCCCGCCCCCTAGGAGCGGCGTCGGGAAGGGATTTTAAGTCCCTTCGCGGCATATATATAGTATCGCCGCGAAGGGGCTTAAAATTACCGCAGCACATCGCGGCCGCGATAGGTATCGCGGGAATAGCGCTCGCCGTTTAAATACGGCGGATAGCGCTATTTTCGCCGGGCCGCGATGTGGTGGTAAATTTTTTTGCGATAAATCTTCCTTTATAAACTATGCCCCTATGACAATGGTGGTAATTTGTTGCCATCAGGGTAGAGCATCTTTTGTGCCATACACTGTAATACCGGCAAAGTATATACGGCCAACTTAGGTCTTAGAACTTCCTTACCAGGCTGCCAACCTACAGTTATTGGAGAGCAGCCAAAAGTCGAGGATATACAGAGAACCAAGGAATTCCTTTAACCCTGCCAGTGCCCTTTCCTTTATAGAGGATCTTCTCACCGTGTAACGTGGTGATAAAAAGGCCGTTGAATATCTATTTATTTGGACTTTGAGCGATGACTTTACCGATTACCTACGTAATGTTTTCCAACTTTTAATTAATGCATCACTTGGTGCCTGAGCTCCTGCATGGCTCACAGTGTTAATTATTGGCTTTTCCATGAGCTCGGTGATTGAAAAATGGGATTTGACACAATCAGCACCCATGAGGATTCCTAATACTGCCCGGCCATCCTTCCGCCTGATCAAATGCTGTACAATAAAAAGAGGTTTGAGTTCTGCTGGTACAACTGATTTCCCAATGAATAAAGGCCATGGGGAATTAAAGGTGAAACACCTGACACTTTGTTTCATTGGTGTTTTCGTTTAATGGCAGTTTTTATGCTGCCGTCAATAATTATTAGACTTTTATTCCCCTGTAAATTCCCTTGTAGAGAAGACTAGTATGAAGGTTGGAAGAAATAGGCAAAATGGTAAATATTAGAATAAAATAAGGACCTTTACACAATTAAATGAACATTATAGTAATTGACTGCTCTCTGCATCCTCCCACAGTCAGTGTCACCGACACTCCTCCCATCTCTTATGTATCACACCAGAGGAGTTGACTTGTAATAACTAGAATCACGCTTGCCTCTAGCGAGTAGCGACACCCAAACCTTAGTCTTTCTGATGAACTTTACATCGCTCAGCCTCTGCTGCAGCACCTCTTAGGCTGGTCCTTACCTCTTAGGCTGTCCTTACAGTCTCCTCGGCTGTTTTCTCTATTACCCTCACTGCTCCCAGTCTGATGTCTGTCACTAAGATGGAAGCAGCTCAGGTCCTGGTCAGTTTAATTAGGAAAGAGCTCCAATATTCACTGTACTTAATGGCTCCACTGAGAACCCATTAGGATCCAGTCCCTTTTCCCACCTAGGGCAGCAGAGATCCTTTCCTGTTCCTCAGGAGGCACAGCACCCCCTTATCTTTCTTTATCTCAGAGACCTCTGTTCCTTCGGGGGGGGGGGGGGGGCGCATGCCTCAGACCTTGACGAGGACGAGGAATCAGCAATGACCGGATGGCTTACAGACAGCTTGGAGTCTTCAGTTTCCTGGATTTTGAAAAGACATAGCAGGAGAACCATAAGGAACAGAGGTGTATGGTAGGGTTTATTTTAAACTACAGAGTGCAGCCAGTATGGGGTTAAATCTTAGTTTTGGGGGTGGACATGCCCTATAAGGAGGATGTTACTCTACTGTACCCTTACAAAGATAAACATATGTTAATGAAAAGCTGCGTTGACAACTATGGAAAACCCATGTATGGTTCGCTAACCCTCGAAAGTATCGTCCAATTTCGGTAACCCTCGAATTTATGGTTCTATTTTCGCCAACCCTTGAATGTATCGTTCGGTAACCCTCGAATCGGCCGTAACCCTTGAATGTATCTTGTGCAAAACCCGACAATTGCCTGCTTGTGTTTAAGAAGGGTTTTAACAAGTTTTGGTGACAGTGACATGTTCCCCAGACCATTTCCCAGGTGCCACAGCCATTTACAGTAAGTTCCCATTGTTAGTTTAGCTGTGTTAAAAGGGGTGGGGGCTGTGGCTGTGAACTACTAATAATTTGGTAATTTGCAGCCTCACTGTTTATTCCCAAAGTGTCCGGTAATAATTCACTTTTTGGGTAATAACCGCAGGTTTATAAATAAGCCCATAGTCCCAGGTTAATTACCAATTATATTTGCAATGTGGGAATTATCTAAGGTGTGGAGGCGATGTAGAATAAACTTACAATTAATAATGTGAACAAAGCATGTACCTGTATGTTTGGGAGCGCTATCCTGCATAAACTGCCGGTGCTCAGACGACTTCAGTGATTCCATGTCCCAATTGATGTAAGATACTTCCAAGCATGGGTCTTGCCCAAAAACAGAAAGTAGGCAACCGGACTTCAAAATATTAAAAACTCCGAAAACTTTATTAGAAAAAAATTAAAAACATAGCGCGGCCATTGCCACATTTGGACATGTAGACCACAGAGATGGACGCACACTCAGCTTCGCCCTATGTGTTTTGTGGATCACTTCCAGTTCCTCGGGCTCCTGAGGAAGTGGAGGGGTTTTTAATATTTTGAAGTCCAGTTGCCTACCTCCTGTTTTTGTCCAGGACCCACGCTTAGTTATTGTCATTTTTAAATAAATATCACTATGGTTATCCGACTTGTTGGAATGATCATTCCCCTTTGAGCATTTGACTGCAAGTCTAGAGCTTTCCCTGACTTGTACATGTTATTACTATTATTGTGGATTTATATAGCGCCAACATCTTCCGTAGTGTAGGATATTAATGGCTGGGAGTGGTCGATGAAAGACAGAGAAATGGACACTGTCAACAATCTGTTCAGACAGATGAATGAAGGAAGCTGATGTGACCATTCACAGGTCTTTCGGCAGCCACTCCCAGTCCGTGTTTACTTAATTTCTTTGTAACTCTTATTGTCTGTGTGATTGAACCTGTGTTAAGCTGGGTACACACTGTCAGATTCTTCCTCCTGACCAACCGTGTGACACTTCCATAGAGGACTGCACGATCGGCTATGGTTTTCAGACATGTCCGATCGTGCGTTTGTCTGATTCGGAGGGTCATGTCTGAAAAAACATGCAATTATTTTACCCCGACTGACCAGTACACTGAACTATCCTTCAATATCAATATTGTAGTCTCTATTCCACCTCCTTTGGTTCTTATAACTCCTATGCCTTGTTCCTGGGTATCACAATCCAACACAACATATTCAAAGATGGAGTAATATAAGAACACTCACAACCCATACGGTATTGTAGTTAAACAAGGATGTATTTAATTGCAGACCCACTCACACAACATGTTTTGGACAGCAAGGTCCTTTCTTAAGTGTATTGTAACTACAATACCTTATGGGTTGTGAGTGTTCTTATATTACTCCATCTTTTAATATGTTGTGTTACACTGAACTATTGGTCGATCCGGCCGAAATATTGCATGGTGTGTACCCAGCTTAAGTGGTTAATAAAAATGACATGTAGACATTTTAGAACCTCTGTGAACTAACAAGCCGTAATCACCGTCCTTCTGTTTGGACAACTGCTAGGTATCATCAAAGGAAAGTTCTCCAGAACCACAAACAGACCATTGACTGATCGGCTAAAACTTTTCAATGATAATTTCACTTAATTCTTACATCTCACAGCTTGGACGTCCTGCAAATCTGCTTCATGTTGGGAATTAGTTTGAATCAAGCAGTTTCCAAGGTTACTTTGCAGATCTTCCTTATCCTGTTCTGACCTTGCAGAAGAAACTCAAGAAACTCCCTCAGAGAGTTGAATACAGAAGATTGTGTGTTTGTTGAGGTTTACACCAATGGCAACATTGGCCCCATCAATTTCCAACGTGAAAGGTCATTTCAGATCCTTGTTACATCAACAGAGGTCAACATTTGCATTACGTTCCAGGAAATTAAAGGATTAATTAATCAGAGGATTAACCAAGGTCAGAATACAAATATCAAAGTCCAGAACAGTTGATTTAGATTAAATTAAATTGCCCAAAACATCAAATTAACTAAATTCTACACAAGCCTGGTTTTATCAAACACTTGGAATTAGTTTAAGTTACACAGCTCCACGGCATTGGGTATTTAACTCTCTACATACATAAAACAAAAGACCTAAAAGATGATATTGAATGTCTTTTTTGACTTTTTTATATATATGTGTATAATTACCTTTTCCTATAGCTGTCACTAGAGTTCTTCTTCCTGGGTCTATAAAGGTGTCTTTTGTATGTTATTTTATTGTTACAATCTTGTCTGAGGAAGGTACACCATTGTACCGAAACGTCACTATGATGTTCCTGTGTATCATTCAATAAAGTACACAGGACTACAAGTCTGGTTGTGCATGGTATTTATTTGCTTATGTTCTCTATATACATAAAGGATCCACATTAAATGATCCACGAAAAATTTGATAATTATAAAAGTCTCGAATCGGTGACCCTCCAATGTAACTCTCAAATTTGGGAACCCTCAAATATATCCTTAGATTTTGGTAACCCTCAGATGTAGCCTTCGATTTCTGTAACCCTTGAATGTATCGTTCGGTAACCCTTAAATATATCGTTCCATTTCAGTAAGACTCGAATGTAGTGGTCAATTTCGGTAACCCTTGAATGTATTGTTCTGTAACCCTCAAAAGTATTGTTTGGTAATCCTCAAATTGGCCAATCCCCTAAAATGTAGCATGTAGAAACCTGACAATGGCCCGATCGTGAATAAAGTTAGTGTTTAAAAAAGTCATGTTCCCCAGACTATTTCTCAGGTACCAGAGCCATTTACAGTAAGTTACCATTGATATTTTATCTGTAATTAATCCAAACTTTTCGAACTATTGGACTCTCATTGACTTCTGATCTTTTACTGAAGTTTTACTTTTACTAAAGTTCTACAGTTCGAAAATGAACTGAAGGAAGTTCATCCATCTCTAATAAACACCAAGGACGCCCATAAAAATAAAAACAAGGCGCATTGTCTGAAAATATGAGATATAACAATATTTACGTTCATTACGGCCCTGGGCTGGTATTTTTGGCTTTAATCCTAATAGATTTGAACTTTCCTAGAACGGTTTCTCTGCCAAATGTTGGTTCCTGTGTCCCAGTGGAATTTCTAGAGATATATAGAATCTATTTGTTCTGATCAAGCTCTCCGAGTCAGGGAAGCAGAAGGAAAGGCTGGAGGAGGATTAGGCAATGGATAGGTCTGAACACCTGCACAAACAGCTGCTGAAGATGTTCTCCTGATATCTGCACCAGAGGGCTTGGATGGAAATGCTAAAAAAACCTTGGATTCTGTTCTGAGCCACCAGTACAGCACAGGTTTAGATTGAGTCCCCAAGGAGGTAATTACGTGTCACACAGAAAGTCTTACAGCCATAACCCTGAATAATGGCGAAGTATCTGGTGAAAGCAGAGCAGTGTCCAGGGCATTATTTATTCTCTTGTAGCTGGAAAAAATCCAATGTTTTCTGTTAAAGGACAATTATACTCACCTCAGCCCCACTCCTCCTTTATTCCAGGTCACTTGTACCCAGAACATAAAGCGATAGGTCCTCCCCCCTAGGTTTAGCTAATTAAATCCGAACAAAGCCGTCAAACTTTTCTTTGTATGGCCGCCTCGCTGCACTTCTGATTCAGTTCTGCGGCCTGGCCAATAGGAAGACATTCTGTACTAGAAGTGCATCTTATTGGTGGTCTGGCCCTGACAAAAGTTTAACAGATTTACCCATGTTTTAAATTTACACTGACCTATCAGATGACTTTTAACTTTGTTAATGCAGATAGACAAAAAAATTGTTAAAATGTTATAATTTCAAAGTGTGTTGGAATGTGGATCGGAACATGTCCCTTTATATACTGACCTCACACCACGTGAGTATTAGAAGAATAGGGGAGCTTGCTTTGTAATGGACATGTCAAATTGTAACCTGTAGCCCATTCTTTCAAGTACCAGGAGTTTAGTTCCCTTTCAGCAGGCACATCCTTCCCTTTCTCCCTGCCTGCTGGACGTCTAGTTTTTCAAAGCATCCGTCTGCCACGTTTCTGTGCAAAAATGTAAAACCTAAATGATCCTTATGAAAAAATTCAGGTTGACGCCATCTATTGATCTATAAAATTGATGACCTCTTAAGGAGCACTAAAGTGTAAAACAACATAAAGAATAATTTTCCTACCTCACATTCTTACCTTGTGTCAGCAAGGTATCTTATCTCTTCAAAGATGGATGCACGCTGATGCGGCTGACAGCTCTCCGTTTTGCTACTACCCATACTTAGTGCATGGGCAAGCATGAAGAATTATGATTGAGGGTCCTGCTTTCTAGCTTTTCTGTTGTGTTGTATTTTAAGTTTTTATTTTTTGTTGTTAGATTTGTCCTTCATTTTTAATAATTGTTCACTCTTGCCCTATATATAACAGCTCAATTCTTTCCAATCTTTGGAAACTGATATCCTTTAAGTTTACTATGCAATTACAAATCTAAAAGTAAAAAAAAACAACCAAAATGGCTTAAAGGAACACTAAACCTAAATAAGTGTTTCCCATTTGTTTGTATTATTCACAGGAAGGTGAGAACGCTTATTCTCACCTCCCTGTGAATAATATTACGCTCGGGGGACCTGGAACTTACCTTACCGCGCTCCACTCACAAGCCGGTTCTTCACAGAACAGCTGTTCTCTCCTGATCGCGCGCCCTATCTTTTGTATTGGCAAACGATGAACGACCCATCGTGCGGCATTCATGCGATAATGAAGCTTTAACGATCTTCTAAGACCATACAATTCAAGGATTGTGGAAGCACTCCAATTAGGCTAATTTACAACTACGTTTAGTAGACGTGCTACTGATCTGGTCAAACATTAGAGTACTTCCACAATCCTTGTATTGTATGTATTTATTAGGAAGCATGGTCAAGCCTCCATGTGGTAATAGCACCCCCAACACGCCCCTTTTATGGGAGGTCCTATGCCTTTAATATAAAGCACTGGATGGCCTCTTCCCTCATTTTGAAAAGCCAAAGGGCTGGGGGGAAGTGAGAAAGCCTGTTATATGGATCCAGTGCACAACTATGAGAAATGCAAAAGTTTGCTAATGGTAAGTTAAAAAGGTTAGAAGTTAGAACCTTCCAGACTGGGGTTACCTTGACGTGGTTGAAAGGCTTTTCATTCATGACAGTAATATATACTAAATCCCCTTTGTTTATGTATGCCAGTGTGCAGATAATATGATATAGTATGGGGCATAGGTAGACTGTGATGTAAGATTGACTGAAGTTCGATCACATGACAGAGACACAGACAGGAGTCTCAACCAAGAAAACAAATCCATCATGATTTTCTCTCTTACCTACTATATATAATAACAGTAAAGTAACCACAATAAACTGTCAATATCATAGAACACGGTGTCCACAGCAGAATGGAGTTGAGTTAAGTTATAGAATATGTATATACTTGAGTATAAAACGAAGTACCTATTTTTACCAGAAAAAAAAATTAAAGTGATTGACTTGAGTATAAACCGAGGGTAGAAATTATGACATTATGACCACTACTGCCTTCTGATTCTGTATGGTTTTCAGGCTTTAGTTGCCCTTTAAATGAACAGCAGAATTCCCATACAGTAGTCCCATACAGTAATAGCCAAATCCAGTATGTCTATTACTGTATGGGAATTCTGCTGTCCATTTAAATGGCAACTAAAGTCTCAAAATAATACAGAATCAGAAGGCAACAATAGATAACATTCTCCTTCTTATTCTGTATTATTTTTTAGTTGCCCTTTAAATGGACAGCAGATTTTCCATAATGTAGTCCCATATAGTAATCCATACTGCATTTGGCAATTACTGTATGAGAATTCTGCTGTCCATTTAAAAGACTACTAAAGCCTTGTCACTCAAGATGTTTGGAAACTACAACTCCCAGCATGCTTTATAAGGTGGGAGTTGTCATTTCCAAACATCTGGACCCTCAGCCTCCCACCCAATTCAGTGGGTACCTTTTGTGGGCATTCTTCTGTAGTATCCTTCCCTGGCATACGGTACTTTTGTGGCCATGCTTTCCTGGATCCTTTCCTGGCAGCTTCTGCAATAACTAACCGGAGAAATCCGGAAGCTGGTTGCTCACTCCCATGCTCCCTATACTGAAGTGACATCAGCCGGCAAACCAGTGTAGGTAGTGTGGGACCGAGCAAGTGGCTTCCGGATTTCTCCTGTAAGTTAACTGACTCGAGTATAAACCAAGTTTGGTTTTTCAGGCTGATTTTACAGCCTGAAAAACTCGGTTAATACTCGAGTATATACGGTAGGCAAATTCGACCCAAAATAACTTACTGAATTTATCAACTTTCCGGTGTTTAAACTTAGAAATGCAATGTACTAAACTTGGAAAAGTGAATCTATACTGTATGATGTGTGTACATGCCCCATTTGATTTCTGTTACGCACCCAATGCCTTGGAAGTGTATTTTTGAACTGCACTTATTGTACACAATCAGATTTTCATGTTACTAATAAAGATGTCCGAACTTCGCAAAATCCGGTCCGCTCGAGGATCGGCGAATTTTCGAAAAAATTCGGAAATCCGCGAGCGGACCCATTAAAATGAAAAATACCCTCGAAATTCGAACGAGAATTTTTGAAAATATGTATTTTCAAAAATACGAGTAATCCTCGTAATTTCGTAAATTTTCGAAAGTACGTATTTATGGAAATAAGAGAAATCCTTGTATTTTCAAAAATTTTAGAAAATACTAAAAATCCGCGAAAAATCTGCCGTTTGCGAACGGGATAAATCCGCGGCGGATCCGGGTTCGGATCCGCGAACCGGCCATCCCTAGTTACTAATAATAAATGTGTAAAAAAAAAAATTGTTCGGTGGAGAATCGGACATTTCTGTGTGTGGTTCAGTGTTTGATTATTTTCTATTAAAAGTCAATCATTTCATTGTTCATTGAAATGTAAAACAATCAAAGATTAGTTGGGCTGTGGTTCATTTAAAGATCCAATGAACATCCACTTGGACAGTTAACACATACCGCATAAACATATGGTGATATATCTACTATTGCTACACAATAGGAGCTGGCCCCTTGGTGGCCCTAGGGAAGACTCATTGAAATATTTATTGCCAACACAACATTTTTAAAGGGTATCTCCACTCATAATTTCAAGGTTTAGGCATCTAGTTCTATTGAAGAACGGGAGGTAAAGGAGCTGTGCCTTACCTTCCGTTCTTCAATAGAACAAACAGGAGACTGGTGAGCAGTTAGGAAACTTACCCGCTCGCTCGCTCCTTTACCTCCCGTTCTTCAATAGAACTAGATGCCTAAACCTTGAAATTATGAGTGGAGATACCCTTTAACTTCCCCTTTACAGGGACTTTATCTCCACCCCAAAATTCTGACCTCCCTCCTGTACTCAACCTTCTGTTCATTCTGTCATGGGGCTTCCCTCTTCCTTGGTAGCTTTCAAATATTAAATAAGATCTGATTGGTTGGGCCAAAAGTAGCACCATTTTTAATGATCTTTTTTTAATGAACTTTTATTGAATCTCCCTGATTGTATATAAGGTGAAGCCTTCAATGGAGCAATGATAAATGATAGAAATGGGGGTCATAATGAAACGAGGGGGATTTCTGGAGGAGACAAATAAGATGTATCAATGCATCTAAACTGGTTCATCTTATATCTGTTGTATTCAATTAGATCAACTGGACTTGAAATGTAGTTCTTGAAGACGTTTCGCTAGTCATCCGACTGGCTTTCTCAATTCAGAATGACTTGTACAAGAATCTGTGGCAATTATGTACCCGGAAAATCCCAATTAGCATATCACACAGCCAGGTGTTAGGGTGTGATTAGATAGTGGCTAAGAGGTGTTATAGGACACCCCAGAGTAAGGTGTTAAAACAGCATTGTACATGGCAGACAGTTTGGTGTCGAACCCCCCCCACCTCTATTTAGGCTTGGTTTCTTTATTTTCACATAAATGGCCTCCTAACACACTCTCTTGAACCAGTCACGTTCCTTCGCCAGTATGTTAACATTACAATCTTCAAAGGTATGTCCTTTATCCTTAAGATGCAGATACACGGCTGAGTCCTGACCTGGATGAATGAGAACCTTCACAAGCATATTTCTAATCATTTTGGGGAGAAAACCCTCAAACTTGTACGGCAACTATGAAAAGACAGCAAGGAAATTGGCAGACTACAGAAACCACCTGCGATTTAACCTCTGATGCAGACAACAAAGGCTAGTACCATGCAGCATACGTCTGGGTTCCACAGTTAAAGGCATCAGAGCCAAACAGATACTGCAAAAGGCTCAAACACAGCTCCTAAATGAATGGGTACGACAGACACATTTTACAGTCGATGCTTTAATGCACAACATTAGTCAACTAGAACAGAACCTGGCCTCACAACTACCGGTGGCCATCTGGGAAAGAGTGATGTAGTTCACTCAACAAGCACAGCTCTCTCAACACTGTAAGGGCAAACAAAGGCAACAGAACAAGTTCTCTATTCTGTCATCCCAGAACACCCCCAAAGGAGAACAACTACCTTGGATACAAAAGGAGGGAAGAGTCACTTCATCAAACAAGGAGAAACTTGTCTAACAGGACCCTGACCCAGACAAAAAACGGAAGTCCTTGCTAAGGGCTTGAATTTTGCCATCACCCCTAAAGCCATCACTGTGGTAGATATTATAGCAGCCACAGAAGCCTTAATCCACAATAATAAGGTACCACAGAGTGAGGCAGAAAAACTTCGCCTTAAGGTATCTGCAGCCTTAGCCAGTGCTAAAACTCCTTCATCTAACCTGACCACACATTAAAGAAGAGCCTTAACAACCCTCAAGAAAGATTCCAGTATCACCATTCTACCGGCAGACAAGGGAAGATGCACAGTGGTACTCAACACCTCAGACATGATAAGGTGACCATGCTCCTGTCCGATAACAACACATATGAGGCTTTAACAAGGGATCCCACCAGCCATTACAAGAAAAGGGTCATACAAGGTACAAGGTGGCAAAATACCTAGCCAACATCTTAGGACCATTGGTGGGAAGTTCTAAGCATCACATCCAGAACTCTCAAGATTTCACCAACAAGATTGAAGATATAGTACTCGGTGCAGAAGAAACTATGGTGTCCTATGATGTGACATCTCTCTTCACCTGTATACCCACCAACGAGGCTGTTGACATGGTGAGAAAATGGCTAGGCCATGACAGCACTCTTACCAGCAGAACTGATCTCAGCCCAGAACAGGTGTGTTCCTTACTGGTCTTGTGCCTGAATACCACCTATTTCAAATACAGGGATAAGTTCTATAAGCAAAAACATGAATGTGCTATGGGATCTCCAGTTTCACCCATTGTGGCAAGAACTACATTTCAAGTCCAGTTGATCTAATTGAATACAACAGATAAACCATGACCTGGATGAATGAGAACCTTCACAAGCATGGTTCATCTTAGTTAATGTTACAGTTTCCCCCCTACGTTTATAACTTAACATAATGCGACTGATGCCTGATTTCCCATAGTGCTGCTTTTGCATTTCAATAAACAGACACGTTGGCATGTGGCTCTTCGCTACCCTGGGGCTCCTCACAAAATGAATATAAAATCCTTGGCATCTTGAATAACGGACCCGACCATGGGTAATACATGGCTGATCAAACCTGACGATTGCAATATAAGTAATTACTGATTATACCTATGCAATTTAAAGACTCCAGGAACAGACTCCCCAATGTCCTTGTCTCCAGGGTAGTGAGATTGTAGCAGCATATTCAACCTAAACCCTTAGTTACAGACTGAATGAATACACCATTGCCACTAGTAATTAGAAATCACATGTATCCTTCCCATTCACACATCATTCAATACGTCATCCGTCTGGCCATACGCAGTCAACTCTACAGTAACAGAAAACTCACATCAAATGAAAATAAAACGGCTAGATCCCACGCGTTCTCACTGTGCTTTTCCTTGCAGAGTGCATTGTCTTAAGGCATAGGCACATTTCTCCCTCATCAGCAGAGATGTTTCAGCCCAGAGTCCTCACAGACATAACGCTGGGGGTGACCATATGCATTATGGATCTATGGGGGAAGTTTGTAAACAGATAATGATGGAAACTTAGTTTTAAGATATGACAAATCCTTCACAATCAATGCAACCCAGTAAAGGGGAAGTTACAAGTGTTGCGTTGGCAATAAATATTTTAAACAAGGCTTCCCAGGGACCACCAAGGGGCTTCTCCTACAGCTAGAGTTGGTTTTGGAAGAAGTGTCGTTCTAGACAGTACAATCTTCTGAACGTATTTTGTTTTCTTGCCAGGGTCTCCTAAAGTGTGTCAGGAAGGTTTATCTAAGGATTTAACATGGGGCCCTGGTAGATAGGATTAACTGACAGGTACAATGACTTTGTTTGGAAATGACACCGTCAGATATAACTCTGATTTCAGCTGCTTTCACCTCCTGTGGTTTCACGTTTATTGGAATTCTCACGTTGCCTTAGCCGAGGAAAATAAAAACCAGGAACATAAAACAGTTATCCAAGTGTTTACTGATAAATGGCATTGTTGGTATTGGTGAATCTAAATTCACTAATAGGCAAGCAGTATGGGACTCCTATTCATTTAAATAGCTCACAAGGAAAGTTTAACCCTTATCCATTAACTATCCCAATAAGAGCACAATAAATCCCTTTAACTATCGGGGCTCAATCTGGGAACAGTTCCATTGAGCTTTCCATAGCTCTCACTATTTATCAAGTAACTGGAGGTCATCACTCAAGTGTTCTGATCAATGTGTAAATCTGTTAAGCACCAAATGATCACCTAATGGTGGTGTCCTATTAGGCTGATTGCTTTGCCCCAATTAATAGGCTCCACCTACTTTTTGAACATTATGGGACATGTGACCAAACTGTATCCAATATGGCAGTTCACAAAAATTTAATTACAAGTCATTCCTAACAAAATAAAAAAAAGCCTCCTTCGTGGCTTAGTGAGCTCTTTGTGTGCTTGCCCAGCTGTAAAGGTGACGATAAAGTGCAGCCACTGTAAGTCATTTACCATGACGTCACTGTAACGCCCTTGACCGACGCCTGCAATGCGGAATTGTGGCAGTGAGCAGACACCATCTCAGAGATCTGGATTTAGAAGTGCCTGGAAAAAAGGTAAGTATTGTGAAAGCAGGGTTTAGGGGTGAACATGCCCTTTATAATATAATAAAATGATAATTATTTAATTATCATTTACCTTTTATTTTACCTGGAGGAAATACAAGGCCATAGATTAGTGCACAGAATGATTCTTCTCTGCGTATTTTAAGGACACATGCAGTTACGTATTTGTTGGAGCTGCCATATTGTTTGTTTAGCTGCGGTGTTGTACAATTAACAACATTGCAATTAACCACCAACTACGGCCGCTACAGCTAAAGTTTTATATCAAGAAAACTAAGCAATACAGTCAGGGTTATTCAATAAAAGTTCTTATCGTTAAAAATGGTGCTAATTTTGCCCCAACCAATCAGATGTTAGCTTTTAAATGTTAAATAAGATCTGATTGGTTGGGGCAAAATTAGCACCATTTTAAAAGATAAGAACTTTTATTGAATCTCCCTGATTATCTCTGTAATAATGAACACAAGTATAACAAGTGTATGGTATAGGGTAAGGGCTTAGATCCAATGCGCTATTAACACAGGTGTCACAGTGCTTTCTAACACATGCAGCATTTACACAGAGGCGCTGGGCCAGGGGCATAACTACAGGGGAGCAGGGGGAGCAACCGCAGGGAGGCCCAGGAGCCAAGGGGGCCCCATCTTAGTATTTTTCCTATAACAGATATAACCTTCTCACAGTAAACCACTGTGGATGTAGCACAGATAGGGGCCCCATCATAGTTTTGCTGGGGGCCCCAGTGATTCCTGGTTACGCCACTGTGCTAGTTAAGTGGCGTTAACTAATTAGTCACTGGAATTGTGCAGGAATTTTTGGTACAGCAGGTACGAAGCCTCGTTGCACTCAATGTTACCCAGAATCCCCTGTTAAACGTTTGTATATTTTAAGGATGCTTTTCTCCTTTTTGAGGATCCCAGATTTTATAAATTCTTTAAATATATAAAACTTTCTTCATAAGCTGGTCTCCCCAAAATGATCCCTATCAAAGTGCTGTTTAACATCTAACTGCTCCCCATGTTGGTGAGTGATTGAGAAAAAATAACCCCAATGGTGCCCACGGGACAATATTTTGGTCTGATCTGCCGTGGATCATTCTCATTTTACCAACATGAATATTCACTTCTGACAAATGCTTTCTGCTATTCTTTTTAATGCATTTCATGTGCAGTTATGTGCCTGAAGAACGTTCAGCATCCGTCTCCTTACACACTAGTTCTGCCAACGACGCCTGTACATACATGAACAATAGTGGATAGATAATGTTCGTTGGTAAATGTGTTACAAATGTTGCACATGTGTATTTCATTCAATCTTCCATTACACTCTACCGATAATCTCCCGACTATGTACAAACAAACGACAATCGGCACAACGAATCCGCCAGGCTGATCGTCGGAAAAAGCAGAGAAGAGTCGTGGATCGTTGGTCTTAGAAGATCGTTAAAACTTCATTTTTGCACGAATGTCGCACAATGGGACGTTCGTCTGGCAAATCGTGCGAAAATTATCTGACGTGTGTATGAGGCTTAATAAAAAAAAAAAAAAAAGTAACCAGTTAGAGCTAGGCCCCACCAGCCCGTTATAACACGCGAGAGCGATCCGATCGTGTGTCAAAAAGCGCACCAATTTTTTGCACAATCGCATGAGTTCCTATTGGTGCAGCACAATCGGGTGCTGACATGCACGATCACGCTGGAACCGCGCACCAGTGCTTTGTAGCGTGGCCTCAGCCTTACAGAGAGTAATCCCGTTAACAATGAACAACCTCCGTCTCCTGGCTTCCCCGCGAAATCCAATGCAATGAATCTTCTGCTACGTTACTATACTTAATTATTGAGCTTGCAGTCTGCTTTTGGAAACTAAAGCTCCTCACTTAGGAAGTCTAATTAAACGGGGAAAGTTCTTAATTAAAAAGCACAAATCACAAGCAAAACATTTCAATTGGAAGAAGGATCTTGGGCCAGAGGAGGAAGGAATGAAACTAAAATATGCTCGCAAAGTACGAGGCTCTAGCCAATTACGGGACACGCAGGGAAAGGCCATAAGGGAGGTGTTTATATAGAATCCAAGGGCTGCCTTCATTTAAATTGATGAAAGAAATTGTCTCGTTCACAATCATTGAACTTAGATGGTATGGTTATGGAAAGCTACATGGTTCAGTGAGATAAAATGATTGCACAGATAGTAAATGACTATGAAGGCCCTTTACTCAATATTACTGTATTTACAGTAGAAATCTTGACACAGACCTCGGGATCTAGTTTATGATCAAGGGTTTACCCCAAACGCATCAGACTGCCTGATTCTAGTCATTGCTGATACGACCGGGAGAGGAGTCACAAGGGTGTGCATGCTACTTGCAATACGATTGGAGGATTGGAGTCATGCAGCAACACACATCTCAGTGTAAGTGCTTCTTACATGTATTAATTATAGATCAAGATGAGGCAAAGTAATTTTTTCAGTATAGTTGCCCTTTAAATTCACCGCACACTCAGGGTTATTCAAAGAAAGTTCTTATCATTAAAGGGCATGTCCAGCCCTTTTTTCAACTTTTTATATATTATAGATATGGGTCTAATTCTATTACGGCGGTTGGGGCTGGGGGACCAATATCTATAATATATACAGGGGATTTTACACTAGGGGGAGGGAGAGCAAAACGGGAGGGAGAGGGAGGGAGAGGGAGGGAGGGAGAGGTGTGTGAAGATACAAGAGAAAAGGTAAGGTAATTTAAAGCCCCATCTCTCCTCATGGCCCCTCCCACTTGCAGGCCCATGCCCCCCCCCACGCATACCTCAGACCCATACCCCCCTACAGAAAACTGTGAAAACAGCTGTTTCAGGCAGAGTCAAAATCAGATAGAAAGTTTGAAACTACTGATTCTGACTCTGCCTGTAAAGTCTGTGTTCACACAGGTTATGGGTCTGAGGTATAAGTGGGTAAGGTGCCCCGCAAGTGGGTATAAGTGGGTATGGTGCCCCGCAAGTGGGTGGGGCCACAGGGACCATGAGTGGGTGGGGCAATGGGGTCTGCATGAGAAGGAGCAAAAGGGGGGCTGGCAGGGGGAGGAAGAGACACAGAGAAGAGGGACTGTCACTAGTTCACAGCAGGAAGTCCAGGGGATCTGGTAAAGTATATTGAACAAAATACTCAGGAAAGCAATTCCTGTCAATTTACCTAAAGTCATTTTTTGACCACAGTTCCCCTGTATTGTATTTTAAATCTGTAATTTACAGATAATGGTACTGAGTGCATCGTTATGTTCCCGCGAAACATTTTCAAGGAGAGAATGTCCCTTTAACTACAGTGAAAGGGTTAAAGGCACAGAAAGTGTAATGCTGCTGTTTGTCTTGATAACATTTGTATTATCCATTTGTATGGATTGGCAGAGTAAAGTGGAACTTCTTAATTTCTTATCAATAATTCCAATCAATCCCAACGTTTTCAGATCACCAGAACTCTGCTTAATGGTGCGATACCTATTACAGCTCAAACTATTGGAACCTTAGGGGTGAAGAGGTTGACAATGATAATATGTATAACATGACTGATATGAAAATCATCTTCCACCCAGGCTGGAGACCATAATAAGGGGTTTGTTGTCTATACGATACATTATCATTTATAAATCTGTGTAGGCCATAATAAGGGTTTTATTTTCTATACGATACATTATAATTTATAAATCTGTTTGGGAATTTAATGGAGTCCTGTACACAGATACAAGGAGTAAATAGCCACATGCATTTTGTTAGATATTGAAGATCGATTTGGTGTCACATGTTAGCAAAAGAGGTAGGAAGACATTTTCTATGACAGAGCTATTATCATGGCTTCATTACCCAGACTACTAAAGGCAATTATTTTATGCTGTGTGATGTTCATGCTCTGCAAAAAGTGCATCTTCCCATTGATAAAGCCAGGACTCAAGAATCAGCAGACCTTGCAAGCTTAACATTAAATGGTATGTACACATTACTGGAAAGTATCATTCTTCTCAACTATCACTGTACCATTTTTTTTGAGGATCTTCCCCCTTATTCCTTTAGATATCCAGTCATAAACATCTTACATTTCAGCTGTCAATCAAGTTCCTTATTATCATAGACACAGTTATTTGCAATTTTGCTGTATATGGAATCATGTCAGTTGGCATGGTGGGAAATTCCCTCTCCTATTGCTGCCTCATAGGGATTACTGAGCATTCTTGGATTCACAGATATTCAGATAGTCAGGGAGGGGGGATACTGAGTAATTTTTTGCAGTTGCAAAATGACTAAAGGTAAATTTGCAGAGAGAGAGACTTTTGCTACATAATAGTATTGTTTTTTTGGAACAGTTATCAAGATATAATCTGTTGTATTCAGTTAGATCAACTGGACTTAAAGTTTAGTTCTTGAAGACGTTTCACTAGTCATCCGACTGGATCTCTCAATTCAGAATGACTTGTACAAGAATCTATTGGCAATTATGTACCATCGAAAGTCCCAATTAGCATATCACAGCCAGGTGTTAGGGACCTTCTGAATGCAAGGCACAGGCAAGTGTTATAGGAGGGACCTTCTGAATGCAAGGCATGATTGCATTGTGGGTAAGAAGTGTTATAGGAACTGCCCAGGGAAAGGTGTCAAAACAGTATTATACATGGCAGACAGTTAGTGTCGAACTCCCCCACCTCTATTCAGGCTTAATTTTTGTGTTCCTTATGGCTGCAGCAATTTATTCCACTCCCCCTATAGTGGGCAGTGTGCTTGTAGTCTATGGAGATATGTCCACCAATCAGAAGGGTTTTGCATAATGTTTAAAATAGCCCTTTATCCATTTATTAATTAAACATGCAGAATTAGTTAAACATGCAAACAACTGATTTGCAAGTCCCACCTGGGATTTTACATTAAAGGGAATGCACAGTACCAAAATGGCTTAAAGGTGAATATATAAAGGGTTGAATCCTATTATGGTTAAAATGGTTTTGAAAAAATGTACAATTTTAACCAATATACAGTAGAGGGCCTGGTCTGTCTTTGGTTCATAATAAAAAGGGCAATAGAATAACTTAGAGGGAAAAAAAGAACAAGAACCTTCACCTATATAGAAAGAAATGAGGTTTGATTCTCCTTTAAGTGCTTATGCTCTTTTGTTAATATGCTTGGCACAAGCTCCATATAATAAAAAGTTATTTAGTCTCCTTCCCTACTCCTAATAAAGCGTATACTCCCAGTGCTGACACTATGTAATTTGCAGGCAATAAATGTTCATAAACAGCTTAAGTAAAAAATCCATAGAGTTATTCTGCCTTTATTTTACATTCTGTATTAATGCTCCACCAAGATAATTCAGTCAATGTGTTTCCATTAGTAGTATCTCTGTCTAATAACCTCTCTCCGAGCAATATCTCAGGGGGTCAGTGAGCATGTGACAGGCGCTTGGAAAAAAAACCTATAAGCACCGAGGCACAGTCACAGCCATATTCAATAACCTGCTGTATAAAGATGGACCCGCACCTGGTTCCGAAGTGAATTTCATGGAACTTGGACTTTGTGGATTTTTGGATTTCTTCGGATTTTTCCAAACTGCAGAACTGTTTTATAAAATTCTCGAACATTCAAAAATTTTCCAATGTAAAAATTTACATTTTTGGAAATTTCTAATTTACAAAATCGAAACTTTTTGAAATTTCTTATTTACAAAATTGAAATTTTTTGAAATTTCTTGGTATATTTAGAATACTAAACAGAAAGGAAGTGTGTGAAGTTTGCGGTACTAGACAGTGTTTTTTTGCCCATTTATACATGTTCCCCAGACCATTTTCCAGGTCCTTGGGCCATTTACAGTAAGTTACTATTGCTATTTATATCTTTATTTTAGGCAGAACTTTCATATTTTTATTAACTCCCATTACCTTCAATGGGTCTGCTCATGTATTTTGTAATTTCCTCGAAAATCTTCAAATCTGCAACTGGAATGGATTTTCTTTGTGATGGGGCATAAGTATTTTGCCACACAAAAATAATCAATGTTGACAAATAACTTTTCCAGTGCTAATATTCCAAGTTTCAGTCTTCAAACTCCCATAGGTGGGATCCAATAGATGAACAAGCAAGAGGAGCACACTACTTCTTCTGAAGTCTGTTTATTTAGTGTGAAAACATCAGAACAACGTTTCGGGGAGAAGTGTGGTCCTCTTGCTTGGTCCTCTATTGGATTACCTGGACCTTCTCGGTAGGGGGTGTGGAAGATTGCACCTAAAGTGTACTAGGCCAAGGCCAGTGTGCTAGGGTGAGTCTGGACCATAGGTAAGACCCACCATTATGCAGGCTTGATACTAATTCACTTTAGCAATACAGGGGGGATTCTGTTGGATAAACGGAATTGCCCCTTTATCGTTAACAAGTGTACAGCAGTTTTGTGCATTTCCCAAGGCTGAAGAACCTTCGCTGTCGGCCTTGGGATCACTTGGAACAGCCTAAAAATCTTCCCTCACCTGTGTTCAGCTCCCTGTAGTAATGTATAGGGAGTTAGTCGTGGCTAAAGGGAATGTGACATTTAGGAAAGATCTCCCTGAGATTAATAGGGAGAATACTTAGGAGAGCGTGTAGGCTCAGTCTGTCATGTTTCAAAGATCTTTGCAGTGTGTACCCAGCTTTACGGGGTGTTCAGACAATACCAATCTGTCAAAGATGACAGACAGATCATTGTCCTTATAAAAAGTATATATAAAGTATATGGAGAACATTTGTGATTGCCATGCTCCCACGGACAGCTCACTATAATTTAGTATTGGTGGCTGACAGAAACCTTTTGAAACGATCATTCCCAATGCCGACGTGGAACGCCATCAAAACAATAATTTTTCCCGTTGGTATCTACGGGATTGGCCCTTTATAGGGAATGTGTGTACCCAGCTTTAGAATAATTGATGGTACCCAGGGACTTGGGTCACAGACGAATAGAATGGAGCTGCGGTATTACATCCAACACACATAACCTGATCTCTAGACATTGATCCCATTATTTAGGTGTTACACTGATTTGACCAGTTGGCCTTAGAGAGAGGCAGCTGGGTGATCTACAGAAGATGGAAGGACCCATGCTACGTGCAGACCAGCCAATAACCCAGGTAAGGCAGGATTCTTGTTCGTGGCAATTAACAAGCTGCTCCATGACATAGTTTCTTCCCTTTGTAAATTTTCCTTCCCATCCAGTATAAACACATTTGAATAAATGTATCAAAAAGAAGAGAACATTCTCAAAAAAAGATTTTCTAACCATCTGAAAGGACAAATTGTCATTAACTAATTCCTGCCTATTGCTCGGTAGCTTTTCTCTGCATTGCTTAACTGTTAATGATTTTGTAATGCAGTAAGCAGCATTGACTTCTGACAGGAAAGCCGTCACGTCCCTTTAAGAGAAGATAACAAGCCCATTCCGTACTGTTAGTTTGGGGATTATTGACGGAACTAGCTACGTTCAGGTAGGGATAAGTCTGTAATTGGCCCTGGTGATGACGCTTGGAAAAGAAGATACTGTAGGAATGAACGGCCCTCATTGATATGCCAGAAAGGAAAACAGGAAATTCACATGCACTGCATTTAATTGACAGGGCACAATGGGATTCTATTTCCAATGTAAAATGAATGAATCATCATAGATCAAAATAATAAAGTCCATTTTTGCACATTGGATGATTATGACGGCGCAGCAATCAATAGGAGAATCGCGTCATCAGGAATCTTATCCTGTTTAAAGAGATAAATGAAGGGGGAGGGGGGTAGATGTCATGGCTAGAAATCCATCTAAGTGTCTGACTTCCCCTTTATTAATAATGAGAACCTTTTCAAATAAACGTGCATTGTCTTCTCCATCTCTCCCATGATTAAAAGAGCTATAGGCTGATTAAAAGTTGCTCTCCTATTACTATCCTTCATCTGGGAACCCCCAATAATTATTTAAAAAATAATGTATCAAGTAAACATATCTCTGATACTGATCCCTCCCCATCTTCTACAGCCTATTCTGCACAGAATATTCCTGCCCAATGGCTTTCCCAGGGCTAAATTAAAGTCTCCTTTCCTGTTAGAGCCTTTAGAAATTGACCACAGCTGAAGGTGGCCATACATATGAATGATAATGAGTAAATCCCATTATCGTTCATGTGTATGGGCTTTTCCTGACCGTCTGGAGTGCCAACAAACGACCGTAGTCGCCACTATTGTCAGTCGGCAAAGACTGACCCCCATGTATGGCCGCATGACCGACCTATCCTCATACCGCTTATGGGGATCGGTCGGGTATGTATATGCGGTTCCCACAGCATGTGTGCCGATAGGTACCAATGTGATCAAATTGCATGTGTATGGCCACCTTTAGATACATTTCATTTTAAATGAAGCCTGTTATCCACTTAATTAGATACAGATAATGTAAAATTTGCCACACTTTCATTCTCTAGTCTAGCAACCTCCCTTTTTTCTCTGGCTGACCTCTTTCTGACCTGCCAGAACAGGGCTGAGCAGTGATAAACAGAGGAATGTTCCAGAATGTTCCAGATTACAGAGATGAAAGACAAATGGCCACTTAGGGGTTCCTAATCTTCCCCAAGCAGAGGGCCACACTAGTTGGACTCCAGGCACTTATGGGTCTGCTTGCTAAGACCAGCCCTAAACTGCCCTAACACCTCCTTGAACCGCCAGGACTCCACCCAGGCCCTGCCCTCGCACACCCACAAGCCCCAATTGTTCACGAGTGGGACACAGGTTGTGCACCATTGATTTATAGAATCAATCTGGGATTAAGGAAAGTTTGGGAAAACAGGGTCAGTAGTGCTACATCCTAGAATGTGCTGGTAATGGAAATAGCTTTGTGATGTCATGAAATACCAGGTGAATGTTCCTGCAGGGCTCCATCCATATCATTATTGTGATACCATCGCTGACAAAGTAGAAGGTTTGACTGCAGTATTGCTGTTGGTGTTCAAGCTAAATGCAAATTCAATCTGAGGTTCCCCAATTCCGAGAAGTTTGGCTATTTTTCGGTGCAGGTCTTCAAACACTACCTGGTTAGTGTTTAGCAACCACACAAACTTGAACTTGAAGCCCATATTGACCTCGACACTAGATGGCAGTATCTTCTACTTAGATCATTGTCAGCCTATCATCCTAGGGATTAGTTTTTGCCCTTTATTTATTCTCAGTCTCCACGGGACCCTACAAACTGTTTTCTTTCCATTTTATGAAATATAAAAACATCTGATTTTTTGATTATTTTCTCGTAGACTGTGTGTGTCCTAAGGGCTATGTTCTGTTTATCACCCACACAGGAAATATTTATCAGTTGCACTTGTTGAAGGAGGCCGAAGATTTTCTTTCTTTAACTCGGATAAATTCTACTTTCCACCCCCGTATTTGTCTTTTCTATAGAAAACAGGGTTACAGTAGGAGAGGCCTTGGGGCAATGTTAGAATGAAGAAGACCCCAGACGCAGGATTTGGGAAACACAAAGTTAATATATTTAACGGATATTAAAGGGCAGGTCCACCCTCAAAACTATAATTTTACCCATTACTGGCCCCACTCTGTAGTTTAAAATAAGCCTTACCTTACATCTCTGTTCCATATGGGGTTCCTGCTATGCCTTTTCAAAGTCCAGGAAACTGAAGACTCCAAGCTGTCTGTGAGCCATCCGGTCATTGCTGATTCCTCGTCCTCATCAAGGTCTGAGGCATGATTACTGCAGATTATTAGCACCAGTTATATTAATAGGATAACACCGTATGGCATTTTTCCCAGCAATAGTTATATTAAAAGGAATATCCAATATCCACACCCACATTAAAATCTCTTCTTCCCCTCAATATCCCTTAAAGGATATCTCCACCCTAAAAAAAACCTTTTGATATGAAATAGGGTACCCTATCCCACCCCCAACCACCAGGTTTGTTTGTTAAAAAAAACATCAAAATGGTACTTACATGCCTTCATTGCCCCGGCATTCTGATCTCGGCCCTCTGCTTGCCGGAACTGCAAGCAAGGGGCCGGACCGGCAGCCACGTCTGTGATTGGCTGAGAGGCTGCCGGCAGTGCTGAACGCCGGGGGAAAGAAGGACTGTAGAATTCTGATGCTTTATTTAGCAAACGGACTTGGCAGTTGGGGGTGGGATAGGGTCACCTACACTACAGAAGAGGTTTTATAGTTAGGGTACCAGCCAGCAAATATAGATCTGGGGGGGGGGGGGGCGGGGATCCTAGTAAGAGGTCAGGGATGGGGAACATATTACAATTTCTGCTTATGGAGTGATAGGTTTCCCTGTAAATGCTCTGATTTCAAACGATGATTTCTCATTATCTACAGCTCAGATTTAAAATCATAAAAATGTTTTAGAGCAGTGGGATCTTGCTGCATCTAAAGAAAAAAATGTTTGAAAATTTTATTTTTTTGGAGTATAAATACCCTTTAAATCTCATAACTCAAACTGGGATATTGGGGGAACATTCTAGGCAGCAATTACTATGGTTTCCAATCATTAACATTACATAACGGTACGTTTCTCGCCTCTTTCTGTTTGTAGATACAACACATGCAGGGGGAATTTTACTGATGTTCTTCTAGTTCATCTTGGTAAATCTCTGGGCGGTTGACCTACGGCTTTCATTCCACCAACCTGTCTGTGATTTAAATTGATAGCAATTTACTGAACCCACAGCTGCTTCAATCACACCTATTCTTAATTATTCTCTGATAGAAAAAAAAACCCATCTTATTTCAGGCAGTTTTCTACTATCCCTATATAATAATAATATTTATAATCCCTGCCCGTGACATAGCTAGAGATCGCAGGGCCCAATAGCAAGATTTTAGATGGAGCCCCTCAACCCACAAACAAAACAGTTCCATGCAGTTCAACCCAATCTGGGCAGGTTATTTAAAGGGCATGTCCAATTTTTATGTCACATAGTTCAGCCCCACAAACCCCTTTTTCGTTTTACGTTTACTTTTCAAAGATGCTCCCAGGCTCAGATATTCTACTTATAAACCCCCGATCCCTCGCTGGCATGGACACCCCTCCTCTGATGCACAGTAGCGTAGGAGTCTCGTTCTGTAAGAAGTGTCAGCCATTGGCCGTAATTTCACTATAATGAATGAAGATTGGAACCTGGGAGCTTCTTTGAAATGTTTAAGTAAAACAAAAAGGGGGTTTGTGGGAATGAACTAACTGAGGTAAAATGTTTCTTAGGATGATGAACATGTCTGCAGGGGACCTTTGGCTCCGAGCCCCATAGCAATCCCTATGGTTGCTATAGTGGTCCCTATGCCCCAGATCCCTGCTTTTCTACCCATAGTAATATCTTTATGTGTGACTCATCCTTACAATATACAGTATCTGGAATATCCTGCAGCTCTGTAATCCAGAGTAGGCCATGTTTAATCCATGTGGTTTGTACTGGGTGACTGTACAATATGTGGGAATAAAACACGTTGGTACAGGTACAATATTTCATTCCAGTATATACAGTATAAAGTGCAAACAACGTTTTGACTTGCATTGCAATAAGGGATTGTGCTCCTCAACATTAGAACATTAAGGACAACTTCCCTTTTACTGTAAACAATAAACACTCACCCCTAGACATGTTTTTACACGTCTTTCTTCTGATACTAATTGCTTATGTATTTTTCATATAAATTAAAGGGTATCTCCACTGGAAAAAAAATTGGGCATTTAGTTTTATTGAAAAATGGGAGGTAAAGGATCTGTGTCTTACCTCCCGTTCTTCAATAAAACCTGCAGGAGCTGGGAGAGTAGGTAAGGTATTTACCCGATCGCTTGATCCTCCGCCGTGTAGTCTGATAGGTCCTGAAGGACTCTGGATTCTAGGTGAATGTGCAAATGAGATGAGGCAGTGAGGTAGAATAGCCCACCTGGGACTTCCCCCCATTACCCTGGTAGGCCAGTCCAACCCTGTGCACAGTAACTCTGGTGCTTTCTTTTCATTTGGTATAATGTTTTTAAAACTATCTGATCCACTTCCACTCACCAATTCACTGGCCTATCTACCTGGATCAGCTGTTATGAAACCAAATACATGTGAATAGATGAACCAGGTTCCGAAGTTCAGGTGGAACCTTTTTGGTATTTTCAGATCTCGGAACTTTTGATATTTTTGGTTACCCTTTAAAATATGGAGCTACTTTTAAGGGTTACTGAGGCTACTATCAAGGGTTGCCGAATATACAAGGCTATGGGCCATATTCATAAAGGCGCTGTAATGGTTTTCAGCTACACCACGCCTTTAGCGATTGGCCTAACAATTGTTAAACTCATCATTACTTATGATCGGTTTAACAATTGTTAATTTACAAGCATTATCATTAATTTACGATAACGATCCTAAATTAGAGATACCGATTGTAAATCTACGATAACGTGGTCATTAAATTACGATCGTACTTCCATTGCTGTAGTTTATCCACTGGTATTCTACGACCGAACATTCGTTAATTAATGAACATCCAGCGTAAATGTAGGACCGCAACCGTACATTTACATTCGAGGTTGTACATTAGCGATAACACGTGGTTTCGCTAAATTGCCTTGCATATTCAGTAAAGTAGCCTCATTAACTTCTATAGGTCCGTTTAAGGATTCTTGGATTTTTTTCGGTTTTCTAAAAATAGAACAAACTCCCCGGTTTCGAACATCTATACAGATGGCGCTAGAGGGCTCACTTTCCCAGATGCTGTAAAATTTCTGACAGCCCAATAATAGCAAACAAAACACCTGTCATCATTCACTATTGGATTCCAAACGCCTCTTTATTGGTCCAGACAGGTGGAGAGGAGACACGATCCCAGAGGTGGTAGAATTCGGATGGAAAGCTTTTAGCTTGCAGGTACGTGGTTTTTATTTGGTTTGTGTCAGTATGTGGGTTGACACAGGGTGAGAAAAACTATAAAGAAATCAATATCAAAAGCTAAACTACTTCAATACACAAAAACTGAAATGCAGAAAGTGTTACAAAGAAGAAATATCCTACAGGGTAAAGTCATTTATATTATTATAGTGTTTTCTACAAAGTAAATGGAGGGTTTGTGAGCAACAAGACTTGGGCAATAAAATTGAATTGATGAACCTGACTGAGATGGGAAATCCTGAAGGAGAAGTGTTCACCCAAGTTCAAGGTAACTTCTCTCTCCCAAAGATTGGTGATGAGTAAAGATATATAACTAGGGAGAATAACCCTTTATCTGTCTGTCACCCTCCTGCAATCTCATCCAGTTCACTTTCATTCAAGCCTGGTTCTTCTTATAGCATAAACATAGGAATTTTAAAGGAGAACTAGCAGTAAAATATAAAAAAGCACTAAATTACAGGAAGATTATATTCATTCTCCCACCCTTTTTATTTTATTACCATTCAAGGTACCGGTAGGTGCTCACCCCTGGGTTTTTTTTCTGAATCAGCTTGAATACTTACTTAAACTTTTGCTTGCCAATCCATTCCCTTTACCAGTCCCGGGACCTGGCCTATGGGAAGACACACTCTGGAAGAAACAATTTCTAATTGGCCAGGGCTCAGTCTAAAGGAAGTGGTGGAGCTGGACCAGACTGCAAAAGTTTAGGTAAGTTTTTTTTTTTTAGCTGATTCAGGGTAGACCCAGGGGGTTATGACCTCATGTTGGGGACTTTTAACAAAAGGGGATGGTTTGGGGGGTATTGTGACACATGAAAACCAAGATTTCTCCACAGTTTTGCCTGTTGTTAGAGACACAGCCTGCACGTAGTTAGGAATATCAGGACCCATTTAGTATTATTTATACTTTTTATTTATTCTCTTTCAATTCTAAGCTCTTGATATAAATATCTCTGTCTCATTGGTTTGATCTTATGGAGCAACTTTCCCCAAATTCAAAATCACCTACAGTAACACTTGCCCCACCTTCTGAGAAGATCGTTCAGAGAAGATCTGGGCATGAAGGCAGGAAAGTAGGAATGGTCTAGTATTTAATGTATCCTTGTGTGTATTTCATTCTAACAGTATTGAACTAAAACCAAAATAAAAACAGATAGAATTGAATTCTAATCACCAACGTGCCGCTGGTATGTGTAAAACCCATTGGAAATCTGCAGAAAATGGCTTTGTCCTTGTAAATAGGTTTTCGGAATTTAGAATAACCTTCTGATTTAGTTGCAATTACCCCAGAGTCATGTAACCTAATTCATTTGGCATTTCCATATCCTATGGAATGTCTTCCAATTACAAATAGAACTCAGGGGGCTGAAAACTGCCAAATGCCCCCACAAACAGTCATTCATAAGGTCACAATGTAATGATCTCCCAGCTGGAACCAAAAGAAAAGATATCATATATGGCAGATGGTGATATTTTATAGTCATCATAATACTGTATAAATAAAGTTCACCTATGTATGGTACCCACGGTACAAATAAGGATGATGGATTCATAGAGTTCTGTTGGTTTAATTTGAGAACGCAGATAACGGTTGGCTAAAACCATGTGTTTACTTAATGGTGATCCCATGATGCTTTGAGAAAGAACAGATCGGGAAGGATATGATGAAAGGATCTGGTGGAGATGCAACTTCTCCCTTCTATACTGTAGGTTTCAAGGTCTAGTAGCAATTACATAAAATCCCTGTACATTTCCGTCAATGCTTCCTTGGCTGTCAAATCCAATAAAACTGCTTCCTATAAAAGAAAAAAAATGCAATACTAATAGAAATACTTTCAACTCAAAGGGAAAAGTATATCTACACTTTGTATTTCACTTAGATGGAGGTTGCCCTGATTTTAATATGGAGCCATGTGACCTAACTCTAAATTTACCGGTACTGGTTATTGTTACTGGTGTTGGGCAACTTCATATATAGTTCTATGGGCCATATTTTACAAAGGCGAGATATCATTATGTGATACCGTGGCTTTAACGTACAATTATGATCGTAGACGTAAAATTTAAACTGCGGGCATCCAATTACGTAAATGTACGATTCCCTAAACAATACCATTGTAGTACTACTACTGCAAACAATCATAAATGTACGATCCCAGCAGTAAATGTAAGGCTGCACTTTTGCGGTATCGGAACTGCAATACTTACCTGACACTGTAACTTACCTTATACACCAGGTTCCCTTCTGCTGCCTTTCCTTAAAGGGCATCTATACTAAAAAATGTTAGTTTAAATTGACCATTACTGGAGACTATCATTCTATCATAAACTCTTTTTCTGTGAGCACTTTTGCTGTAGATGGAATGGTGACAGGGTTTTGACTGTTGGAATTCTGTATGCTGTTTTGACAGTTGGCTTCTGGGGGAAAAGTCAGGTCAGATGGAAGTGGGAGTGGTTAAAAGAGAGAGAGGGGGTAATGCAAGCATATGCAGCAATACACACCTCAGTATTTATTTATAGATTAAAATGCAGAAAAGTCATTTTTTCAGTATAGTGTCCCTTTAAGCTTCTTCTTCCAGGTTGCAGGAGTCAGTCTTGGCTATGTTAGAGACATCACAGCCAATAACTTACCTTCACAAACTGATCCTTCTCCACAGCATATTGTAGTAGCACGCTTAGTCCCCTGCCAGCTGTATGACCGTCGGTATTTAAAGGAGTCATGCTTGGAGATGGAGGGGTTGGGCTGTCTAAAAAGCCACTGCATGATTTGCCCCCCCCCCACACTTTGTAATTGTAATTTAAAATGTCTACTTCTGCCAAAGAAAATAAAAAGTTCCACAAGTCAAGCAGAGATATGAAATATTGTCATCAACCCGAGTCTTTAGTTATGGATTCTCTTCAGTTGTCCCGTTGTCCTGTCCAGCCATGCATAGAGTGTCAGTCCCATGTCAGTCTTACTGCCCATCGATCACAGTTTAATGAACAAAACTCAATTATCAGTAAATTTAATCAAACCAACTGTGAGCAAATCTCATCTATTTTAATGTCAACATCTTCTCCTTTCCTGAATAAATCCTGGGCACAGGAGGGTTGGATATTTACAATATTGCTTCTGTTAAACTCTTTCCCTTTCTGAATGATGGGTGATCAATTGCTAAAGAAGACACCGGGGAAATGAGAATTTAAGAAAAGTTTTGGACATTCATGGCTTACGATTTATTTACTAGGAGTGTCACTAAACTTTATGTACTGGTGAACCAGAACATCTTATTTTCAACTTATTATTAAGTGGTTGGTTGGATTTATTTATTTTCCTACTAATCAAACTCTCCTTGAAATACAATTTACCTTCTGTGGAGGCCGCAGTGTAAAATATTTTGTAGACCCCTAAATCTTTGTACAGAAGCATAGATGGACCTGAATCCATAACCCAAACCCTGTTCCAAATCAGATTTCATGGTTCTGCCGGAACTTGGGCGTCACGGATTTCAGACTTTCTCCAAACCGTGGAACTATTTTTGAAATTTTTTCTTGAAATTTCTAATTTACAAACTCGAAATTTTCGAAATCTCACAAATACTACTTGGAACATCAAAACAGGAAGCACATGAAGTTTCCGGTACTGGAAAGTGTTTTTTTTAAAAGATTTTGGGCATTGATACATATTCCCCCAGACCATTTCCCAGATCCCTGAGACATTTACCCTAAGTTACCATTGCTATTTATAAAGAAATAATGCGCCCATTCAGATTATAATATATGGACCTTACGCCACTCGGAGTTCTCCTGTCCTCTATATGGTAGGGAACTCCTCGGTGGTGTAATATCCTTATATTACACTTAAGGGGCGCATTATCCCTTATATAAAGACATTTATTGGTGAAAAATGGTTTGCCAATACTGCTTTCTGTAATTATAACCATAGATTCACGGTAACACCTTTTAAAAGGGCCATGTTCACCCCAAAACTAAATTTAACCCACAAGTGGCCCCCACTGTGTAGTGTTAAAAAATCCTTACTTACTTCTCCAAATGGTTCCCTGCAGTGCTTGTTCAAAGAGTGAAAAAAAGTAGGAGCTGTCGTGAGTCATCCGTCCCTGCCTCCTCTCTGTCCTCTGTTTCTGGCACGTGTAGGGGAGCTTCCCCACCACCCCTCCCTTGGATCTCTTTTCCCTAGCTTAAAACCTTTTTCTGGTAGTGTAGGGAAACCCTAGCCCACCCCAACCGCCATAGTTACTTAAAAAAGCTGCAAAACTCTACTTTCTATTCTTCGTTCACCCAGCATTTTCTATTGCAACACAGAGTGGCTGCCGGTCCGCCCACTGCTGGCAGTTCCGAAGCGAGGGCCTGGATCAGAGTGTGGTGGGATCAAAGAACTGAAGTAGAGGTTCTGCTTCTTTTTAACTAAACAAACATGGTGGTTTAGGGTGGGCTAGGGTGCCCAATGTTACAGAATTTTCAGGGTGGAGATACCCTTTAAAGTAACATAGAACTTGTAGGAACACAGGTGCATTTTTGGTTAGTCTAGTGAAATATGTATTACAGCTTCTGGGCTATAAAATCAGAAAAATGTGTTCTAGCCTAGTTATAATTTCCTTATGGGGCAAAGAACATACAGCAGCAATAATAGCTTTGTGAATATCGGACTATAAACTTAGTCACTTTGAAAGAAAATATAACATGAGGGCATTATTTAAAATAACTAAATTCTTATATTTTAGAGTAACAAAAGCGGAAAACCTCAAACAAGCTCTCTGATCTTCCTCTGCCAGTTGATGTGTTCGTAATATCAAGAGTATGTGGAGAAAGGAAATGTTTTTTCATCGCCTGGTGGAGCCTTATCACCAAACAAGGTAACAAGTCAATTGAGATTCTTTAAAACTCTTTTAGGGTAAGTAGAAAGGGCGTTTGTCCAGTGTTTGTAATTGTTCGCAAAATGTATGTAAGTTATTCATTGTGGATAGATGGGCTTGGCCTCAGTTGGAGAAGCTGGTAGATGCTGATGGACATGTAAAGACAAAAAGGCTTCTTCGTGAAGGCTCCCGAATATTAAGACCAAGGGACGTGATTAAAAGGCATAAGGTATTGCTATTTTGCAATATTACAGCTCCTTTAACAAACATTACCGCAATCGTAAAGTACAATAGGTTTGCAGTTAGGTCATGGTCATACAATTCGATTGAGATTTACAACTGTAGTTGTACACTCACCTACAACACCATTGCGGTAGTATACTACCGCATGGCATTGCATGAATGACCACCCGTAAGTGAATGGCCATGGAAGTTGCCGATACCCCGGGTTATTGAATATGGCCCATGGTTGTACAAATACAATTGTACAAGTCGTACATTCACGTATTCATTGTAATTGTAGGATCACCAATACAATACCATTTCAGTACTCTGGTTCCACATGGTATTATTAAAGCCACATGGACGACTGTGGCTGCAATCTTATATACAATAGTTGTAAAACCATGAACCCTGGACCACCTGCAGTACCCTGAATGGCCATTAGGTGGTGCTGGGAGAAAATAGGATGGGGATCCCCGGCAGTGGATTTGCGATTCTTTTAAGATCGGGGGTTTGCTAATTCTACAATAAAGGAATATGGCCCCAGGGAGAAAATAATAAGAATATTTTAACTTAAGATTCTAATTTACTTGGGTATTTTGGGGGTTCTAGGAAACAGCTGGATAAAAGTTGGTGTTTCAAGTGAATAATGAGTGGCTCACCAAAAACACCAGAGACCAACAAAACGGCTTCCTCAAAACCTTCTGTAAGTTCTATTGATTCCTGCCAAGTTTCGGATTTCATTTCCTATATAGTATTTATTTATGTTCAAGCTTCCACAATGACCTGTTATATTGTTACACCTGCTTTTCATACCTCACTTATCTAGTTACTGCTTTGTTTTGTTCTTCCTTTGAATCTTTGATCGTCTATCTTTCTCCTCCGAAGAAGTCTCTTTTCAGACAGCCTGCTCTCTTGCTCTCTACTCTTTCCATCTTGGGAGTTGATGATAGTTTCGCTATTTTAAGGAATAATATTGATTATTTCAGCTGCAGATTTTTCTGCCACAGGTTTGTAAGGCAAAGACAAAACCTTGATTGTCCTTGACACAATGTCCATAATTAATTAATTCTCTAACTTTAGCACTTTATGTGGAATAGCACAATTCCACATATTTCTCATACTTAACTTTGCATTGCGCTGTATGTGTAGTCTATGTGCCGCACAGCAGCAGAGGAGGCATTTTCGGCTGTCAGTCATTGGCAATGATGTCATGGCTTTGACTGACAACCCACCCAGAAAATGCAGAGGAGCCACAATGAGGGATTGTGCTGTGTAAGATTAAAGCATTTTTGTTACATATAGTGAAAGTTGTGTTTCTGGAGGGGCTTAATCAGTAACTAAAATTAGCTAAAGGGTAAAGGGTACTATACTCTAATTTTCAAAAAAAGTACCTTTAGATACAGATCCAACTGCTCAAAAACTTTTTGTGTTATTTCTGAGCTGTAGATCCTGAGAATCTTGATTTGAATCACAGCATTTACAGGAAAAGACCTGTCACTCCAGATGCAAATAATACAATTGTGTCCTATTTCTGACCCCCTAACTAGGATCTTTAGCTGCCGCCAGCACACTTTCTGCAGCAATTAAGAGAATCAGCAGAAAAGGAGGGGGAGATTTGTAAGCAGAGCAGTGTCCATGGTGAGGCTGTGCAGAGCTTATAAGTGTCGCAGACATACAAGGAGGCAGTGAGTAGGGAGGGTGGGGACAGTTAGCAGCACTCAATTAACATAATAATTTAAAGGGCATATCACCCCCAAACCCGTCAAGATATACCTAATTAGTATAAAATCTAACATCTGATGGCTGCTGTAATACTACCAAATTGCCCCCGTTGCATCAGTCCCATTATTTTAGGTCAGATCAGGGGTGTCAAAAATCAATACAAAGGGGCCAAAGATTTTTTTTTTTTAAGATACATAGCAGCTTCAGGATGGAGTCTGTCATGCTGGTGCCTAGTGCTGGGTCTCAGCAGGGAAAGGGTGGGTAGCAAACTGTTTTGTACTGGGCCCTTGCTATGGGATCATGTGTAATGTGGAAAGCCCACCTTACTCTACTGGGACGGTAATGGAATGGCCAAACCAATGGAAGGCCCTGTCCACCTCCCTCCCCTTCCCAGTACCGAACTAGATACAAAATAGACATCATAGTATGCAATCTTAGTAGACACGTGTGTGTAGATTGTTTCCATATTGTACAACACACAACTCAAAGCTGATAGCATCCAGCATTCTTGTTTAAAGGGCATGTCACCCTTAAAACAAAAAACTGATTAATTGTTAATTACCTGCCCCCAACCCTAACAGATATAGTTGACACTTGTTACCTCATTACTAACCAGATATAAGGATAATTATTGCCCCTTTCTGGCAGAGGAAGCTGGCTCCTCCCTCCATGCAGTCAATCAAGGCTGGATGCTGACCAACCACCAATGATTGACTGCTGTTTACCCTGCTCCTCCTCTGCACCTGTTAAGCTTTAAAAAGCTTCTAGGCAGAGGGAGGGGGCAGCTATTTTGCTAAGACTTATTAAAATCTGGTTACAAATACATGTAATAAAAACTGGTAAAAAATAGCAGTTAGCGTTGCAGGCAGAAATTACAAATCACTGTTTGTTTTTATTTACGGGTGTGCATGTCATTTAAAGTAATAATACAATATTTTACAGAACTGACAATAAAAAAATGTTTAAACCTGACAGCACTATTGGCCATTATGGTGAGGTGGAGGAAAAAGCTTTGACTTCATTCTGACATCTGCACTTTGTAAATAGCCAAAGGTGTCACTTTGATCAATTCTGTTTTCAGTTATTTTTGTACTTCCAACATTTCGGATGGAAAATACATATTCATGCATATGGGGAGAGCATGCTTTGCTGCAAGGCTAGATGTGAATGTGAAAATATATCAAACTCAACCTTGCTGGACCACACAAAAATGCCATTTGTGTAGGGCAGATCCTATATATAGGGCAATAAGGACATCTTAGGGTTCTCATCCTGATTTACACTTATTCGAGACCAGTGGGCAAGTTGATAGATGCAACATCCAAACCTTGGATCCATGTTCCGGTATATATGGAGCCCATATCACATACGCTGCAATGTAACATGAATTAACATTTTTAGATTATTTTTATTTGTTTATTTTTTCCTGTAGGATTAAGACTGGAGATGTATCTGGAAAACGCATACTTGGGAAAAGCAGCAAGTGGAGAAAAGAAAGAAAAAACCGAATCACAGAAGGTGAGGTGAGCGACCATGCTGATTGCACATTTTGCGAAGTAACACCAAATCAAATTTTTCGTTTTGAAGCCACATAGACATTGGTGTCCTTACAGCAGACATGTGTTGATTCCACAGCAACATTGTGCTCCCTACAGAGACATTTGTGCTCCCTACAGTCAGACATTGTGCTCCCTACAGCAGACATTGTGCTCCCTACACAGCAGACATTGTGCTCCCTACAGCAGACATTGTGCTCCTACAGCAGACATTGTGCTGTCTACAGCCAGACAGTGGTGCTCCTACAGCAGACATGTGCTCCCTACGCAGACATGTGCTCCCTACAGCAGACATTGTGCCCTACAGCAGACATTGTGCTCCCTACAGCAGACATTGTGCTCCCTACAGCAGACATTGTGTCCTTACAGCAGACATTGTGCTCCCTACAGCAGACATGTGCTCCTACAGCGACATTGTGCTCCTACAGAGACATTGTGCTCCCTACAGCAGACATTGTGCTCCCTACAGCCGACATTGTGCTCCCTACAGCAGAACATGTGCTCCCTACAGCAGACATGTGCTCCCTACAGCAGACATGTGCTTCCTACAGCAGACAATTGTGCTCCCTACGCAGACATTGTGCTCCCTACAGCAGACATTGTGCTCCCTACAGCAGACATTGTGCTCCCTACAGCAGACATTGTGCTCCCTACAGCCGACATTGTGCTCCCTACAGCATTGTGCTCCCTACAGCAGACATTGTGCTCCCTACAGCATTGTGCTTCCTACAGCAGAATTGTGCTCCTACAGACATTGTGCTCCCTACAGCAGACATTGTGCTCCTACAGCAGACATATGTCGCTCCTACAGAGACATTGTGCTCCTACAGAGACATTGTGCTCCCCCAGCAGAACTTGTGCTCCCTACAGCAGACATTGTGCCTCCTACAGCAGACATTGTGCTCCCTACAGCAGACATTGTGCTCCCTACAGCTAGACATTGTGCTCCCTACATTCATTGTGCCTCCTTACAGCAGACATTGTGCTCCCTACAGCAGACATTGTGCTCCCTCAGCATGTGCTCCCTACAGCCGACATTGTGCTCCCTACAGTAGACATGTGCTCCCTACAGCATTGTGCTCCCTACAGCAGACATTGTGCTCCCTACAGTAGACATTGTGCTCCCTACAGCATTGTGCTCCCTACAGCAGACATTGTGCTCCCTACAGTAGACATTGTGCTTCCTACAGCAGACATTGTGCTCCCTACAGCAGACATTGTGCTCCCTACAGCAGACATTGTGCTCCCTACAGCAGACATGGCTCTCACAGCAGACATTGTGCGCCTACGTGACATTGCTCTAAGCAGACATTGTGCTCCTACAGCGACATTGTGCTCCCTAACAGCAGGACATTGTGCTCCCTACAGCAGACATTGCTCCCTAAGCAGACATTGGTCCCTACAGCGACATTGTGCTTCCACAGCAGACATTGTGTCCCACAGCAGACATTGTGCTCCTACAGCAGAACATTGTGCTCCCTACAGCAGACATTGTGCTCCCTAAACATCATTGTTGCTCCCTACAGCAGACATTTGCTCCCTACAGCAGACATTGTGCTCCCTACAGCAGACATTGTGCTCCCTACAGGCAGGACAATTGTGCTCCCTACAAGCAGAGTGTCAAAATACCCCTGCAATGGCCAGGAACTATTTTCTTTGTTTGTTCAGCGAAGAAATTATTACACCTGGCCCATCCTAGAAAATTGACCCACTGACCAAATATGTAATTCTCTTATTTTCACCCTCTCATCCCTTCCTGCTTTGTTGTCTCATATCCAAATAACGTACACAGGGCGAGGACCATACGCAGATCCTCACCCAAGGCCGCTGGACACAAGCAATGGAGGAGCACTTAAAAAAAATCCCAAGTCTGTGTTCTGGTATGTGTTCTGGGTGCCCAAATCTCCATTTGGTACCGATTCATAGACTCATCACGAGTTGAGGTGAATATGTAAAATTTAGCACAATAGTAAGATTTTTTCACTATTGATTTTCATGTAGGAACACCTTATTTTTTGCACCTAGGTATTGCTGTTGATATCCTAGAAGCATGTTCTGACAGTACATTGATTATGATGTGTCAATAGCCAATATATTTCAGGGTGGACAACTGGAGGAAAGAGAAATCTGATACCATGGTACGTAACGTGTTGACTTTTAAAGTTGAACTTACCACACGTCTAATTTCCATTCCAAGTATTCCAATAGAGTCAGGGAAGGAAATCTGAAATATTTTGTTGGTGAATCAAACAAACAATTAAAATTGTTGCCAGAAAGAGTGCTGGCAGACGGCCAAAGATCCTAGTAAGAGGTCAGGGAGGAACATATAATTTTTGCTTCTGGAGTGACAGGTCTTTCCCTGTAAAAGCTGTGATTCAAATGATGAAAATCACAGCCCAGATTTAAAATCTTGAAAAGGTTTTTGGGAGTAGTGGGATCTTGCTGTATCTAAATGGGCTGTATCTAATTTTTTTTACAAACAGATAACCTTTAAAACAAAAACACTTTCAGTGCCCCTTCAAAATGTATATCATCGATAAAGGCACCCAGCCTTCTCCCAGCAAGATGACATTTTTCTTTTAAGAAAATCTGAGGATCAGCAGAATATAGGCGCCCTTCATGACTAACCTTATCTATGTTTAAAATATAATGAAATAATGTTAATATTTCTTTGTGGGATGTGGCAGAAAATTTTAATAAGGCTGTTTTCTCTGTCAAAATTTTGAGGCATCTTTTAAAAAACCTTGTTAATGATATCCTAATGTTGCATACGCTGTCCAATATTAACTTCAATTGTAGTCATTAATGATGAATTCCAGTTCTGATTCAAACCCTGTTCCGATCCTAAACTGACGATTCCGAACTCAGGGATTTTCAGATTGCGAAATTTTTCACAGATTTCGATAAATATAGAATTTTTGAAATTTTTGAATTCTAAAATAAAGAATTTTCAAAACTAAATTTTCGGAAATATATTTTGGATATACAGGGGGATTTGAGAACTATTGAATATGTGAACTCTCGATTCAGTATATGTGAACCCTTGATTTTCGAAAATTTGATAAATATGGAAAAAGTGATGCAGAAATTTTTTTCAGTTGTATATATGGGTTCCCCTGACAATTTCTCAGGTCCCTGAGCCATTTACCCTAACACACTATTGCAATTTCACCTTAAATTTTCTTTTTTTTAACTCCTATTGACTGGGAGTTTGGAATTTTCTGGAATGGAACTCTACGGTTCCAAGCATCTCTAGTAGTCATAAATATTCCAGCTAAGTTCCCTGGTCTTGAATAGCGAAAGCTGCATAGGGTAAATATGTGCCTTTAGATACAGCAAGATCCCAGTTACAAAACTTTTTCAGATTTTAAATCTGAGCTGTAGATTCTGGAAATCTTCATCAAAAAAACAGCATTTACAGGGAAAGACCTGTCACTCCAGAAGCAGAAATTATATGTGACCCATGCCTGACCCTTTGCTGCCTGCCTGCCAGCATACTTTTTGCAATATTTAAGAGAATCAGCAGAGAAAAGGGGGAGGGAAATGTGTAAACAGAGCAGTGTCAATGGTGAGGCGTGCAGAATTTATAAGTGTCGCAGACACTACAGGAGGCAGTGAGTATGGAAGGGTGGGGGAATTAGGAGCACTCACTATACATTAATAATTTAATGACAAAGCAAGCACAGATAAATATGTGAGTACCATCATTTTACTTGTCTCAAATTGTAGTTTCAGAAATGTAAAGTTGTGTGAGTATAGTGACCCTTTAAATTAAATTTTCTTTTTGTTTTTACAGGACTGAGATTCGAAAAGGAGCCATAGAAATCCCAAATCCTCTGGACCAACCAGTTATAATGTGCTTATTTTTTTTGTATTTATGTTATACTTACCAAAAATGTGTTCTTCAAAATACCAAATTAAACCATGTATATTAGCACTGTATTTAATAGCCCTCCCTTCAAACAAGACATTTCCAGGCTATTACTTCCTTTGCACAAGACCCTAAATTCTATAGAGGGTCAGGCTGTGAATCAAATAACTTACTGATATTCCATTCATATTTTTTGGACAAAAAAAAAAAATTCATTATTAGAAACATACTGCACTTTAGAGTAGATATAGACATATAAACAAATAGGGTCCAAACACTAAAATTAACGCCATTTTCAAAATTTCTTCTTCTTCATTAAAATGTCATTGTTTAATAATGGACGAGGCCAATATTGTTTATATAGCCAGCCATGGTACTTTCATAATTGTTCTTAATGTGTTAATGTTTGACAATGGAATTTTTTTTTATTATTTTTTTTTTTTACACAGCGAAAATATATTCACAGGTCGCTTTAAAGCATTTATCCTAAAGCGCCATTAAATGCAGAACGCTTCCTACGTGCTAGATATATCTAGAGGTTTTTCATAGTAGCAAATACAAGCTTTAATTTCACTCGTTTTTTTTTTTTTTTTGTCCGGTAGTGAATTTTGTTTTCATGACAATGTAAAATAGTTTTAGAAATTTGAATCTAAAGCTAAAATATAAATGACCTGAGGGGTCACTGACCCAGATTCACAGCTGCACATGCTCAGTAGAATTATAGCTCCCTACTTTTTATCAGAGCTGTAAAGTATGTACTGGGTGACTTGCATTGCGAATTATAAATCTATTCAGCTTCATTTAGCTTCTAGCTTATTTCTACTTTAAGCCCAAGAAAAAAAGTTATATAAAACGCATAGGTACAATATAATGAGGCTTGATAAATTAGTTAGAATTGATCATTAATTGACATAAATTTATTTTTCCTCATTTTAAAAGGTTTCACTAATCAGAATCCTAAAACTGGGATCACATTTAAAGTATTTTCAGAAAAAAAAAAAAAAAATATGACAGGCAAGTTTCATTATATGATTATAGTAAACATATTAGCAGGAATAACTTTGACTTAATGAAGGTATGACTTGACTGAATTAAAAATGGTCAACTTCATATTCTAAATAATAACCAAATTTTCAGATATTGTAAGATTTTCCTATATGCTGAAATTTTTCGGTCTGGTGTAATTTTCATATATAAATGTTTAGATACGGCAGAATCTATAAATATTCCTCAACATAACTGCAATGGGGGGGGCCTTCACTCGGTGAATATATATTCATTGGGTTTATTGATCAAATGTTACAATAAAGGAGGACTATGGTCTTTTAACTAATGAAGCAGTTAAAAGAATGAATGAATCGTTTTCCTAAGTGAGCTAACTAACTTATAATTAAGGTTAATCACTCTACTTTTCCTTAACACAAAACAAATACAAAGTGGCAAATGGACAACAGGGCATGTCTGCCACCAGAAAAAGGGTGTTGAGGGAGTTAACATTTTTACTGACTTCTTAAATGAGTGTTGCCCTCATTTAATCAGCAGTAAGAGCCAGGCCACACTGCTGAAGTTTTTTTGCGTTTGCGATTGCAATTGCGTTTTTAAAAAAATCATTTAAAACGGCAACGCAAAAAAACGCACGTTTTTCAGTGCGTTTCGATTGCGTTTTGCGTTCTGCATTTTAATCGCAATCGCATGCGTTTTCCTATACTATTGAGAAAGCGCAAACGCAAAAAAATCGATTGCGTTGCTGTATGGCCGTGCCCTAAGTCAGGACAAAATGCATTTTAGAGCTAGTTCTCCTTAATTTGCTTGGCAGACATTTTACTGAATGTACACACAAAGAGATTTGAAAAGAGAATTTATATTATATAGGGAAGTGGTCAGAAGGCATTAGTGTCATTACGTGTCATTACTGGATTTTCAAATCACTAGTATGACATAAATAAACCACCCCTTTCCTTTCACACATGGTACATGCTCCTGACACCGGCTTATTTCTCTCAAGATGAGATCCACGCTTTGCTGATAAAATAAAAAATACTCTCACACATTCAAGTTCCCTGGTTTACTGCTCACAAGCGGACAATGCACTCAGTTAGGTTAGAGCCTATGCAGTAGCTTTGTACTTTCCGCAGAGCTGACCGTTTTGTGACCACTCTCTGACCATTTAGACACATTGAATAATTTGTTAAAACAATGTATTATGAAACTGCAACCACAATAAATGAAAAAGTTGAATTTCTTGTTTTGTTCCTCTGTGTTTCTGTCTGCAGACCATTTGATTTAGCGTAATAATTAAAAAAACCGCTTGAATTAGATGGAAGAAATTTAGAGCATTCAGTGGCGTAACTAGGATCATGGGCCCCCCAGCAAAACTATGATGGGGCCCCTATCCGTGCTTCATCCCCAGTGGTTTTTGGAGGAGGCTATATCTGTTATAGAAAAAAAAATAAGATGGGCCCCCTTGATTCATACTGCAGCTTTATAAATATGCCCTTTATGTATATTATCAGTATTGATTGGGCTATTGAATCAGAATGATAATGTTTTGGCCTATAGGTTGCCCTGTTTATAGTTTGAATGGGGCTGATAGACCCCCAATAAGGTCAACCAGTATTAAAAATACATCTGCGTTAAGATACTTTCTGTACAGGGCCATTTTCACACCCACAAAGGGGCAGTGCTTACAAAAGCAAAATTAATGGTGTATTAGGTAGATTATGATGTGTTGTAATTTACAAGTCATAGTACTGCTAGTATTTCTAGTAATTATATATGTTGGAAAAAAAATATCATGTGTGGGTATTTCATATATATTTCTCTTACGCTATAGTTGCTTGTGTTTATTACACAACGAAAGTTGCCCATGAAAACCTTACTTCCATTTTTCTGTTCCAAGTACTGAAAATAAAATAAAGGTCACAGAAACTAAATCCAGTAGAAACACACCACGATAATATCTATCCTACAGTTGAAGTTACACCGGATACTTCAATATTTCTTTAAGGAACTTGGGATGATTATAAAGTGTCAATGTCATATAAAAAAATGGTCAATTGAGAGTTACCTGCTGGCCCTGCCTCCATGCTGTCAATCAAGGTTATGACAACTGACTTCACAGCCAATGATTGCTGTTTCACCTACTGCCCCATGCACAAGCTTACTTGAGTTGTGGAGGAGGCAGATACCTTTGCCAGAAATGAATAGAATGTAGCATATATATTATGGTTACCAATGCACGTAATAAACAGGGGAAATAGCATTTGGGTTTGCAGGCAGAATCTGACAAGTCATCATTTTTAAGGGTGGAAATGCCCTTTAAATGTCAATAATTCAATTGTAAAAACATTGGAAGCATAACAAACCGTTTGTGAAATAACGATCGATATAGATCATTTCACGGCAATCATATATTGACGATCAGTCTCGTTAATGTACACCTCGGTCATAAAATAACGATTTGTTAACTGTCCGAATTTTACGCAAGTTGTTAATTAGCTGTCACAATTATACGATAATGTTTTGATCCTTAATTAAGTGGTATCACACACATGATGGGTGTTAAACAGCATTCAGTAGGTAAAATAACCACACAGTTGTAAAAAATATCAATATTGTAAAACAATAAGCATTAATGCTTTATTGTTGTTATTTAGCAATATTAAAGGGCAAGTCCAGCCCTGAAATAAAAATTACATACAGGTAAATCACCCCCCAAAACCCTAAATGGTAATAATTGAAATGTGAAACCTGAAAATCCTGCACAATGTCCGTTTCCCCGTTTCTGCTTCTGGTTCTTCCAGTTAGTAACTGTCAGTTATGGATTTGACAGTTGACATACAGCCAATGACTAAAGTTAACCTCGTCTGCCCTTTCTGAGCAGGCCAGGCTCAGTACAGGCTCAGTACAGGTTTCTAAATTGCTCGGTTCCATGAGGCATCCAGAAGCATAGCAGGCATACAGTAATGAATTCATAGGACAAACTATATATCAACATATTTTAAAGAGGCATTCTTTCCAAAAGATGTTCTTATGAGGGTGGAGTTGTCCTTTAAGCATTAAAAATACCATCCTTGCTGTGGTTGGTGGCAAACTATCTTAGTATTCCTTACACAAATGAACTCATTTATAAAAGAAGAAATATTTTACGTGTGTGTTGATCTGCAACCATTAGATGTTATAAAATGTACTGTAGTAGACAAGTAAAAAGATATTATCTAATTGGTTCCTGTAAATTAAAGAGAATGTCACCCCACCATGAAAATATATACTTCCTACATCCCCCAAACTCCGAGATTATTATATTTACTTACATACCCATGGTCCTTGAAGCTCTTAACCTACCTTTCCACCGGTGCTGGTCTTCACTTTGTTCTTCCCTCCTTTACAAGTTCAATAAGCTCCTATAAGTTTCTGGATTAATGTTGATGGCTCATTCTTCTAGCAGATATCCTAAGGAGACGGTCCTTGGAAATAGCTGCAATCAGGAGGTTTCTAAAAATAACTGGAATGTAAAGATTTTACATACAGACACACATATACAGCCATGCACAGAATTATACTCACACAGATACAGACCACACACAGATACAGACACAAACACAGAACAGAAAACATACACAGATACAGAAACACACAGATAAACACACACACAGATACACAGATACAGGCACAACACACAGATACAGACAGTCACAGATACAGCAAGCACACAGATATAGACACACAGATACAGGCACAAACACACAGATACACATACACACATATAGACTCACACAGACACACGCAGATACACACAGACACACACTCACAGATACAGGCACACACAGATACAGACACAAACACACAGATACAGACACAAACAGATACAGACACAGATACAGAAACACACAGATACAGGCACAAACACACAGATACAGGCACAAACACAGATACAGCACAAACACAAACAGACAACACACAGATACAGGCACAAACACACAGATACAGGCACACAAACACATACAGACAGACACACACAGAGATACAGACACAGATACAGACACACACGATACAAGGCACAAACAGATACAGACACACACAGATACAGGCACAAACACACGATACAGGCACACAAACACCGTACAGACAGACACACACAGAGATATAGACACACACAGAGTCAGATACAAACACAACGATACAGGCACAAACACACAGATGCAGACACAAACACACATACAGGCAACACAGATACAGAGCCACACAGATACAGATACAACCACACACAGAGATACAGACACACACACACAGATACAGACACATACATACAGGAGTGTTAACTAAACAGATTTGTCCCCTGACCAAGTTCCTGTCATTCTCTATTCCCACACTAAAACCGCCAGCCCCCAGCGTCAGGGAGATTCAATAAAAGTATTCAGGGAGATAAAAATAACAGTTCTTATCATTTAAAATGGTGCTAATTTTGCCCCAACCGATCAGATGTTAGCTTTGAAATGTTAAATAATATCTGATTGGTTAGGGCAAAATTAGCACCATTTTTAACAATAAGAACTTTTATTGAATAACCCCTTTCTCTTTTCCTTCTATGAACTGAACAGCCATGTTGTGGGAGCAATGCAGTTGACCCCAGATTAACCCAAGACCTCTTAGTTTGGTTCCACTACATTCCGCCACTTAAGGAAATAACCTTTCTGGCTTTCATGTGTAATTCCCATTTCTCTCTCTAGATGGAGCTAAGTGACAAGCCTCTCTTCACCTGAATGTCCAAGGTTGAAGTCAAGCACTGAGCGGACTGGAATGTCATTTGCTGGGGGTGGGGGATTTTTGGTGGGTCCAAATCCTTTTTTTAAGTCTTGCTGAAGAATTGTGACTTGGTGTGTTTGTGTATTGGGTTTGTTTGCTAGTCTCCAGTTCTTAACAATTTTTTATTCTTGTTGCAACATCACAAATGTTTATCCCTCCCGTGAAATTCAAGGATTTCAATATCAGTCATTTTATTTATTTGGTTTCAAGCATTTGGAATGGGCCAGATGTGGCGGAAACAATGTGTCTCTTGGAGAGCAAGCGAGTGGGCACTTTAATCCCATTCACAGCTAAAAGTATTTCTTGAACTTAATGCCTGCAGATTGTTCTTTGGTACAGTGTCAGGGTACAGCTCATATAACAGCGTTAATTTACTGTCCCCTCAAATAACACACAACCATTAAAGTCTCCCTAAGTAGAGATGGACGAAATTCATAAAGTTGGTCCGTTTTCGAATTTTCGAACTTCAGTAAAGTTTGAATGTTCGAATTTGGACCCATAAAGTCAATGGAGAGTGATAGTTTGAAAAGTCCGGATGATTTACAGATAAACTAACAATAGTAACAATAGTACGTAAATGGCTGTGGCACCTGGGAAATGGTCTGGGGAACATCACTATCACCAAGATGTTAAAACACTTCTTAAACACGAGCGGGGCAATTGTCGGGTTTTGCGCAAGCTACATTCAATGGTTACGGCCAATTCGAGGGTTACCGAACAATAAATATGAGGTTTGCTTGTGAAGGTTCTCATTCATCCAGGTCATGGTATATCTGTTGTATTCAATTAGATCAACTGGACATGAAATGTAGTTCTTGGAGAACGTTTCGCTAGTCATCCGACTGGCTTTCTCAATTTAGAATGACTTGTACAAGAATCTGTGGCAATTATGTACCCTGGAAAATCCCAATTAAGCATATCACAGCCAGGTGTTAAGGGTGATTTAGATAGTGGCTAAGAGGTGTTATAGGAACGCCCAGAGAAGGTGTTAAAACAGCATGTACATGGCAGACAGTTGGTGTCGAACCCCCCCACCTCTATTAGGCTTGGTTTCTTTATTTTCACATAAATGGCCTCCTTAACACCTCTCTTGAACCAGTCACGCCTCGCCAGTATGTTAACATTACAATCTCCAAGGTATTCCTTTATCCTTAAGATGCAGATACACGGCTGAGTCCTGACCCGAGGATTGGCTCTTCTGTGCTGGGCCATACGTTGATGCAGTTGCTGTTTGGTCTCCCCCAATACAATCAGAGCATTCTCACTGCACTGCACTGCATATTGATGTCGTTTCTTGTTTTTAGGTATTGGGTCTTTCGGATGTACCAATTGCTGCTCAGTGTGTTGTCGGTTTTAAAGCAGACAGGGATACGATGTTTTTTGAAAATCTTTCTTCATTTCTCAGAGACCCCTGCTACATAGGGATGACCATGTTCTTCCTCCTGTCTTGCTTTTCCCTTCACTGTTGGTATTCGTGTTCTTTTCTTTCCTTCTACTTCTTTTACAAAGGCCCAGTCTGGATATCCACAAGTTTTTAAGGGCTCCTCTGAGATGTTCATTTCTTTAGCCTCGCCTCCTGCTAGTGGGGATGTTCTCAGCTCTGTGTTGCAGGGTTCTGATGACACCAGCTTGTGATCTAAAGGGTGGTGGGAGTCAACATCAAATACACTGATCTGTGTGTGTTGGTTTTCTGTAAACCTCTACTTCGTGTTCTTTTCTTTCCTTCTACTTCTTTTGACAAAGGCCCAGTCTGGATATCCACAAGTTTGTAAGTTACCCGGTGTTATGTGACTCATAGTGTTACAAGGACTTAGGTGGAAGGGGAGCAGGTGTGTTAAATTGGGTTATCGCTCTCACACTTTTATACTGGTCACTGGAAGTTGAACGGGACCTCCCTATGGGAACATTCCAAATGCGGCAAATTTGCCACGACCGATGGAAATTTGTCCCGGCCGAGTGCTCGCTCTGGACAAATAGTCCCTCTGTGTGTACCCTGCCTAACATGATTGGCTGTCTGCTCCAGGAACCAAAGCTGAAGCTTCCTGTGAAGCGTACTGCATACACTTACGGGGTCTTCCCAGATAAGATGAATTATGGGAGCTGACTCCACAGGTTATTTTCCTAAATCACCAGTATCCACAGCAAAAGGAGTGGTGAGACACTGCTTTTTGTTTCTTAGTGAATGTGTTCTTTCTATTGGGGCAATGTTATCTGGAGACTTAGTTCCCCTTTCAGGTTATAACTGTTCTGTTTTTTTTTGGGGCCCCTTGTTTGCCCTTACAGTGCTGAGAAAGCTGTGCTTGTTTGGTGAACTCCATCACTCTTCCCAGAGGACACAGGTTTAGCTGTGAGGCCAGGTTCTGTTCTAGTGACTAATGTGTGCATTAAAGCATCGACTGTAAAATGTGTCTGTACCCATTCACTTAGGAGTTGTGTGTTGAGCCTTTTGCAGTATCTGTTGGCTATGATGCCTTTAACCGTGGAATCCAGACGTATACTGCATGGTACTAGCCTTTTGTCTGCATCGGAGGTTTAAAACGCAGGTGGTTTCTGTAGTCTGCCAATTTCCTTGCGGTCTTTTCTTATGGCCGTACAAGTTTGAGGGTTTTCTCCCCAAAATGATTAGAAAATGCTTGTGAAGGTTCTCATTCATCCAGGTCATGGTATATCTGGTGTATTCAATTAGATCAAATGGACTTGAAGTTAGTTCTGAAGACGTTTCGTAGTCATCCGACTGGCTTTCTCAATCAGAATGACTTGTACAAGAATCTGTGGCAATTATGTACCCTGGAAAATCCCAATTAGCATATCACAGCCAGGTGTTAAGGGATGTTGATTAGATAGTGGCTAAAGAGGGTTATAGGAACGCCCAGACCAACTGTTGCCATGTACAATGCTGTTTAAACACCTTACTCTGGGCGTTCCTATACACCTCTAGCCACTATCTAATCCAACCTAACACCTGGCTGTGTGGATATGCTAATTGGGATTTCCAGGGTACATAATTGCCACAGATTCTTTGTACAAGTCATTCTGAATTGAGAAAGCCAGTCGGATGACTAGCGAAACGTCTTCAAGAACTACATTTCAATCCAGTTGATCTAATTGATACAACAGATATACCATGGAACCTGGATGAATGAGAACTTCACTAGTTCTTGAAGACGTTTTGCTAGTTCATCTGACGGCTTGAGAAAAGCAGTCGGATATGACTAGCGAAACGTCTTCAAGAACTACATTTCAAGTCCAGTTGATCTAATTGAATACAACGCGATATTCCATGACCTGGATGATGAGAACCTTCACAAGCATAATTATGAAAAATTTTCTTTCTGCAATGCTTTATAGAAAAATATACTGCAATATTACTTTGGATGAAAAGTAAAAGAAAGTGTTGGCAAAAAATTAGTTTTCAACAATTTGAAAAAAATGCAAAATGTGAGATTTAAAACTGTTTTAAATCTCTTTTCTTTCTGAGAGGCAGGTTCTACTGTAACATGATCTGTGCCTAAAATGTTCTATAATAGGATTGGTGTCAGCTCTAGGAGGAAAGCGTGCTTCTTAATGTTTTGATCTGCGTGCCACAAGAGAGCATGTGAAGTGACTCCGTAGACAATTGTATGTATATATAATTTTATTTAAAGTGCTGCGCTGTACATTATAAAATACAGGTATACAAACAAGGGGATAAGTGCAAGCCATTCTACAGATAAATAAAAATTAAAAACATTTATACAAGTGGGAGGGGGACAACTACAGCAGTAGAATAGTCGGAGAATGTTTACAGTAGGTCAAGACTGGAGATAATAAGGGCATGCATGAGCATTTTAGTAGTGGTGGAGGAGAGAGAAAAGGGTGGATCTTGCAATATTGTAAATGAGGAAAACGACGTGTCCTAGTGAAAGAGGAGGAGTCAAAGATATCCAATATAGCAAAAAGAAAGATGAAGGATTGCACACCTTACATGTGAACAAAACTTGTTTATTGAACCATCAACAAAAACACGCACAACGTCGGGGGGCTCCTCCCCCTTCATTGGAGTCAAAGATAACTCCAAGGCAGCGTGCAGATTCAACTGGGGTAATGACCATATTGTCAATAGAGATTTAGGTAAGGATTTCATTCCGTTTAGTTTGAGTTTTAGGGTGGCGGTGCGCCATCAAGGTAGAGATAGAGAGCAGACTTTTAGAGGATTGGGGATTAAGCTCCAGGGGTTTGCGTGGGGGTGGAGCAAGTCAATAATTGGTATCATCAGCTTTAATAAAGCCGAAAGAAACTGATTATTTCTCCCAGAGAGATACTGTAGAAGGAGAACAGTTAGGGTACTAAAACCGAGCCCTTGGGACCCCACACTAAGTGAACATGAGTGGAAAGATTATAGCAAAGAGCCGAGAGTAAGAAGACAAACCATGCCGCAGCTTGATTTCGGATGCCCAGAGAATATAGGATTGCAAAAGAAGAGTGGTCCACAGTATCAAAGGCAGCCAATAGGTAGAGTCAAGGAGAATGAGGACTGAGAGAACCGTCCTTTGGCTTGCAGCTGTAGGTCATTAAGACTTGCAGAGGGCCGTTTCAGTTAAATGACCCAGTCGGAATCGCTGCAAGGGTCCAATAAGTAAGTTAGCATGGAGGGGTATTTAGTAATGCGGTGTACAGACAAGATGTTCTAAGAGTTGGATGCAAACGTAAAAGGGAGACGTTAGGTTTGAGAGACAGGTAGGGTCCAGAGAGGGTGTTTAGAAGAGTTTTGACACACGTTAAAAGCATCTGGGAAAAATCCCAGAGGTCTGGGAGAAGGAATAAAAATGTGAGCAAGGGCAGGGGAAAGGGGCATGGGATAAGGGAACACATGTAAGCGGGCGAGACTTTTAAAGGTGGTGGGATATGGGAGGGACTCCTAGTACCCACAGGTAAATTTCATAAAAACACTTGGTTGGGACCAATGGTACCAATGAATAAAATGTTGCATTTTCTTCATTTACTAGTGTTCATTGCAACTAGAAATCCTTAGGAAAGAGCAGTATGATGTCCATAAACGTCCAATACTGCACACAATGAGTACTCCTGACCAAAAATCGATTAAAAATTGGATTTCAGAACCTTACGACATCTATCCTGGTCAAATTTTAGCTCAAAACAGGCGAAGAAAGAAATTTGTCATGTCCAATCCCCTTTGATGAAGGACTGCTTGGCAGTGAACAGAAGGTTATGAGGTTGCTTTTTCAATCTAAATAATTAAGCTAAATGTTAGCTTACACATTTGTTTTTTCGCTTAATTAAAAGATATAACATTTGGTTTTCTGGCGAAATACGCACAGAACTCTTAATTCTGTGCATACAGATAAAAAGAGAGAGCACCCAAAAAAAAATCATACATTAAAACGTACAAGACCAAGGCATTAAGGCCCTATTCGTAAAGGTGCGGTATCTATTTTTAGGCCCCTTAATGAACGTTATTTATGATTGCTAAACCGTTTGGGAAAGTAAAGAGACGATCGTAGATTTACTATCCCATAGAATACCATGCAGTAGTTTACTACCGCACGGTATTCTACAACCGAACATTCGTTATTGATAATGACGACCAGTGTCGAACATTCGTTAATAACGGGTGGTATTGCTCATGACATACCACACGTTTACAAATAGGGCCTCTTCTTTTAATTTTTTTTAAGCACCCTGGAGTTCTGCCTGAGCTGCACTTATGGCTGAAAAATTTCATCCAGGTTCATTCATTCTTACAACAAATGTTTTGTAATGTACATAAATCATGTGAAAAACAAAGCACTATGGAACAGGTATCATCTTTATTGAAGACACAAGAGAAAAAATAGCCCTTCCCTTGCACAGCTCAGAATTCAAGAGTAGTCTCTCCTCTTTTTGTTTTCCTCACATTGACCGCTGTTAAGTATTACTCATGATCAGTGAACAGTAACTTTTTTTTAGGTACCTGTGTACAGCTCTAAGTTGTCTGCTTCTTGAGAGCAAGAGATCATAGAGAAGACACCTAAATTATAACCTTGGAGGTTTTGTTTGTGCTAATGCTATGTTAGGACATGGGTTACCTGACTGATATTTGCCATTGAGGCAAACGTTTCCTGCCACTCAACATCTGGATCAAACCGCCAGGTGTCATGGTGAAGGCATGGTTTATTTGCCACATTATAAACCTGCAGTATAGGAAAGTTAATAAATGCACAAAAATGATGCAGTCGTAAGCACCAATCCTATGGTACTGGTATGGACAGTGTATGGTCGCAAAATACCTTTATGTATTCTATGGTCGATTACTGACACAGTATTGGTATTTTACACTGAGCTATTATTTTCAAACTGGGGTAATTGTATGGTTTTTTCTCTCAGGGATATTTAAGGATGAGCAGGATCTTAATCTGTTTTTGATGAAGGATTTGCCAAGATTTTCAGAGAAGAAGAGCCAATATGACTATCAAGTAATATGACTTCCGATAATTAAATATACTACATATGCTTTTCTATTAGACTTTTTCTCAGTGCAAGTCTCTGCCTTTGCACTATTACTATAAAGAGTAAAAAAAAAAATTGGTTACTTGAGGCCCCGAGTTCACAAAAATTCCCTGTGATAGCTAGAAAGGTTCTATTAAATAAATAATTTAGAAGAGAATTTACAACAACACTGATAAGTGATAATAACCAATAAGAAGAAATACAGCAGGCGGGAACAGGAAGGATCTGCTAAGTTTTTTAAATGGGAACTTGTGGTCCAAAAATGATTTAGGTTAAATTGATAGGAATTGCTGCCCCTGAGAGATTTTTGCAATTTATTCCATTGTTATTTGCATAGTTTACATTTGTTGTGTGTGATATGGCAGCAGCATCACCAGGTCCCTGCACTTCCTGCTCTGAAAGGTCAGTCATCTGTCCTGCAGCTCCCCTGGTCCCTTCCACTATGGACCCCATGGTCCCTCCAGTTGCAGGCCCCCCATGGCCCATTTATCTTACAGAAAAACCCCATGTGGCCATGTCCACTCGTGGTGCTAAGCCCCGCCCACTCATGGGTGCCGTTGGTACTCAGACACCCCTACCTGAAAAGGCTATTTCACACAGTGAAATGAAAGAGAAGGCTGTAGATTACCCTTACATTATCTGTCAGGATTCACAAAGCCAGAGAGGAGGAGGAGGGACTCTGCCTCCCTCACACACTGAGGGAGTCTGAGGCTGTGACTACACCGCGGCATTGTGCAGGAGAAAGCCTCAGGAATGTCACAAGTCAGCCCTCCCACCCATTACGTTTCTGGTTCAGTCATTCTGTATATTTGGCTGTGGAAGAACGTACAGTGGTGGTTTATGGCTCATTTAAAGGTGGAAAACTGGCCTTCAGTTTAAACTTAACTTGTTTGGGAGACCACAGTTCCCCTTAAGATATATTAAATTGTCCCTAACTTGGTCCCCACTATAAGAAAAAGGGTCACATATATGATTTGAAGAGACAAAGAATGCAGGGCTGTTTAGGACTGTTACTAATAAAGTTCTTCTTCATAAATTCAAATGCAATTAATGTTCCATCAAAACAAAGCCTCATCTAGCAATGTGGAAATTTGGTAAAAGATCTTTTTAACAGAGAGCTAATGACACAAAGAACCATTATGTTTTTTGGTGTGCCAGGAGGTAAAACTTTATTATTATGATGTAAAAACATTCAATCATTATTGTACATGAAGTTTTAGGATGGTGTCGATATATAACAGATACTGATCCTTTATCATGGTTTTTTTTTTTTTTCAAGCACCAAGAAAAATTTCACCACAGGATAGCACGGTATGGTGTTAAGAAGGAAAATGGTACATCTTCAGGTATCTACTGTAAAAAAACGATGAAAACAGATCTATACTGTTATTCAATTTTCCCCAATCCAGCGCTTTCATAAATTCTTTCAGAAGGAAAAGCATCTTGGCAGCATCAATAGTGCATCTAGAGGAAAGAGATTGTTGAATTAAAAATGTCTTCTCACTACAACAATAATTGCCTCTCTATACATTTGATTTATTTGAAACCGTTTCAAAACTAAAACAACAATTGACCAGATCCGTTTTAGCAAAGGACGCTAGAACTGCACCTACAGAATAGTAGAAGAATGTGAAAAAAAGTGTGGGACAGACAGAAACATTCTGTCTGTATGGGAAATCTGTATACACTCGGAAAAAAACCCTGAAAAATGAGTTGTAAAACGAGCTGACTTTGGGAGTTAAGCCAGAGGGTAGAAATATACCTCTACAGCCCCCATGACCAAATACGGTATTAGCTTTATGTAGGGGGAAAAGGTTGGGTGTATCACACATTTCACTAATTGATTTATCATCAGATCTTCTAGGGGAATGATAACTTGGAATACTGGTATAAATGATGTTTCCAAAGTCAAAATCTGATTGGAAAAATTACTTCCCAGGAACAAAATTTTCTAGTGAAGTGATTTTGTTTCATCATTGGCAAAGACCAATATTAGGTGATCAGAAACTGATTGAAATATTGAAAACTATTGATAATTGTTAGCTTGATAAGTTGCTGTCTCAATAAGTACATTTCTTGCTGGAAAGCTGTATTTTCATTATTGTAAATTAGCAAGATTATATGTATAAACAATAGATATTTTAAAAATGTTTACTGTTGCCATTATCTGCAACGTCATTGGATGCTGTGGATGCGACACAGGCTGCACCGTGAAAGGACATTGCCAAAGCATATTGATTTAAACTGGTTTGACAAACAAGTTGTTGGTACGTTCGTAATAAAAAAAATATGAAGTGTTCCAACCAATTGCATATAAAAAGATAAAATGCATAATTCTGCCCCATTCTGCTCCTACAGAGCGTGAGGGAATATATTTGTAGTAAGAAAATGTGGTATTCTACTGCCTGACTTGTGTAAAAAAATTATGTTGTTTAACATAAAGAAAAGGGGAATAGTGTTAATTTCTACAACTTATAAGACATTAGCGTGATAAGAAAATGATGGAATTGCATTAGAAACCATAACCTATGAGTGACAGTATGGATAGAACAAAAAACATACTTCAAAAATTCAATATAAAAGGGATATGTACATAGCTGATATGGCGTAAACCCCACACTACCTCTTTTGTGACAATTTACCAGAGCATGGTTTCTCCAATTTGGTAGTGAATATAGTTTTTCCAGGCCTTATTTTCATTTTGTGCCAGATTTAATTTTTATATTTAATAAAACTGGATAAAACATTCAAATTCTATAGTTCTTAAATTTATAGGGAATTACACACACAAAAAAGCCCAAGAACAAACAGGTGTAAAGTGTGGCAAAATCTAACCTAGCATGGCTCTTTAGAAGGGATTAGAAGAGCTACGTTTACTTTGTTTTAATTTTATCATTCTGTAACATATTCCTCTGAAAACCTAGGTTTTTTTTTTTGAAAATCAGGTGTTAGGTGCAAGACTGAGATACATCAATCACCTTTTTAAAGGAACACTAAAAAAATTTAATGTTTGGGAAAGACTACTCACACTGCCCGATACTTTATCGCAGTGTTGTTGCTACCTAGCTTAAAGGGGATACAAAAGGACTTTTCATGGCAAAAGGAAGTGCAGAAGCAAATATTCTCCATGTCATCTAACAAAACATGCAATTACAGACAAGAATCAGCATGTGTATGGTCAATCGATGGGCGACCGATGATCTGAAAGGTGGATTAAATCTGGAAAATTTCATTACATCCGCTGCATTCAATATCAGTTAGCCATATTTCTTTTTTTTTTAATTCTTTATTTATTGACACTGTACTGTCACTGTACAAAAAATCATTGTAGGACTGAGATGGATTAGTATGGTTCATCCGTATTTGTTCAGTAAAAACAATGTCGGTTTTAACTTTTTTAAAACAATATAGAAAAGTGAAATATAACTAATATTGAACAAGTATTAGGAAGGGGTAGGACTATGGGAAAAAGAGGGGGTGGTAATAGGATGGTGGGGGGAAGGGAAGAGAGATCCGGCTCTACTTTTATTAAACTTACTTATTCATATTATAAAGTATACTAATTGGTAAATAACCACATGTGTTTAACGGTTTAGGTTGTGATTAAGATTTGTATTCGTGGGTGTCCATAAAGAGGATCCTCCAGGGGGGGACCAGGTTTGTGTGAATTTTTTTCTGTGTTCTGAATGTAGCTGTAATTCCTCCATCCTCTTTAGGTGGTTAGTTCTGTATCCAGATATGGATTGGGGGTGTGTGTGTTTTTTAGTATCTTGGGATTGTTGTACGGCGCGATTAGAAAGAAGCGGAGAAGGTTCCTCCGTGCTAATTCTATTAGCATTGGTAGCATAGAAATATTATAATAGGCAGGTGCATGGGATTTGTTGAGAGTGAGGTAATGTTCGTAAATGTAAATATAGTTTTCCAGTATGGTTGAATAGTGGGCAGTTAACCAGATGTGGGCGTGGGTTCCATGTCCTGGTTACTCTCCAGCATGTGTGGGTATTGATGGGGATATTTATGTAGAACTAAGGGGCATCTATACCATCTTGCGAGGATTTTTGTAGTTTTTTTCCTGTGGCTAGTTTGAAGCGTTGAGACATGATAGGCAGGGAAGGTTGTCTTTAGTCTTGTTCCCATTTTAGGGGTATAATGGTAGGTTCTGTGATGATTTAAGTTGTAGAATTTTATAGATCCTGGAGGAATATTGTGTGGGTAGGGGGGTAGAGGTTGAGCATAGGTTCGAACGTGTTCATGGTGGATGTTTTTCTGGATATGTTGGTAAAGGGGTAGAGTTGAGTATATTGGAACCAGAATTGGGGTTGGGGGTTATTGTCTCTATATCTGTTGTATTCAATAGATCAACTGGACATTGAAAGTTTGTTTCTTGAAGACTTCGCTAGTCATCCGACTGGCTTTCTCAATTAGAATGACTTGTACAAGAATCTTGTGCAATTATGTACCCTGGAAAACCAATTAGCATATCACAGCCAAGTGTTAAGGGCGTGGTGTGATTGGTAGTGGCGGTGTTATAGGAACGCCCAGGGTAAGGTGTAAAACAGCATGTACATGGCAGACAGTTGGTGTCGAACCCCCCCACCTCTATTTAGGCTTGGTTTCTTTATTTTCACATAATGGCTCCTTAACACCTCTCTTGAACCAGTCACGTTCTTGCCAATATGTAACATTACAATCCAAAGGTAGTCCTTTATCCTTAAGATGCAGATACACGGCTGAGTCCCTGACCCGAGGAATTGGCTCTTCTGTGCTGGGGCATACGTTGATGCAGTTGCTGTTGGTCTCCCCCACATACAAATCAGAGCATTCACTGCACTGCACTGCATATATGATGTCGCTTTTCTTGTGTTTAGTATTGGTCTTTCGGATGTACCAATTGCTGCCTCAGTGTTGTTCGGTTTTAAAGCACAGGGATACGGTGTGTTTTTGAAAATCTTCTTCATTTCTCAGAGACCCCTGCTACATATGGATAGACCATGTTCTTTCTCTGTCTTGCTTTTCCCCTTCACTGTTGGTATTCGTGTTCTTTTCTTTCCTTCTACTTCTTTTACAAAGGCCCAGTCTGGATATCCACAAGTTTTTAAGGGCTCCTCTGAGATGTTCATTTCTTTAGCCTTCGCCTCTGTGCTAGTGGGGATGTTCTCAGCTCGTGTTGCAGGGTTCTGATGACACCCAGCTTGTGATCTAAAGGGTGGTGGGAGTCAAACATCAAATACTGATCTGTGTGTGTTGGTTTTCTGTAAACCTCTACTTTCGTTTCTCATTTCCTTAACTTCTACCAAGCAGTCCACGAAAAGCCAGTCAGTTGTTGTTTGGTACCTCTTACCCTTGTAAATTTGATGTTGGTTAACGCATGATGTGTTGCTTAAAAGCTTTACTTCCTTCTGATCGGATTTTCAACCCAGGTGTCATCACACATATCTGAACAGTGGCTGTGGGTTGACTATGCCCTTAAAGGTATTAAGCGCCTGTTTTCTACCTCCTACCATGTCATAAAGGTGGCACACCATGTGGTGAAAACTGGAGATCCACATAGCACATACGGGTGTTTGTTGCTTATAGAATTTATACCTGTATTTGAAAAGGTGGTATTTCAGGCACAAGTTCAGTAAGGGACCCACACTGTGTCTGGGTTGAGATCAGTTCTGCTGGTAAGAGTGCAGTCTTGGCCTAGCCGTTTTGTTCCTTCACCATGTCAACACGCCTCCTTGGTGGGTATACAGTGTGAAGAGAGATGTCACATACATAGGCTACACCATAGTCTTCTGACAAGGTACATAATTTCAATCCTTGGTTGGTGAAAATCATGGAGTTGTCTGGAGGTGATTCTAGATTCCCACCAATGGTCCTAAGAGTGTGGACTAGGTATTTGCTACCTTGTATGTGTAACAGAGTCGATGCTGCTGACTATAGGTCTTAGTGGCCAAAGATCTTGTGACAAGTCATCTGAATTGAGAAGCCAGCTAGGAATGACTAGCGAAACGTCTTCAAGAACTAAACTTCAAGTCCAGTTGATCTATTGTAAAACACAGATATTACATGACCGGGATGAAGAGAACCTTCCAAGTTATTGTCTCCTATATTCTTGAGGGGTTAGGTTTGTCACTGATTGCTTTTGGACCATTGTAGGGTGTCTTGGTTGGTCCAGTTGTGGAATGTGGGAAGGTGGGCTTGATGTTTACTCGGTGTCTCTTCCCTGGATAGGTAGACGATGTTAAAGGTTTTGAGTGCGTTAGTCCACAGGATTTTAAGATATTGGTTGCAAAATAGTTTTTTGGGGTAACTTTGGTCTGCTTTGTGGGTTAGCCGAGGAATGATGGCTGATATGTAGTAGGAGATAATCTTGTATTATTTCCAACCATGTTTATTTTGTTTATTGTATTGCCAGTCCTAATATGGGTTAGCATGGTTGCCGGTGGTATTTCTTACAAGTTGGAAGGGTTTATGCCACCCATTTCTTGCTGCCTGCGGTGGTATTAGAGTGTATTTAGCTGATTTGTGGGGTCCTTTACTCATATGAAATGTTAGAATTTTTTCGTATGGTTGTAAAGTAGGAAGTGGGTTAGAGCAAGGATTGTTTGAAATATAGATGAGAAACGAGGAAGGGCATCCATTTGGATAATCATTGGCTTACCAAACCATGATGCATTCCTTGGTATGCGTGATTCCAGATGCGGAGGACAGTTTCTGCAGTGCTGGTAAGTAATGGTAGAATATAGATCTAGGGGAGTGGGGGTATTTGTATGCCAAGGTAAGTTAGAGAAATAGATCTTACCATTGAAGGGTGGAAGTTGGAGTTCATGTAGATTCCGGTTACCCACCCGGAGGTGTGATAGTTAGGCATTTCTGATTTTGTATTACATTTTGAAATCTAAAGTTGCCAGAGTGTTTATTCTGTTAGAATGTTAGGAGGGATATGTGTGGGTAGTGAGTATAATCGTAAATCACTGCGCAGAGAGCAGTTTGTGGGTTTCGGATAGTTTATGGCTGTGATGTTGGGGTTGTTTCTTAAGTGCAGTTGCTAGGTGTTCCATGGTGAGTATGTATAGAATGGGGACAGCGGACAGCCTTGCGAGGGTGACCATTTGTGATTTTGATTGGGTTTGAAAAGGTGTCATTGATTTAATTCCTGGCGGTTGTTATTTTGCGTAGAGAGCCATTATTTTTTCTACGAGGACGGTGCTGATCCCAGGTTATAGGTTTGGTGTAGGAATTGCAGTTAACTCGTCAAATGCCTTCTCGCACAATTTCCGAGGAGGCATAGGGGGGGGGGGATCTGATCGTGTCTTGCGTAGTGGATAGACGAAATAGTTTCGTATGTATGTCTGGCTCTGTTTTTGTGAAAAGGCCAGTCTGTCGGTGTGAATCAGACAGGTATTATGTTTGGAGGCCGTTTGTGGCTATCATTTAGCATATAGCTTGACATCATATTAAGCCAAATATTATGTCTATAGTTACTCATTGTACGTGGATCTTTTGTGTTCGGGGACTTATGCTATTAGTGTGGTTGTAACTGCTTGACTGGGGAAATGGGTGTTTGTGTGGTGAGATTCATTGAAAGATGAAAAGAAAGAAGGGGGTTAGGATTACTTGTTTAGGTGTTATAAAAAAAGGGGGGTAAATGCCGTCAGGGCCGGGGCTTTTGCCTGTGGTGATTTTGTATGGATCGTTAGTAGTCCAGTTGATGGACGGCGAATCCATGATGCTAGTTTGTTTTGCGGGGATGTGTTGGCGGGTAGGTGAGGTAGATTTAAGCTAGTCGCTATTGATGTTCTGGTTAGATACGTGTGGATGATTTGGGGGGGGGAGACTGAAATAATTGGTACTGAACTTTCTTGGAATGTTTCTGCGATTGGTCCTCGGATTGGCACACGGTTTTTCGGTTTGGGTTTTATTCTTGCAATATACATGATTTGGTAATTTTTTGATGCGATTGGACCAGGATCCTTGCACTTTTGTGGCTATATTCTATGATTGAGCAGGTTTATTAGTTGGGTTCTTAATTGAATGTTTCATACTAGGGCTTGGTTAGTTTGTCGGCTATATGTGTAGTTCTTGTGAGAATGTTTGGTGTTTGTGAGTTTTATGAGATAAGTTCTAGTTAGTGATCTCTTGATTAGAGTCTTGATGTGGTGATTCATGTGGCTTTTTTGATTTTCTTGCTCGTGTTGTTTATTGAATAAACCTCTTAGGAGCTTTTAAGAGCTTCCCAATTTGTAGGTGGGGCAGGTTGGGCTTACCTATGTCCTGTATGAAGTTATTATTTGCTGTTTCGTGTGCTTTTAGGAGTACTTCGTCTTCAGTAATTTGTTGTTTAGTCTCACATGTCATGTTGGGTTTCTATAAGGGATTGTTAGAGTTAGATAGTATTGGGGCATGGTGCGGAGAGCGATATGGGGCCAATCAGAGGTTTGGCATGACATGAGTAGGGGGGTGAGGAAGTGAAAACAGGTCGATGCGAGCTCATTGTGTGGTCGGGTGGAGTTAAAAGGAGTAGTGCTTTCGGTCAGGGGAGGTAACGCTCTCCATGTATTATTAAGTGTAATGATGTCAGTGTTTTTTTCATTTAGTAAGGCTTTTGCTGAGAGGGTTCGTGATTGTGTGAGGTTGAGGCGATTAGAGGGTCGAAGTGAGAGGGTGAAGTACGCCTCCAAGGAGTTGATATCCTTCACAGCAAAATTTTCTAGTTTGTGATGGAGTATTGTAGTTGCAGCGGAGATTTGGCCGTGTTGGGTAATACTGTAGGCGAAGGGAAAGGTTTGTGTGTAAGAGAGAGATTGAATTGCTAGAAATCATTCATTCTTTCGCTCTTTTGTTGTCTAGATTTGGTACGATGTTTTTTATGGGTGGTAAGCTACTCCTTTGGTTTAGCTATGGGGTTGTGGCATAATCCAGTGTGGAAGTGTCTATCTCTGATACCCTGGTTGTGGAATTTGATTGAAAGAGTTTTTGGAAGAAGGCTAATCTTTTGTTCTTTGTGTAAGGAGTGGAGGATTTGATTCCTGCGCTTGGATGGATTCCCATCCCTTAGTGTTTAGTGACGCAGATCCTTGACGTGGCTCCATATTATTCAAAAACATTTCTTACTAGTGAGGTGGCGGGTACTCAGGGTGGGACGGGGTGAGGGGGAAGGGGAAATAGGGTTGGTAGAGGTATGTTGTAGGAGGGGGGTGGGGAGGTAAACATTTGTTTGCATAAGACCATAAGATAAGATTTTGGAATATGTTAAAACTTAGGCAGTAACATTTGGAACACATCAGAGATGGAAAAAAAAAAAGAAGAAGCAAAGGACCTGGTTTAGATCAGGTCTGTGATACATTGACTTCTAAAGTTGCCTCCACATTGGTTTTGGAGGGAGTCAGTAGCGGTGGGTCGTGTATCTGGAAGGGTCTAATGGTGGGTGTGTTAGTTCTCAATTTGTATGAGTTGTGCACCTTATAGGCGAATAGAGTAGCGAGCAAGAATGTTAGGTATGTATTTTGTTCAGTTGGGGTAGTTGTGTGCGTTTCTGGTGAAGGCGGATTTGGACGTCGGTAGGTTTTGTTATTTTGTGGTCCATTTTTCTTTGGGTTGACGGATTGTGTTGTAGTGGATGTTCCCATTCTGGTACGCGTGTTATTGGTGGAAGTTGAAGTTGTATGTGGGAAAGTGGAAATCCTCTGGTGATGGCGTAGGTGGATATGTACTGTTGTTTTCCGGAGGTTGAGAGAAAAGGGGGGAACCCCATCTGTATGTGTGGAATTTTCTTTAGCATTTCAACTAGAGGTTTGGAGGGCTCTACGGTGTTGTAGGGTTGCTTGTTGGATATCCGTCGTACGGTGGATATGGGTATGTTGAACGATATCGTGCTAATCTCGGCTTTGGTCCATTAACTTGATCCTTGAGTTCCAAAGTAGGGCGTACAACATATAAGTCTCGTGGTCTGGGGTTCTCCAGTGTCCCTGGGGCGGGGTAGGGCCCTGGATGCGGTCGATTTGTATGTCTGTACCTCCCGGCGGACTAGTAAGTATTGAAGATTTTTGTTGTAAATGGTCGTTTTCAGTTGATTGGGGTATTGACTACTGGGAGCCCCCTTATTCTTAATGTATTACGCCTTCCCCTGTTCTCTATATCGGCAATTTGGTTTAGAGAAAGGGCGGATGGTGTCTTGTTGGGGATGTGTAATGCTAGAAGTGTACCTCTTATTATTGATAGTCATGGTTTTCCAAAGGGTTTCCAGGGCGTCATCCGACCTCTTCTATACTTGAGCGGAGACCGCGCCATTTTTAGGGGAAGAGAACGGGGGTAATTTGAGTGAGTTGTGTCTGGTGGGTTTCTGATTGAGCAACTGTCAGAGTGGGGTTTCACGTTTGTAGTTGTACCTGGGATGAGGTGCTGAGAGCCCGGGTCCGCGCCATTTGGGTACGTTGTGTTCCGGTTGATTTATGGAAAAAATGTTTTGAGGATCGACGGGTGTGCGTGAACAGTGATTCGGGAACTTTGAGGCATTTCTCTTGCCCATTTTGAGTGAGTTGTGGCTCCTTTTGTTGGTCTTTAACGTGCAATATATCCGGGAGAGGGAAACAGGAGCTAGCTACATGCGTCCATCTCTTGAGGGCCCATAGCAAGCACGCCCCCACAGTTAGCACATATTTCTAACCATTACACTATGGGTCCTTTCAGAATGGTTTTTCAAGGCTTTCTACATTAGCATATAGATAATATAATGGATTGTAATCTGTGGGGCAGGAACTCTCTGTCCTCCAGTGGACGGGCTTCTAGACGAAGAGGTTATAATTATATTTATGTACAAAACTAGTATTTTCCCCCTTGTACGACCTTTGTATTTTGTTATTTGTACAGCGCTTTATCAATACACATAACATACAATTTACATACAAGTTCACTGATACTTCCAGTGTTGGCAGTGGCTTCAAAGAGGCAAATCAGGAAGTTTATTAAATTAGGCCTTCTTAACAGGTAAAAGTAAAATTCGTTTTTTCCAGTTCCCAGAAGTGAGTAGATCAAAGGTAAATATTATTTGTGGCCTGGCCTTGTTAGGGGTTATTTCACAAAATTGATTAACCACAACTTTTGCCCATTGAAAAAACAGAAAATGGTGTTCGTATTTTACAATGCCTGCTTATTTTACACAAATGGCATATAGTGTGCCAAAATACCGATGCCACACTGGAATTTGGCTTGGTCCTCAATATACCGCGCAGCTGGCCCGTTTCAGTACCCCTTAAAAATTACAGTACACGGTAAAAGTACCAATAAACATTTGGTGAACACACACACATGGTATAAAACATATGGGGGGTTTTTTAAAAAACGTTTTGTCCTTAAAAGATTTGCCTTTGAAGGCTAATGTTAGGATTCATAAGCTACTCTTCCAATTAAGTTTGTTTGTGTACCTTTTGTCTTTTTTAAAAATATCTATTAATTACCTTGTTTCTAAAGCAACATCAGTATCTGCTTTCGTTTCTCTAGTTTTGTTTCACGAGCTTCAGGTCCTTCAATCATTTTTTCTACTATGTTAGCAGTGTCCCTGACAAAAAGAAAGAAGCAACCATCCATTGCTATTTGCTTTTATTTTGTCAGATTCCTTCATTAAGCGTATTATTAAAACTGTATTAACCAAACTTATGGGACTAGGAGTTACCTTTTCCTAAATTAAGGTGGGCGATCCGCTGCAATTTTGCAATTTTGCAAGTGCTGCGTGCGTCGATACTACATGGTGCATATGTTTTGGGTACATTTCTATGTATTGCAGCATTGGAACCCAATACTGAGACAAAGTGAACTGGAACACAGCACTAGTTGGACCCATAGCCCTAAGGGGAAACTTTTCATAGCTAACCTAATCAGATGAACTGGAGATCTTCAATAAGAGTGTTACATTTTATGCTTCCTTTGCACGTGTATGATCAAATTCAAACGGAAATATACCTTGTTACTTTGTTATAGTTTGTTAGCCTCCATTTTGTATCTGGTCTGCTTCTTCAGGGCTCTGTCAGTCGAACATCAGTGGCACCTGACTAGTTGCAGATATGTTCTGTATTTTTTCATATTGCAGTCCTGCATGAAGGGGAAAGGTATGTACAAAGCTTAAATAGGCATTAGATACAAATCAAACTCTTCATTTAGGGAGCGAACCCATGAGCAAGACTAATATTTGCAGCAGAATGAGCATTTCAACTGTTGTGAATAATTTCAAACACAAGAAACATGTATCAATTTAAGAGTTTAATGTTATATGGGACAGGCAAGATTTAAAGTGTTTTAGGATATATAAAGTTACAAGATAATCATTATCCTTTGCAAAACAGTTTACCACTCTTTAAGAAAGCCCACAAAATCATAAGGTGTGGAAAGATGCAGTAAAACTTGTTGAGATGTCTTCAAAAAACATTGTCACAAATCTCCTTTCTAGGAGTTTTCATTCATAAATGTGGTACAGTGGGCTAAAGCAAAATGGTTGAATATCAATGTCTCTCATAACTTATAGAATATTAATACCTTGCCATCATTTGAATGGAGGAAGTGCTACTGCAGCACTAAACCAACAGTAACAAAAAGATGTACCTATGTCTTTTTGGTTGTGTTGGGGGTGCTTTTGCTACAAAGAAAAATTAACAGGGGAAGTTCTGTGCAAAAACATTCTTTTGTTTGTTTATTTCCTCAGTTCAGTGACAATAATCTGCTTACTGCCAATTGTCTTGGGCATTAATTAATGTTTCCAAAACAAAATTTGGTTTGGCAACAGCAAAACACAATTAAACAACAAAGGAATGAAGGCAAGAAGTTCTAAAACTTAAAATTAAGGTAGTATAGGCTATAACAGGTTGGACTAGTGGAGATTTTTTATCAAACTTCCTGACTTATTATTGTAAAGAAAACAAAAGCCTTTAAAAGAGCTTTATCCTCAGAGTAGATCTGGCGACCAGGGGTAGTGTCAAACTCAATCACAAAGGGGCCAAATCAAAAAAGACAGGCTAAGTGGTGGGCTGAATTTTTAAAAAGATAATTAGCATGGTGCGGGATTTGGACTCTGGGAACAGCTCCTTGCTGGGTCTCGGCAGTTGAAAGGGGTGTGAAGCACATGTTTTGAACTGGGACATTTGCCTATGTTCGTGATGATTAAACTTATGGTAATGTAAGCCAACTCCGATGGAAAGTGACTTTGTCATACCTCACAAGGCTAGATACGCTCTACGTGGGGAATGCATTAAGCCTAACTACTACTATCGCCATTTTGCAAGTTCCATTGATGCAAGCCCAAGCAGCGTACTTAACTATAGATCTGCCTGCTAGATACCTGATCAGCTAATTTCAACACCAGCTGATCGTGCCTTATCTATAAAAAAGGTGCGCACCGATGAGACTGTTCGAAAAACAAGATGATCTAATAGGTTATCCTAGCAGACAGAATCTATAGGTAGCAATTACTTGGAACTGCACAAAGCATGCAGTGTCGTAAGTCTTGGAATGCGAACAGTCACGGGGGGTTCAGGGTGGTGGGACAAACAAAAACAAGAAGGTTCCAGATTCGGCCGTGGTCCTTGAGTTTGACATGTGCTGTGGGATTATTTTCACCAATTCAAATAATAACCAGTTAAACCCACTTGAGGACATCTAATATATTTATGTTTAAAGTTAAACTTCCTCTACTATGCTACAATATTCAAGATAATTTTTCAATTACAGTGGTTGATGTATTTATTGTATTTAGGAAGTTACATTGAAACAACCAGCCAAACTCCTGTAAAAACATAATATCTGTCCAGGAATTACGAGAATATTAGTTATCTATTTAGCAGGCCGGGAACTATAAAAATCATACTCTACGTCAGTGATTCAGGCATTCTTGATTTTGCGCACAAATGTGTTGTGAACACTGCAAGTCATGAAGCATTATTGACATCATCCTTATTAGCAAGGGTCCCCTACTGTAGATTCTTCCAAAGGTACTTATCTAAATTTTAAGTATAAAAATAGAATAGACCTCTAGATACCCCACATTTACCCTTCAATCTGTATTTAACATTTAACCCTTACAAAGTATGGACCAGAATGTACGCCGATTTAGAGAGACTTGTAATGAACATGTTTCAATTAAACTAGTGAGACAATGGAAATCTTGTAGCTTTAAATGTTAATGTGAGGTTACTACAAATCATCTGGAGAATATATCTACGGTAACCTTCTTTCAAGCGTTTGGTATACTTAATTTCAATAGGCTTCAACGTCAACTGGAGCATTCGGGAGTATATAATTAAGTATTTTAATAATATATTCAAGTTATGAAAAAAGTGAACCATACCTTTTTTTACAGTAATTGAAGAAGGGAAATTAATGGAGTAGATCTAACCACAAGTTTTAAATTAATAACAGAGACAGGGAGCCATAATTCTACCCGCCTTTAATTACTTAGGCATAGAGTACGGTACTAAGGGGGCGATGCAAATATTGGTGCAAAATGGCCCAAGCAGTGTAAAAACTCATGCTACCGATTTATATCGGGGTTAGCGTGGGTTTTACATGAGTTGCGTGGCATGCGCATTTACCGAGAGTGGTCGGTAAAAGCGTGGTGCAGGCGATGCAAAACTGCCCTTAGTAACGTTCTTGCACACTGTCATGAAACCTTTTACGCATTTGAATAGCCAGGCCCTGGCACTTACCGCAGAGATCCACGTGTGTACAAATCTCCGCACAGAGATTTTGATCGTGGGACGGGCAGTGAGGCGTGCGCGAGAAGAAAATATGCCACACCGTAACAATCTGTTGACGTCACAAAACTGAGTTCAATCACACGTGAAGCCCAGCCGTATCAGTTAGGCAGATGATGAGGCCCAAGGATATTGCCCACAGCCACCGAGGTAGATAGCTGGACCGTTCCAAGTGGGTGCCGTAGGGAGCACAGTGGAGTAGTAGCTACATTATAAGCTGACGCCATAATTAACAAATCCTGTTAGATTTAACCACGAGTTGGCAAGTATCTGCAAGGTCTGGGGGCTTATACAAAATAAAAATGACGGCAGTGTTGGCCACCCAGTTCCCATACACATATTGGAAATAGGTCAAGCTCTGAGTATACAGTTTACTGGCCACAGTTGTGAATCTTCCTCTTTAGGATTATAAGGACAATCGGTCCAACCAATCTTAACTCACAGGACGATTCTGTGTCCATAGAGGAGGGAGGAAAGAAATTACCCATGAGACTCCCACTCATTTTTAAGCTTAATAAACATCAGTACATAGCTTTTAAAAGGTACTATTTTAAGCCATAAAGTTCCCCAAAATAATAACACTCACCAGTATCACAGCACTTGCAATATATAACTGAATACTGCATAAAAATAAATTCTCAGAGTGTAATGACTTTTTGTGATGGAGCTACTAAACGTCGGTCAAGCTAACATGTACTGGGAAATTATATTACTAAACGGAATAATAAACAAAAGGGACTAAATATGTGATATTTGAACGTATTTTAGGGGATCTTTAAGAGGCGATGCCCACCCCAACAACCTATAATTCCCCCCACACTGGCCCCACTTGTAGTAAAAAAACTCTTTACCTTACATCCAAGCTCCAAATAGTTCTCATGTAGTCCCCCCCCCCAAAAATAAAAAAAACAAGTGCCCACAGGGGATAGCATGAAGTCCATATAGGAGACTATGCCTACCGTATTGACACTCACGGGAGAGTTTGGATGCGGGCCAACTGCAGCCATTCTCCATACGTTTGGGACTCCCACCCCCTGCTCAAATCCTTTTATAAGGTAGGGCTTAGTTCCCCCAGCACCGCGTCCGTGATGGCTGCCTGTAGCCATCCCACATCGCTGCTGACGGTCACGCCCTCTGCTTGCATTTTGCGCAAGACGATGGGCGCAGGCAGTGCGCGGAGGAAAGAGGGAGGTACACGAAGTAAGTTTGGGGGGGAGTTTCTTACATTAAAAATATGGCCAGTTGGGGCTGGGGTGACAAGCCCTACACTATATAAAAAAATTACAAGAAGGGTAAATGTATTGAGGCCATGGTCAACCTTGTTTTCTGTAAAAAACCAACACTTTCGCAATCGGAACAGGGATGGGCTATCACAGGTCACAGATGACAGGGAAAAACGGAAGAGACACAGCAGAGCAAATATCCGATTGTTGTTAAGAGAATAAAAGTCTAAGTAGATTCAGGTTGATTTTGTAATTAGCATCCCAAACGGCTTTATTTTAAACCTTTAGAAATGCTATCGGTTATACAAAAAACTGCTTTGTGGTGTTGAATGCTGCTCCTCCTATCCTGTGTCTACTTATGATAAGAGCTTCCATTGTGAGCCAATTTTATATTTGTGCACAACCCTATTCAACTTAAAGCAAAGGGATCATGGGAACTGGGAAGAGAGGAAGCATTCAATGATTGGAAAGTTTCAAAATATCTGTTCTCTTAAAATTAAACAATTATCAGGCTTGAGCCATCATTGTAAGTGAAATCCCAGGACTGAATTATTAAGCTTATACACACGGGATGCGGGGGGCGACCCACTTTGTCGGCGAAATGGTCACAATCCCCGATCACAAACGGCTGTTTCAGCCATAAAAAGTGCACAACACACAGCAAGAATAGTTTTAAAAATGGCTGTGCATACCATCGTGATTGCGGTTGGCCCCCATGATCCACGTGTGGTATGGAATCTTAATAATAGTAAGTCCTGGGATTCACTATAACTTGAAACTATTCCAATCAATGATGGTTCATTTTAAAACAGAACCAATACTATTCTCACATCCCCCTCCCATCTAAAAGAAGTATACTGTTCCACTGATTCCCACTCCCTTAAAATACCTAAAGCCTAGTTTTTTAAACCATGAGTTGAACTGGCAATTAGGCTTGTTTCACTTACCTTAAAAACGCTTGTCTCTGTGCCCTGGCTGCAAGTCTCTTAGGCGTAATCTGTGATCCATGGGAAGATGTGCTTTGGTAATAGCTTATCACATCTTTCCCCCCATTGGCCACCCCGTTCCCGTACAGATGAAGAACCACGAAGCCTAGAAGTGGACACGAAGCAGCGAAAGCCGAAATTTTTTTAATTTTTGTGAAACAGCTGATTGCTGGTACACCCAGGCGAGGGGCAAAAGACATAGTGTGTTAGTCACCTGGGTTTTTTCAATTTAGAAGAGAAGGAAGAGGGGGTGGGTAAGGTGGCCAATTGTTCCTTACAACAGTATTGTTGTTTTGTTATTTCATTACCCCACCTCTTTAACCCATATTTCCCCAATGCACAATCAGGCATACTGTCTAACATTGAAAAAAACACATTTTATTATAATTTATCGATCTATCACCTGATTGTATCCCAGCGGATAAGGAAGGATTTTATATTGTAATAAGGCCTATTGTAATAGATGGTGCACCCCACTCCCCTTACCGGGTTGCTGCCCATCTCTCCAGGGGGCTAGGGTACACAACTTTGTACGAGCGTTTTTGTGCTTTTCGACCACATTTTGCGCCCTCACACCTAAGTCCTTGTAACACTAATGAGTCACATAACACCGGGTAACTTACAAACTTGTGGATATCCAGACTGGGCCTTTGTCAAAAGAAGTAGAAGGAAAGAAAAGAACACGAAGTAGAGGTTTACAGAAAACCAACACACACAGATCAGTATTTGATGTTTGACTCCCACCACCCTTTAGATCACAAGCTGGGTGTCATCAGAACCCTGCAACACAGAGCTGAGAACATCCCCACTAGCACAGAGGCGAAGTCTAAAGAAATGAAACATCTCAGAGGAGCCCTTAAAACTTGTGGATATCCAGACTGGGCCTTTGTAAAAAGAAGTAGAAGGAAAGAAAAGAACACGAATACCAACAGTGAAGGGGAAAAGCAAGACAGGAGGAAGAACATGGTCATCCCATATGTAGCAGGGGTCTCTGAGAAATGAAGAAGAATTTTCAAAAAACATCGTATCCCTGTCTTGCGTAACCGCACAACACACTGAGGCAGCAATTGGTACATCCGAAAGACCCATACCTAAACCAAGAAAAGCGACATCATATGAGTGCAGTGCAGTGAGAATGCTCTGAGTTGTATGTGGGGGAGACCAAACAGCAACTGCATCAAGTATGGCCCAGCACAGAAGAGCCAATTCCTCGGGTCAGGACTCAGCCGTGTATCTGCATCTTAAGGATAAGGATACCTTGGAGATTGTAATGTTACATACTGGCGAAGGAACGTGACTGGTTCAAGAAGTGTTTTAAGGGGCATTTACTGTGAATAGATAAAAGAAACCAAGCCAAATAGAGGTGGGGGGTGTCCACCAACTGTCTGCCATGTACAATGCTGTTTTAACACCTTACTTGGGCGTCCTCATAAAAACACCTCTAGCCACTATCTAATCACACCCTTAACACCTGGCTGTGATTGCTAATTGGGATTTTCCAGGGTACATAATTGCCACAGATTCTTGTACAAGTCATTCTAATTGAGAAAAGCCAGTCGGATGACTAGCGAAACGTCTTCAAGAACTACATTTCATGTCCAGTTGATCTAATTGAATACAACAGATATACCATGACCTGGATGAATGAGAACCTTCACAAGCATACCTCATATTTATTGTTCGGTAACCCTCGAATTGGCCGTAACCATTGAATGTAGCTTGCGCAAAACCCGACAATTGCCCGCTCGTGTTTAAGAAGTGTTTTAACAAGTCTTGGTGATAGTGATGTTCCCCAGACCATTTCCCAGGTGCCACAGCCATTTACAGTACTATTGTTACTATTGTTAGTTTATCTGTAAATCATCCGGACTTTTCAAACTATCACTCTCCATTGACTTTAATGGGTCCAAATTCGAACATTCAAACTTTTACTGAAGTTCGAAAATTCGAAAACGGACCGAACTTTATGAATTTCGTCCATCTCTACTTAGGGAGGACTTTAATGGTTGTGTGTTATTTTGAGGGGACAGTAAATTAACGCTGTTATATGAGCTGTACCCTGACACTGTACCAAAGAACAATCTGCAGGCATTAAGTTCAAGAAATACTTTTAGCTGTGAATGGGATTAAAGTGCCCACTCGCTTTGCTCTCCAAGAGACACATTGTTTCCGCCACATCTGGCCCATTCCAAATGCTTGAAACCAAATAAATAAAATGACTGATATTGAAATCCTTGAATTTCACGGGAGGGATAAACATTTGTGATGTTGCAACAAGAATAAAAAAATTGTTAAGAACTGGAGACTAGCAACAAAGCCCAATACACAAACACACACAAGTTTGGTGTTTGTGTTTGTGATGTTTGGTGTGTTTGCAGTGTGTGGTCTTTAATCTTTGTTTCTGTATCTGTTGTTTGTTTGGATCTTATACCCCCTTTTGTCTGTATCTGTGTGAGTATATATCTGTGCATGGCTGTATATGTTGGTCTGTATGTAAAATCTTTTACATTCCAGTTATTTTTAGAAACCTCCTGATTGCAGCTATTTCCAAGGACCAGTCTCCTTAGGATATCTAGCTGAGAAGATATGAGCCATCAACATTAATCCAGAAACTTATAGAGCTTATTGAACTTGTAAAGGAGGGAAGAACAAAGTGAAGCCCAGCACCGGTGGAAGGAGTAGGTATAAGAGCTTCAAGGACCATGGGTATGTAAGTAAATATATAATCTCGAGTTTTGGGGGTGTAGGTAAATTATTTTTCATGGTGGGGTGGACATTCTCTTTATTTACAGGAACCAATTAGTAATTATCTTTTTACTTGTCTACTACAGTACATTTTATAACATCTAAATGGTTGCAGATCAACAACACACGTAAAATATTTCTTCTTTTATTAAATGAGTTCATTTGTGTAAGGAATACTAAGATAGTTTGCCACCAACCACCAAGGAGGTATTTATATGCTTAAAGGACAACTCCACCCTCTAAGACATCTTTTGAAGAGAATGGCCTCTTTAAAATATGTTGAATATCATAGTTTGTCCTATGAATTCATTACTGTATGCCTGCTATGCTTCTGGATGCCTCATGGAAACGACAATTTAGAAACCTGTACTGAGCCTGTACTGAGCCTGGGCATGCTCAGAAAGGGCAGACAGAGGGTTAAATTTAGTCATTGGCGTGATGTCAACTGTCAATCCATAACTGACAGTTACTAACTGGAAGAACCAGGAAGCAGAAACGGGGAACAGGACATTGTCAGGATTTTCAGGTTTCACATTTCAAATTATTACCATTTAGGTTTTTGGGGGGTGATTTACCTGTATGTAAGTTTTTATTTCAGGGCTGGACTTCCCTTTAAATATTCTAAATAACAAACAATAAGCATTAATGCTTATTGTTTTACAATATTGATTATTATTTTACAACTGTATGGTGGTTATTTTACCTTACTGAATGCTGTTTAACAACCACATCATAAGTGTGTGATACCACTTAATAAGGATCAAAACATTATCGTATAATTGTGACAGCTAATTACAACCATTGCTTTAAAATTCGGACAGTTAACAAATCGTATTTTATGACCGAGGTGTACATTAACGAGACTGATCGTCAATATATGATTGCCGTGGAAATGATCTATATCGATCGTTTTTCACAAACGGTTTGTATTGCTTCCATGTTTTTCCAATTGATTATTGACATTAAAGGGCATTTCCACCCTTAAAAAATGATGACTTGTCAGATATCTGCCTGCAAACCCAAATGCTATTTCCCCTAGTTTATTACGTGCATTGGTAACCATATTATAATGCTACATTCTATTCATTTCTGGCAAAGGTATCTGCCTCCTCCCACAACTCAATGTAAGCTTGTGCAGAGGTGGCAGTAGGTGAAACAGCAATCATTGGCTGTGAAGTCATTTGTCATAACCTTGATTGACAGCATGGAGGCATGCCAGCAGGTAACTCTCATTGACCATTTTTTGTTTTAATGACATGACACTTTATAATCATCCCAAGTTCCTTAAAGAAATATTTGAAGTATCCGGTGTAACTTCTCCCAATCCCTGAGAATTTACCCTAAGTTACCATTGCGATTTATACCTTAAAGGGAACAAAGTCTCCAGATACATTTGCCCCAATAGAAAAACACATTCACTAAGAAACAAAAGCAGTGTCTCACCACTCCTTTTGCTGTGGATACTTGGTTTTTAGGAAAATCCCTGTGGAGTCAGCTCCCATAATTCATCTTATCTGGGAAGACCCCGCTAAGTGTATGCAGTACGCTTCACAGGAAGTATATCCAGCTTTGGTTCCTGGAAGCAGACAGCCCATCATGTTAGGCAGGGTACCACAGAGGACTATTTGTCCAGAGCAGCACTCGCCGGCCGGACAAATGTCATCTGTCTTGGCAAATTTGGCCGCATTTTGGAATGTTCCCATAGGGAGGTGCCACGTTCAACTCCCAGTGACCAGTATAAAAGTGTGAGAGCGATAACACACATTAACACACCTGCTCCCCATTCACACCTAAGTCCTTGTAACACTAATGAGTCACATAACACCGGGTAGGGAAAATGGATAATTGGGCACAATTTGTGCATTTCTTACTTAGGGGTAGAGATGGACACAAAACCATACTCGAACCTGAGTGCAAGCCCAACTTTATAAGTTCGGATGAACTCAAACTATTTGAACTAGTTCAGGTTCAAACTAGTTTGTTTTTCCGGACTCGCGGCTGTATTTTCGATAATTATCGTAAATTCGATAATTATTGAATTTGCCGACCATTCACTAACCATAAATGAATCGTTTGCTAACTTTCGAATCGTTTTTGCTAACCCTCGAATGTACGGATCGTTTTCGCTAACCCTAGAATGTATCGTTCGCTAACCCTCGAATGTAGCCTTTGATTTTTGGTAACCTTTGAAAGTATTGTTCGTTTACGGTAACCCTTGAATGTATGGATCATTTTTGCTAACCTTCAAAAGTATCGTTCAATAACCGTCGAATGTATCATTCGTTTTTGATAATCCTCGAAAGTATCGTTCGATTTCGGTAACCCTCATATTTATTGTTCGGTAACCCTCGAATTGGCCGTAACCATTGAATGTAGCTTGCGCAAAACCCGACAATTGCCCGCTCGTGTTTAAGAAGTGTTTTAACAAATCTTGGTGATAGTGATGTTCCCCAGACCATTTCCCAGGTGCCACAGCCATTTACAGTACTATTGTTATTATTGTTAGTTTATCTGTAAATCATCCGGACTTTTCAAACTATCACTCTCCATTGACTTTAATGGGTCCAAATTCGAACATTCAACTTTTACTGAAGTTCGAAAATTCGAAAACGGACCGAACTTTATGAATTTCGTCCATCTCTACTTAGGGACTTTAATGGTTGTGTGTTATTTTGGAGGGGAACGTAAATTAACGCTGTTATATGAGCTGTACCCTGACACTGTACCAAAGAACAATCTGCAGGCATTAAGTTCAAGAATACTTTTAGCTGTGAATGGATTAAAGTGCCCACTCGCTTTGCTCTCCAAGAGACACATGTTTCCCTCGCCACATCTGGCCATTGCAAATGCTTGAAACCAAATAAATAAAAATGACTGATATTGAAATCCTTGAATTTCACGGAGGGATAAACATTTGTGGATGTTGCAATGATAAAAAAATTGGTAAGAACTGGAGACTAGCAACAAAGCCCAATACACAAACACACACAAGTCACAATTCTTCAGCAAGACTTAAAAAAAAGGATTTGGACCCACCAAAAATCCCCCCACCTCCCAAGCAAATGACATTCCAGTCCGCTCAGTGCTTGACTTCATCCTTGGACATTCAGGTGAAGAGAGGCTTGTCACTTAGCTCCATCTAGATGAGAGAAATGGGAATTACACATGAAAAGCCAGAAAGGGTTATTTCCGTAAGTAGGCGGAATGTAGTGGAACCAAACTAAGAGGGTCTTGGGTTATCTGGGGTCAACTGCATTGCTCCCACAACATGGCTGTTCAGTTCATAGAAGGAAAAGAGAAAGGGGTTATTCAATAAAAGTTCTTATTGTTAAAAATGGTGCTAATTTTGCCCTAACCAATCAGATATTATTTAACATTTCAAAGCTAACATCTGATCGGTTGGGGCAAAATTAGCACCATTTTAAATGATAAGAACTGTTATTTTATCTCCCTGAATAACTTTTATTGAATCTCCCTGACTGTCTGGGGGGCTGGCTGGTTTTAGTGTGGGAATAGAGAATGACAGGAACTATGGTCAGGGGACAAATCTGTTTAGTTAACACTCCTGTATGTATGTGTCTGTATCTGTGTGTGTGTGTCTGTATCTCTGTGTGTGTGTCTGTATCTGTATCTGTGTGGCTCTGTATCTGTGTGTGCCTGTATGTGTGTTTGTGTCTGCATCTGTGTGTTTGTGCCTGTATCTTTGTGTTTGTATCTGACTCTGTGTGTGTCTATATCTCTGTGTGTGTCTGTCTGTATCGGTGTTTGTGTGCCTGTATCTGTGTGTTTGTGCCTGTATCTGTGTGTGTCTGTATCTGTTTGTGCCTGTATCTGTGTGTGTCTGTATCTGTGTCTGTATCTCTGTGTGTGTCTGTCTGTATGTGTTTGTGTGCCTGTATCTGTGTGTTTGTGCCTGTATCTGTGTGTGTGTCTGTATCTGTGTTTGTGTCTGTATCTGTGTTTGTGCCTGTATCTGTGTGTTTTGTGCCTGTATCTGTGTGTTTCTGTATCTGTGTGTGTCTGTATCTGTTTGTGTCTGTATCTGTGTGTTTGTGTCTGTATCTGTGTGTGCCTGTATCTGTGAGTGTGTGTCTGTGTGTGTGTATCTGCGTGTGTCTGTGTGAGTCTATATGTGTGTATGTGTATCTGTGTGTTTGTGCCTGTATCTGTGTGTCTATATCTGTGTGCTTGCTGTATTGTGATGTCTGTATCTGTGTGTTTGTGCCTGTATCTGTGTATCTGTGTGTGTGTTTATCTGTGTGTTTCTGTATCTGTGTAAGAAACAAGTTCTCTATTCTGTCATCCCAGAACAGCCCCAAAGGAGAACAACTACCTTGGATACAAAGGAGGGAAGTGTCACTTCATCAAACAAGGAGGAATGGGTGAGGAAACTTGTCTAACAGGACCCTGACCCATCCAAAATGGAAGTCCTTGGTAAGGGCTTGAATTTTGCCATCATCCCTAAAGCCATCCCTGTGGTGGATATTATAGCAGCCACCAGAAGCCTCTATCCACAGTAATAAGGTATCACAGAGTGAGGCAGAACAACTTCGCTTAAGGTATCTGCAGCCTTAGACCAGTGCTAAACTCCTTCATCTAACCTGACTACACAGGAAAGAAGAGCCTTAACATCCCTCAAGAAAGATTCCAGTATCACCATTCTACCGGCAGATAAAGGAAGATGCACAGTGGTACTCAACACCTCAGACTACCATGATAAGGGACCATGCTCTGGCCGATAAACACATATGAGGCTTTAACAAGGGATCCCACCGCCGCGTTACAAGAAAAGAGTCATAGACTTACTACAACAGCTTCAAAGGATAAGCCATGACCGAGCAATGTATCATCGCCTCTACCCTGGGAGGCACATCCATGCATATATGGACTCCCAAAGATACATAAGGAAGGGGCCCACTAAGACCTATAGTCAGCAGCATCACTCCGTAACATACAAGGTGGCAAAATACTAGCTAACATCTTAGGACCTTGGTGGGAAGTTCTAAGCATCACATCCAGAACTCTCAGGATTTCACCAACAAGATTGAAGATATAGTACTGTGTGTGGATAGAAGAAACTATGGTGTCCTATGATGTGACATCTCTCTTCACTGTATACCCACCAAGGAGGCTGTTGACATGGTGAGAAAACGGCTGGCCAAGACGCACTCTTACCAGCAGAACTGATCTCAACCCAGAACAGGGTGTTCCTTTTGGACTTGTGCCTGAATACCACCTATTTCAAATACAGGGATAAGTTCTATAAGCAAAAACATGGATGTGCTATGGGATCTCCCAGTTTCACTATTGTGGGCAACCTTTACATGGAGGAGGTAGAAAAACAAGCGCTTAATACCTTTAAGGGCATGCACCCAGCCACTGTTCAGATATGTTGATGACACCTGGGTTAAAATCCACAGAAGGAAGTAAGCTTTCACAGAACACATAATGCGGTGGACAAAAATTAAATTACAAGGGAAGAGGTACAAAAAACAAACTGGCTTTCTTGGACTGCTTGGTAGAAGTTAAGGAAATGGTAAACTGGAAGTAGAGGTTTACAGAAAACCAACACACACAGATCAGTATTTGATGTTTGACTCCCACCACCCTTTAGATCACAAGCTGGGTGTCATCAGAACCCTGCAACACAGAGCTGAGAACATCCCCACTAGCACAGAGGCGAAGGCTAAAGAAATGAAACATCTCAGAGGAGCCCTTAAAACTTGTGGATATCCAGACTGGGCCTTTGTCAAAGAAGAGTAGAAGGAAAGAAAAGAACACGAATACCAACAGTGAAGGGGAAAAGCAAGACAGGAGAAGAAACATGGTCATCCATATGTAGCAGGGGTCTCCGAGAAATTAAGAAGAATTTTCAAAAAACATAGTATCCCTGTCTGCTAAACCGAACAACACACTGAGGCAGCAATTGGTACATCCAAAGACCCAATACCAAAACAAGAAAAGCGACATCATATATGCAGTGCAGTGCATGAAGAATGCTCTGATTTGTATGGGGGGAGACCAAACAGCAACTGCATCAACGTATGGCCCAGCCAGAAGAGCCAATTCCTCGGGTCAGGACTCAGCCGTGTATCTGCATCTTAAGGATAAAGGACATACCTTTGAAGATTGTTTAACATACTGGCGAAGGAACGTGACTGGTTCAGAGAGGTGTTAAGGAGCCATTTATGTGAAATAAAGAAACCAAGCCTAAATAGAGGTGGGGGGGTTCGACACCAACTGTCTGCCATGTACAATGCTGTTTAACACCTTACTCTGGGCGTTCCTATAACACCTCTTAGCCACTATCTAATCACACCCTTAACACCTGGCTGTGATATGCTAATTGGGATTTTCCAGGGTACATAATTGCCAAGATTCTTGTACAAGTCATCTCTGAATTGAGAAAGCCAGTCGGATGACTAGCGAAACGTCTTCAAGAACTACATTCAAGTCCAGTTGATCTAATTGAATACAACGATATGTCTTCAGAACTACATTTCAAGTTAGTTGATCTAATTGAATACAACAGATAGTTTCATAAGTAGGTTTGGAAATTTGAAACTGAAACTCATGGATTGTGTCTTTAAAGAAGCATTAGGCTGCAATCCACCCAGAGCCAGCACAACTCAACTAAGGGTGAGGCCACACTGCAACGCACAGGAATCGCGCACAGAATCGCGAGCGTTATCGCACGCGATTGTGTGCGCGATTCTTGCGCGTTTCGCGCTCGCGTTTTGCGCATACGTTTCCGCCTTGTCGCGTTATGGACACGCATGCGTTAACGCACCAAAAATGGTGAACGCGTTACCAAAACGCGAACGGATGCGCAATCGCATGCGCATCGGAAATCGCGGGAATTTTCGCGTTCCCGCGATTTCCATTTTAGCGAAAATCGCGGGCGCAAACGCGAGCGCGAAACGCGTGCGCAAACGCGCGAAAAACTCGCTAGTGTGGCCTAGCCCTTAGTGTAGAATAAAATGTAGTTATAAGCGCAAACAGGTAAAAATACATTGATCCTATACAGCAATAAATTAATTTCAAATTCAGTGGGTTATTAATAGACTTTCTGGTGTAGAAACTGAATTTTGGTTCATTACTGACAATAAGGTCAGTAATTATATGGTTGAATGAATATATTAACCCTATGGGTGAGAGATTTACAGGTCTAAGGATGTCAGATGCCTATGTATACCGTAATGGTTGATACATGTGGTGGACGTTAAATAAAGACATACAGGTCAGTATCAGTCTCAAACTCTTTATACTTGCGGAAACCCTATAAAACAATGTATGTCTGTATACCACGATAGAGAATCCTAGTCCTTATCGGGGACTGTAATAATTGAAGGGTAGAATTGAGGCAGATTCAATCTGATTCACTTAAGAATCCTAGTCTTATAGGGGGACTGTAACAATATGAGGTCATAAATGAGTCGATATTCCCTCTGTATACACATAGAGAAATCCTAGTCCTTATATGCGGGGAACGGTAATACTATGAAGGGTATAATGAGATTTCACTCGTAACACTAGAGAGAACCTAGTCCTATAGCGGGGACTGTAATAGATATGAGGGTATAAATGATGAATATGTACTCTGTATTGACTATAGTAATCCTAGTCCTTATAGCGGGGAACTGTCATAATACGAAGGGTAAAATGAGGAATATTCACTCTGTCTTCACTATAGAGAAATTCTATCCTTATAAAATAAGGCCGGGTACTGTCATAATACAAGGGATAAATTAGGACTATTTACTCTTTATACACTATAGGAATTCCTAGTCCCTTATAGCGAGACTGTCAATCATATGAAGTTATAATTGCTTCATATTCCACTCGTATACCCTATAAGAGACCTAAATGAGAATATTCACGTCTGTATCACCATAGGAAATCTAGTCTTAATAGCCGGGACTGTATACTATGAAGGGTATACATGAGGAATATTCCCTCTGTATACACTCTATAGACTCCGAGTCCTTATAGCGGGACTGTACTCATCCGAAAGGGTATTAAATAGGAATATTCACTCGTGTATACACTATCGAGAAGCCTAGTCCTTATATCGTGGCGTAATAATACAAAGGTATAAATGAGAATATTCACTCTGTCTTACACTATAGAGAATCCATAAAGGGAATATTCACTCTGTTACACCTATAGAGCAATCCTATCCTTATAGCGGGTACTGTAATCATATGAAGTTATAATGAGGAATATTTACTCTGTATTTACTTAAGAATCCTAGTCCTTTAGCGGGGACGGTATACTATGAAGGGTATAAATGATGAATTTTCACTCTGTAATACACTATGAAATCCTAGTCCTTATAGCGGTGGACTGTAATAATACGAAGGGTAAAATGAAGAAAAATTTCACTCTGTATACACTTAGAAATCCTATCCTATAAGGCGGGACTGTAATATAAGGTATAATGAGGATATTCACTCTGTAATAACTATAGAGAATCCTAGTCCTTATAGCGGGGGACTGTACTAATATAAAGGGTATAAATGATGAATATTCACTCGTATTTACTATAGAAGAATCCTAGTCCCTTATACTGTGACGTACTACTATGAGGGTATAATGCGGGATATTCACTCGTGTACACTATCGAGAGTCCTAGTCCTTATACAGGACTGTATAATTAAGGATAAATGAGTTCATATTCCACTCTGTGACACTATAGAGAACCTAGTCTTATATAGCGGGGACTGTATAATAAGAAGGGTATAATAGGGTGATTTCACTCTGTACCACACTATAGAGAATCCTAGTCTTATAGCGGCGGGACTGTAAATACGAAAGTTAAATGAGTAAGATCATCTGTCTTAACTAAGAGAATCCTAGTCTTATAGGCGGGGCACTGTAATATATAATGTCAAATGAGGATAGTTCGCTCTGTAAGACACTATAGAAACTAGTCCTTATAGCGGGGGAGAACTGTAATAATAATGACGGTATAATGAGGGATATTCACTCTGTATACACTATAGAGCATCCTAGTCCTTATAGCGGGGACTGTAAATAAGAATGAAGGGTATAATTGAGGAATATTCACTCTGATACACTATAGAGAATCCTAGTCCTATAGCCTGACTGTAATATACGAACGTAAAAAATGATAATATTCATCTGTAGACACATATAGAAGAAACCTAGTCCTTTAGAGCATGGACTGTAATACTATGAAGGGTATAATGATGAAGATTCGCTCCGGTATACACTCTAGAGATCCTAGTCCTATAGCGGGACTGTAATAATTGAAGGGTATAAATGAGGATATGCCTCTGTATACAGCTATGAGAATCTAATGAGGAATATTTCACTCTGTATACACATAGAGAATCCTAGTCCTTATAGGGGACGGTAATAATACGAAGGTATAAATGAGGGAGTATGCACTCTGTATACACTATAGAGAATCTATCCTTAATACGGGACTGTAAGTACAAATGGTATAAATAGAATATTCCCCTCTGTATTCACTATAAGATGAATCCTAAATGAGGAATATTCACTCTGTATTACCTATAGGAAATCCTAGTCTTATAGCGGGGACTGTAATAATCTGAGGTATAAATGAGGGATTTCACTCTGTAATACATGTAGAGCATCCTAGTCCTTATAGCAGGGGACGGTAATAAAACAAGGGTATACTGAGGAATACTCCAACTGTATACACTATAGAGAATCCTTTCCTTATTCGGGACTGTAATAATACACAGGGTATAAATGAGGATATTCACTCGTATCACTATGAGAATCCCGAAATGAGGAAGATTCACTCTGTATACACATAAGAATCCAGTCCTTGATAGTCGTGACTGTATAATATGAAGGTTAAATTAGGGATATTCACTCTTATACACTATAAGAATTCCTAGTCCTTATAGCAAGACTGTAATAATATCAGGGTAGTGAAATAGGGATATTCACTCGTATACACTATAGAGATCCTATTCCGTATAGCGGGGACTGTATAATATGAAGGGTATAAATGAGGAATATCACTCTGATATACCCTATAGAGAAATCCTATCCTTATATCGGGGACGGTACTAATATTAAGGGTAGAAATGAGAAATATTCACTGCTGTAGACACTATAAGAGAACTCTAGTCCTTATGCGGGGCTTGTAATAATATGACGGGTATAAATGAGACTTTCTGCTGTGGATACATATAGAGATCCTAGCCTTATAGCGGGACTGTAATAATATGGAAAGGGTATAAATGAGAATATTCCCTCTGTATTTACTTATAAGAGAATCCTAGTCCTTATGCGGGGACTGTAATAATATGAAGTGGTATAAAGAGGGATAGTCACTCTTGTACACTATATGAGACCTAGTCCCTTATAGCGGGACGGTAAATAATACGAAGGGTATAAATGAGTAATATTCATCTTATATACGATAGAAATCTAGTCCGATAGCGGGGACTGTAATAATATAAGTGATACAATGATGGATTGCGCTCTGTTACACTATAGAGATCTAATCTTATAGCGGGACTGTATCATCTGAATGGTAATAATAGGATAGTCACTCTGTATCACTATAAGAGAATCCTAGTCCTTAATATTCGGGGACCTGTAATAAATAAAGGTATAATGAGGAGATATTCACTCTGTACACTATAGAGCATCCTAGTCCTAAGGCAGGACTGTAATATATAAGGGTAATAATGGTATATTCACTCTGTATACACTCTAAGAGATACCTAGTCCTTATCGCGGGACGAAGAATATAAGGGTATAATGAGGGATAACACTCTGTACACACTATAGAGATCCTAGTCCCTTAAGAGCGGGACTGTAATATACGAAGGGTATAACTAGGAATATTCACTCTGGATAACTATAGAGAATCCTATGTCCCTTATAGCGGGACTGTACTATCTGAATGGATAAATGATGGTATTCGTCTCGTATACACTATATAGAATCCTCGTCCTTATAAGCGGGGACTGTAACTAATATGAAGTATACAATAGGTATATTCACTCTGTAATACCTATAGAGAATCCTAAGTCCCTTATATCGGGGACTGTCAATAATTGAAGGGTAAATGAATTGAGAATATTCACTCTGTATACACTATAAAATCGAGTTCCCTTATAGCGGGACTGTAATAATACTAATGTATAAATGAGAATATTCACTCTGTATACACTTATAGAGAACTAGTCCTATAGCAGGACTGGTAATAATATGAAGGGTATAATGAGGAATATTCGCTCTGTATACTCTATAGAGATCCTAGTCCTTATAGCGGGGACTGTAAATAAGTATAGGGTATAAAGGAATGAATATTCACTCTGTATACACTATAGAAATCCTAACTGCAGGAAATATTCACTCTGTATACACGAAGAGACTCCTAGTCTTCAGCGGGGACTGGTAATCATACGAAGGTATAAGGAGGGATATCACGCTGTATACACTTAGATATCTCCTATTCCCTTATAGGGGACTGTAAGTAATACAAAGGGTATAAATGAGGAAATCCTCTGTCTTCACTATGAGAATCCTAATGAGGAATCCTTCACTCTGTATAACACTAAGAGAATCCTAGTCCTTATAGTCCGGTGACTGTAATAATATGAAGGGTATACATGTAGGGATATTCACTCTGTATACACTGTAGCGAATCCTAGTCCTTATCGCAGGGACGTAATAATACGAAGGTACTAAATGAGGAATACGTCACTCTGTTACACTTATAGAAATCGGTCCTTAAAGCGGGGACTGTAATAAACAAAGAGGTTAAATGAGGAATAATTCACTCTTTATACACTATAAGATAATCCTAAATGAGAAGAATCACTCTGTATACACTATAAGAATCCTATCCTTAGAGCAGGGACGTCAAATGATTAAGGTAATAAATGAGGGATATTCACATCTGTATACACTATAGAGAATCCTAGGCCTTATAGCAGAGACTGTAAAAATATGGCGTGTATGAAATGAGGGATATTCACTCTGTATCACTATAGAGACTCCTAGTCCCTTATAGCGGGACTGTAATAATATGAAGGTATAAGGAGGAAGATTCACTCTGTATACCTATAGAGAATCCGATATCCTTATAGCGGGGACTGTAATATAATGACGGGTTATAATGAGGATTTCACTCTGTATACACATAGAGAATCCTAGTCCTTATGCGGGATTGTAATAATATGAAGGGTAATAAAAATGAGGATATTCGCTGGTGTATAACTATAAGAGAATCCGAGTCCTTATCGCGGACTGTACTATATGAGGGTAATAAATGAGGAATATTCACATCGTATACACTATTACGACAAGCCTAAATGAGGAATATTCACTCTGTAATACACTATAGAGATCCTATCCTTAATAGCGGGATTGTAAATCATACGAGGGTATACATGGAGGAATATTCACTCGCTATACACTCTAGAAATCCGAAATGAAGGAAGATGTCACTCCTGGTATACACTATAGAGAATCCTAGTCCTTATAGCGGGACTGTAATAAATAGAAAGGTATAAATGATAATAATTCCCTCCGTATTCACATGAGAATCCTCCCTTATAGCGGGGACGTTAAATACGAAGGGTATAATGAGGCATATTCACTCTGTTACACTATAGAGAATCTCTAGTCTTAAGCGGGGACTGTAATAATTTGAAAGGTATAATGAGTAATATTCACATCCGATTCCTATAGAGAATCCTAGTCCGTTATAGCGGGACTGTAATAATATGAGGGGTAAAATAGGGCATATTCACTCTGTAACCTAGTAGAGAATCCTAGTCCTTATAGCGGGGACATTAATAAACGAGAGTATAAATGAGGGAATATTCACTCGTATACACTATAGAGGAAGCTAATGAGGACTAGCATCTGTATAACACTATAGAGAATCCAAGTCCTTATAGTCGGGGACTGTAATATTAAGGTGATAAATGAGAAATTTTAACTCTGTATACACTATTAAGAATCCTAGCCTTATAAGCCGGGGACTGTAAGTACTATAAGGGTATAAATGCAGGTCATATTCCACTCTGTATACACTATCGAGAAGCCTAGTCCTTAGCGGGGTACTGTACTAATATGAAGGTATATATGATGGATATTCCTCTGTATACACTATAGAGAATCCTAGGTCCGGATGCGGGACTGTAATAATATGAAGGGTATAAAATGAGAATATTTACTCTGTATTACTATAGAGATCTATCCTTCTAGCGGGATGGTAATAATACGAGGGTATAATGAGGAATATTCACTCTGTGATTCACTAGAGAGAATCTGTAAGTCCTATAGCGGGACCTTAATAATACGGGGTATAAATAGGAATCTTTGACTCTGTATACACTATAGAGAATCCTAGTCCTTATAGCGGATCTGTAATAAATGAAGGGTATAAGTGGAGTCAGATTCACTCTGTATACACTATAGAGAAGCCGAATGAGAATGTTCACTCTGTATACACTATAGAGAATCCAGTCCTTTATAGCAGGGACTGTAATAATATGAGGGTATAATGAGGAATATTACACTCTGTATACACTATAGAGAATCCTATCCTATAGCGGGGACGGTATATACGAAGGGATAAAGGAGGAATAGTCACTCTGTCTACCTATAGAGAAATCCCGTTCCTTATAGGCGGGGACGGTAATAATACAAAGGTATAAATGAGGAATATTCACTCTGTATACACTATAGAGAATCATAACATGAGATATGTTTCACTCTGTATACCACTCTAAGAGAAGCCTATTCTTATATGCGGGGACTGTACTATATGACGGTAATAAATGGAGAATATTTACTCTGTTTACATGATAATCCTATTCCTTATACGCGGGACGTAATAATATGAAGGGTAATAAATGATGAATTTTCACTCTGTAACACTATCAGAAAGCCTAGTCCCTTATATAGCGGGACTGTAATAATCGAAGGGTATAAAGGAGGAGATTCCTCTGTCATACAGCTATAGGAAGCATAGTCCTTATAGCGGGACGGTCAATCGAAGGGTAAAATGATGAATTCCCTCTGTATACACTATAGAGAATCCGCCGTTCCTTATATGCGGGACTGTAATTAATACAAAGGGTATAAATGAGGATATTCACTCTGTATACACTATAGAGAATCCTAATAGGAAGATTCCCGCTGTATAAAACTATAGAGAATCCTAGTCCTTATAGCGGGGACTGTAATAATAGACGGGTAATAAATGAGGGATATTCGCTCTGTCTACACTATAAGAACCAGTCACTATAGTGGGACTGTAATCATATGAAGGTATAAAATGACGGAATATTCCGTCTGTATACACTATAGAGAATCCTAGTCCTTATGCGGGACTGTAATAATCGAGGGTATAAATGACGAAATACTCAATCGTATACCTATAGATTAGCCTAGTCCTTATAGCGGGTACTGTATATACAAAGGGTATTAAATGAGGAATATTCACTCTGTATACACTTATAGCGAAGCCTAAATGAAAGATATTCACTGTTATACACATATCGAATCCAGTCCTTAAGCGGGGGCATCTGTAATATATGAAGGGTCGAACTGAGGATATTCACCTGTATCACTGTAGAAATACTAGTCCTTATCGCAGGGACTGTAATATACGAGGGTATAATGATGAATACTCACTCATGTATACACTCTAGAGAATCCTAGTCCTTATAGCGGGGACTGTAATATTACAAAGGATAGAAATGAGGATATGTCACTCTTATACCTATAGAAATCCTAAATGAGGAATATTCACTCTGTATACCCTATAGAGATCCTCGTCCTTATAGCGGGGACTGTAATCAAGATGAAGGTTAAATGAGGATATTCACTTCTGTGTACACTATAGAGAATCTAAGTCCTTAAAAGCGGGACTGTAACTAATATGAAGGGAATAAATGAGGAATATTACTCTGTTACACTATAGAGAATCCTAGGTCCCTTATAGCAGGGCCTGTAATAACTATAAGGGTTAAATGAGAATATTCACTCTGTATTGCCTATAGAGAATCCTAGTCCTTATAGCGGGACTGTAATATCTGAAGGGTAATAAATGAGGATATTCCCCTCTGTACACACTATAGAGAAATCCCCTAGTCCTTATAGCGGGACTGTAATAATACGAGGTATAAATGAGGAATATTCACTCTGTATATAACTATAGAGAATCCGAGCCTTATAGCGGGGACTGGAATAATCGAATGGGTATAATGATGGAATATTCACGCTGTTACACTATAGAGATCCTAGTCCTTATAGCGGGGACTGTAGAATATGAAGGGTATAAATGAGGCTATTGCTCGTATACACTATAGAGAATCCGAGTCCTTAGAGCGGGGACTGTACTAATATGAAAGGGTATAAATGAGGGATATTTCACTCTGGAACACTATAGAACTCCCTAGTCCTTATAATAGCGGGGACTGTAATAATATTGAAGGGTATAATTGAGGAATTCACTCTGTAATACCTATAGAGAATCCTAGTCCCTTAAGACGGGGCCTGTAATAATACGAACGGTATAATAGGAATATTCCTCTGTAGACCTATAAGAGAGACTAGTCCTTATAGCAGGGACTGTAACTATAGTTAAGGTATAAATGAGACATTCGCTCATGTATACAATATAGAGAATCCTATCCTTTATACGTGGGACTGTAATAATATCAGTATAAAATGAAGGATATTCACTCTGTATACACTATAAGAATCCTAACTAGACTATTCATCTGTATACACTATGAGAATCCCTCTCCTTATACTGGACTGTAATATACGAAGGGTATAAATGAGAATATTCATCGTAACACTATAGAGAGAATCCTAGTCTCTTAGAGCGGGACTGTATAATCAAATGGTTAAATGAGGGACATTCACTCTGTATTCACTATAGAGAATCCTAATAGGATATTCACTCTGTATACACTATAGAGAACCTGATTCCTTATAGCGGGACTGTATAACTCTGACGGGTATAAATGAGGGATATTAACTCTGTATACAGTAGAGAATCCTAGTCCTTATAGCAGGGACTGTAATAATACGAAGGTATAAATGTAGGAATACTCACTCTTATCCCTAAGAGATCCTAGTCCTTTGCGGGGGACTTAATAATACAAAGGGTATAAATGAGGAATAAATTTTTTTTTCACTCTGTATACACTATAGAATCCAAATGAGAATATCACTTCTGTATACACTATAGAGAATCGAGTCCTTAGATCGGGACTGTATAATATGAAGGGTATAAATGGGGTATTCACCTGTATACACTATAGATACTCCTAGTCCTTATAGCAGAGACTGTAATAAGAAGCAGGGTATAAATAGGGATATTCCACTCGGGATACACTTAGAGAAGCCTCGTCCTTATAGCGGGGACGAATTAATGAAAGGGTAGAAATTGGAAGAATATCACTCCGTATCACACTATCTAGAATCCTCATCCTTATAGCAGGGTACTGTAATCATATGAAAGGAAGTAATAAATGAGAATATTCACTCTGAATTCACATAGGAGATCCATAGTCCTGATACGGGACTGTAACAATATGCCGGGTAATAAATGAGAATATTCACGTCTGTATACACTATAGCAAATCCTAGTCCTTATATCAAGGACTGTAATATATAAGGTAAGAAATAGGAATATTCATCTATACACTTAGAGAATCCTAGTCTTATAGCGGGACTGTCCTAATATGAGGTGATAAATGAGGAATATGCACTCTGTATTTACTATAGAGAATCCGGTCCTTATAGCGGACTGGAATAATATGAGGGTAAAATGAGGATATTCACGCTGTGTACACTATAAGAATCCTATCCTATAGCGGGGACTGTAATATATGAAGGGTATAAATGAGGATATTTACCTCTGTAACACTATAGAGAATCCTAGTCCCTTCATACAGGACTGTAAAATATGAAGGTATACATGAGGAATATTCACTCTGTATTCACTATAGAGAATCACTGATCCTTAATAGCGGGGGACTGTAATAATATGCAGGTTAAAAATGAGGGATAGTCACTCTGTACGCACTATAGAGAACCTAGTCCTTTATTGCGGGGACTGTTAATAATACAAGGGTATAAATGAGAAATAATGCCTCTGTATTAACATCCATACAACGAGAATCCTAGTCCTATAGCGGGGGACGTAATAATATGCAAAGGGGGAAGAATGAGGGATATGCGCTCTGTATACACTTCGAGAATCCTAGTCCCTTATCGCGGGGACTGTATAATATGAAGGTAATAAATGAAATATTCACTCTGTATACACATAGAGAGCATCCTAGTCCTTATAGCGGGGACTGTAATAATATGAAGGGATAATTGATGAATATTCACCTGTATACACTATAGAGAAGCCTAGTCCTTAGAGCGGGGACGTAATAAGACGAACTGTATAAATGAGGAATATTCACTCTGTATAACCACTATAAGAGAAAACCTAGTCCTTATAGCAGGGGAACTGTAATAATATGAAGGGTATAAATGGAGGAATATTCGCATCTGTATATCACTATCGAGAATCCAGTCCTATAGCGGGACCTGTATAATATGAAGGGTATAAATGAGGAATTCACTCTGTATACACGTATAAGAGAATCCTAAATGAAGGAATATTCACTCTTTACACTATAGAGAATCCTAAGCCTAGTCCTTATAGCGTGGACTGTAAGAGATAACGCGAGGGTAAAGGGATATTCACCTCTGTTATACACTATAAGAATCAATCCTATAGCGGAGACTGTAATAATACAAAGGTGATAAATGATGAATAGTCACTCTGATTCACTATGAGAATCCTAAATGAGTGAATATTTCACTCTGTATACCCTATCAGATCCTGTCCTGTATAGCGGACTGTAATAATTGAAGGGTATAAATGAGGGGATATCACTCTGTACCACTATAGAGACGCCTCTCCTATAGCGGGAACTGTAATAATACGAAGGTATAATGAGGAATATTCCTCGTATAACTACTATAGAGAACCTCGTCCTTATAGGCGGGGACGTAATAATATTGAAGGTATCATGAGTGATTTCGCTCGTATACACAGAGAAATCCTAGTCCTTATAGTCGGGGACTGTAATAATGGAGGGTATGAATGAGGGATATTCACTCGTATACACTATAGAGAATCCTATTCCTATAAGCGGGGACTGTAATAATAGATGGTATAATTGAAGAATATTCACTAACTCTTATACACTAAGAGAATCCTATCCTTATACGGACCTGTAATAATACTAACGGTATAAATGAGGAATATCACTCTGTATACCCTATAGAGAAACCTAGTCCTTATAGCAGGATGTAATAATATGAAGGGTATAATGAAGGTGAAATATTCGCTCTGTAGACACTAAGAGAATCCTAGTCCTTATAGCGGGTACTGTCCTATATGAAGGGTCAATAAATTGAGGAATAATTCAACTCTGTATACACTATAGCGAACCTCAATGAAGGAATATTCCTCTGTATACACTATAGAAATCCGAGTCCTATAGCGGTAATGAATAAGACAAGGTATACAATGAGGACTATTCCCTCTGTATACACTAATAGAGAATCCTAGTCCTTATACGGGACGTACATAATACAAGTAATAAATGAGGAAGATTCACTCTGTATTCACTATAGCAGATCCTAAATGGAGTTCACGTCTGTATACCTATAAAATCCTAGTCCTTATACGGGGACTGGAATACTATAAAGGGTATAGGAGGGATAATTCACTCTGTATCACTGTATATAATCCTAGTCCTTACAGGACTGTAATAATACGAAGGGTATAAATTGACGGAATACTCACCTCTGTATACACTATACGAATCCTAGTCCTTATATCGGGGCACTGTAATAATACAAAGGGTATAAAGGGGAATTTCACTCTGGATACACATAGAAGGAAACCTAAAGGAGGAATATTCACTCTGTATACACTATAAGAATCCTAGTCTTATAAGCGGGACTGTATAATATGAGGTAGAATGAGTGGATATTTCCCTCTGTATACACTATGAGAAGCCCTAGTCCTTATAGCAAGACTGTAATAATTGCGGGTATAAATGGATGGATCTCACTCTGTATACCCGATAGAGAATCCTAGCCTTTAGCGGGGACTGTAATATATGAGAGGGTATAAACGAGATATTCACGCCGTATACCTATATCAAGAATCTATCCTTCTAGCGGGGACTTAATAATAGAAGGGTATAAATGAGAATATTCACTCTGTATACACTAAGAGACTCCTACCTAGTCCTTAATTATAGGCGGGCTGTAAATAAATAGAATGGTATAAAGAGGGAATTTCACTCTTTTACACTATCGATAATCCCTAGTCCTTATCGCGGGACTGTATAATATGACGGGTATAAAAGAGGCATATCACGCTGTATGGACTTAGAGAATCTAGTCCTTATACGGGACTGTAATAATATGAGGTATAAATGAGGGATCTTTCACTCGTGTGTACACTGATAAATCCTAGTCCTTATAGCGGGGACTGTAATAATATGAAGGTATCAACTGAGGAATCTTTACTCGTATACACTATAGAGAATCCTCATTCCTTTAGCAGGACTTGTAATAATATGAGGGTTATAAATGAGGAATATCACGCTGTATTCACTATAGAGAATCCTGTCCTTATAGCGGGGCCTGTAATAAATATGAACGGGTAAAATGATGGATCTTCACTCTGTTACACACTATAGAGAATCCTAGTCCTTATACGGGGACTGTAATAATACAAGGGTAAAAATGAGGAATATTCACTCTGTATATACTAATAGAGCAATCCTAGTCGTATAGCGGGGACTGTAAGATATGAAGGGTATAAATGAGGGATATTCGCTCTGTATAACACTAAGAAATCCATCCTTATACGGCGGGACTGTATAATAGAAGGGTATAAATGAGGGGATACGTCCTCTTATCCACTATAGAGAATCCCTAGTCCTTATGCGCGGGACTTGTAATTAATATGAGGGTATAATTGAGGAGCATATTCACTCTGTATCCACTATAGACATCCTAGTCCTTATAGCGGGACTGTATAATCCGAGACGGTTATAAATGAGGATATCACTCTGTATACACTATAGAGAATCCTAGTCCTTAATAGCGGGGACTGTAATATCCACGGTATAAATGAGGACGTCACTTGTATACACTATGAGAATCCTAAATGAGGCTATTCACCTGTATATACCACTCCTCGAGTAATCCTAGTCCTTATAGCGGGGACTGTAATAATACGAAGGTATAATGGGATAGTCACTCTGTTACAACACTATAGAGAATCCTATGAGAATATGTCTCTGTATACACATAGAGAATCCTAGTCCTTATACGGGGACCGGTAATATACGAAGGGTATAAATGAGGATATTCACTCTGTATCACCTATAGAGAATCCTATTCCTTACTTATAGCGGGGACGTACTAATAGAAGGGTATAAAGAGTAATATTCACTCTGTTACACTATAGATAAATCCCTATCCTTATAGCGGGGCTGTCATATCGAAGGGTAGAAATGAAGGAATATTCCCACGCTGGATACACTATAGAGAATCCTAAATATGAATATTCACTCTGTATACACTATAGAAAGATCCTAGTCCTATAGCGGGACTGTATAATATGTAAGGTATCAATGGAGGGATATTTTCGCTCTGTTAACTATAGGAATCCTAGTCCTTATACGGGGACGTAAATAATAACGAGGGTATAAATGAGAATTTCGACTCTGTGATACACTATAATAATCCTATCCTTATAGCAGGACTGTTCATATGAAGGTATAATGAGAATATTCACTCGTATACGACTATAGAGAATCTAGTCCTTATAGCGGGGACTGTAATAATATGAAAGGTATAAATGAGGAATATTCACTCCGTAGTCACCATAGAGGAATCCTAGTCCTTATATCGGGACTGTAATAATACGAAGGGTATAAATGAGGAATTCACTCTGTATACGCTATAGAGAATCCTATCCTTATAGCAGAGACTGAATAATATGACAGGATAAATGAGGAATATTCACTCTGTGACCCTATAAGAATCCCCTATCCTATAGCAGGGACTGTATAATATAAGGGTATAATGGATATTCCTCCGGATTCACTCTAGAAATCCTAGTCCTTATCGCGGGGACTGTAATAATATGAAAGGTATAATGAGAACTATTCACTCTGTATACACTAGAAGAATCTAGCCTTATGCGGGACTGTAATAATACGAAGGATAAATGAGGATTATTCGCTCTGTATTCCTATAAGAATCCTAGGTCTTATCAGCGGGACTGTAATAATCAACGGTATAAATGAGGACTATTCACTCTGTATACACTATAAGTAATCCTCGTCCTTAAGCGGCGGACTGTAATAATACCAGGGTATAACGAGGATATTCACTCTGTATACACAAAAAAACAAAAAAAAAAATACACAAACAAAACCGAAAAAAAAAAAAAAAAAAAAACAAAAGAACACAGACACCAATACCGAAACAACAACACCAAACGAAATAACAAACACTACAAAAAAAAAATACACAAACCAAACAAGAGCATAACAAAAAAGACCACAAAAAAAAAACAACAAATCAACAACCAACAAAATAAGAACAAAACAAACTCCAAAAAAAAAAACTAAACAAAACCTAAAGATCAACAAGAAAAAAACCAAAAAAAACCACAAAACCACAAACAAACAAAAACTCAAAATCTATAAACACAAAAAACAGACCAAAACACAAACTACAAATAAACACAAAACAACACAAAAATAAACAATAAAAACACAAAAAAACAAAAACAATACCAAACGACCAAAAACCCATTACAAAAACAAAAATAAAACACAAAACAAATAACAACAAACACAAAAAATCCAACGAAAAAAAAAAAACACAAACACAAAAAAAAAATACAAACAACACAACCCAAACAAACCCCAAACCATACATACAAAACCAAAACACAAAACACACAATCAAAACCAAAAATAACACTCAAACAAAAAAAACATCAAAAGAAACACACAAAAAACAAAGAGCACAAGACACAAAACAAAAAAACAATCCAAAAAACATAGACCAATAAACAAAATCCAAAAAAAAAAAAAAATATAAACAGAAAAAAAACCAAAAACCTAAAAAAAACACCAAACAAAAACAAAGATAACAAAACACAAACAAATCAACAAAGATCCAAAAAAAAAAAAAAAAGCAACAAAAAAAAAAAACAAACACAACACCACCAATAAAAACACCAACAACAACAAACAAAAAACAACATAAAAACAAACACCATAACCAAAAAAACTAACAAAAAACAAAAACAAAAACAAAACAAACCACTCACAAAAGAAACAACAAAAAACAAAGAAATCCAAAATAAAAAGAAATACAAACAAACAAAAAAAAATAAAAATCAAAAACAAACAAACCCCAAAAAACAACAACAAAAACAAAACAAAAAAAAAAACAAAAAACCAAACACAAAAAAAAAAAAAAATACAACAAGAACACCAAAAAAAAACACACCAACAAAAAACAAAAAACAACAAAACAAACAAACAAAAAACCACAAAAAACCACACAAAAAAAACAACAAACACAAACAAAAACAACAAAAACACAAAAACCAACAAAAATAGAAAATAAAAGCAAACAACCCACATAACAAAATACAACCCCAAAAAAACAAATAACCAAACACAAACAATAAAAAAAAAAAAAAGGACCCAAAAAAAAAACGTTCTAAGCAAACACCCAAAAACAAACAACAAAACACAAAAAAAAAACAACAACAAAAAAAAAAAAAAAAAAAAACAAAAACACAAAAAAAAAACAAAGAAAAAAAACAAAACAAAAAAAAACAAATCTAAACAAAACCAACAAAAAAAACAAAAAAAAACAAAAAAAAAAAATCAAAAAAAAAAAACACAAAAAACACCAAAAAACACAAAACAAAAAAAAAAAAACAAAAAAAACAAAAAAAAAAACTCCAAAAATCAAATCAAAGCAAAAACGAAAAACAAACAAAAACAAGTCAACACTAACAACTGAATTAAAACACTAATCTAAAAACACACAAAAAAAACAACAACAACAAAAACACAAACAATCCAAAACAATAACAAAACAAAAAAAACAAAAAACCCAAAAAAAACAATACAAAAAAAATACAAAAAAAAACCAAAAACAAAACATACAAAACAACAAATCACAAAACACAAACAACATAAAAAAAAAAACCAACATAAATAAAACAAACACAAAAAAACAACCACCCATCAGCAAAGACAACGTATCTCAACACAACGCTATAGCTCAACACTCTCACCCACCCCCCTACCACACAACATTTCCAGGAACTATAAAATTCTACAACTTAATCATTCACAGAACCCTACACATTATAACGACCCTAAAAAATCTGCAGGCCCACAAGACAACTCAAAGAACAACCATTACCTAAACTGATCAATGCTGGTCTCAAAAAAGCTATCACAAAACTAACAAAAAGCAACAGCACAACAGGAAAAAAACATTACAAAAAAATCCTCAAAGCACAAACCAATGGTATAACAGTAGACCCACTTAGATCTCTCTAACCATACCAAATATCCCCATACATACACAAACACAATGACTTCGAACGAATGTAACACCATAACAGGTGGCAAAACCACCCGCCCACATCTGGTTTACACAAAAAACATGCCCACTAATATCAAACCACACTGGCACAAACCACATATAGTATACTAATCATTTAACGACACAACTTAACCTCTCACAACAAAATCAAACCCAATGCCACTAGACCTCAGAAGCTATCAAATTACTCTATGACTAACCACACATAACAAAGAGCCCAATAGAAATAACCCAACGCAAGGAAAAAACCATTCGACCGTATTCTTTCTAAATCCGCACAGGCCGATACAAAACCCATCCCAAGAACTACAGCAAGACAAAAAACACACACCACCCAATCCCCTATACATGGTCGATCACAAGACCTTCACACACTTAAAGAGGATGGTAAAGGAATTACACAAGTGCTGACAATTCAGAACACGAAAAAGCTTCACAAACAACCATGGTCCCACTAGACACAAAAAACAAAAAACAAACCTAGGATCCTCTTTATAGGACACAACAAAGGAAACACCCCCACAATAAAAGAAAGATCTCTTGCAATCAACCACAAACACTAACACCGTTCAACACTGTGTATTTTAAAATCATACTTATCAATAATAACTGAACATATAAGGCTGTCACGATCTCCACAAGATCCAAGCGCACAGTCCATCTCTCTTCCAATCCCCCACACCCATGCCATTCCAACACACAACAAAAAAAACAACCCCACAAAAACACAACATCTATTTATCCCAAATCCCACAAAAAACCATCCTCAAGTCCATAAATCAACTTGTTCAAATATTCTAGAATTATATATTCAACTTTTCTATACTCATGTTAAAAACAAAAACCTCACAATTGATTCTTGTGACATGCGAACACAATCAGGATGAACCATCACTAAATTACCCACTCATTCACATACAAAAGACTTTTGTACATGGAACAGTACAACATTCAACTTAAAACAAAAATAAAGAATATAAAAACAAAAACACAGAAATAATGCGTCTAAAACCCATAGACTATTGACTCAATCAGGTGACATGTACATACAACAATGACAATATTTCCAGATTTAACAATCCGACCCAATATCTCAAGATCATCGCGACCGACCCATTCATGACATATATGACACCATCACAAACCATGCTGTGAATCATCGTATGTGTCTGTAATGACAGCATGTTATAGTATCACGACATAGACCTATCTCGAACTACTTTCGCTATACTGCAACTATCACCTTATTAGTGCCAATGAACGTCACGTTGTATAACAGCCCCTTAATCTAGGTAAACACACACTGCCAGATAGTATCGCAGTAGTGTGAGTAGTCCTAACAGCCACCATGCTAGATATAGCTTTGTGTCCACACTTTACCAAAAACAAAACCTAAGTCAGATTCATTAATAATACTTCGCTTATTTTGTGCGTGATCATAAATACTCCAACTATAAAAATTATACAAGACAACTATAGAACTTTGTGAATGATTGATATAACAGTTCATAAACTTGAAAAACTAAAAAATCTACCTGACTGTGCAACAAAACTGAAAACCTAGGCTGGACAAAATCATATTCACACTCACCAAAATGTAGAACACAAACACCTAGCTCTAGGTAAAAATAGGTCACACACAAGCAGTAGATGTATGGAGGATATAAGCACATATACAGCTATGATACACTATCCCTTTCTAACTAAATATGCATATATATTATGAAGTATAACTGTTTTAATGTCATAACTCAAAACTACAAAAAACAGACAACAAAAAATCCATCCACATGGATACCTCCCGCGGTATAATAGAGCTTTTAAATGCCAAGGCCACTCATTTTCCCTCTATCAGACACAAAAGCTAATAATACTATATAAAAGATTGATAGAAAATCACAAAACACAGCCATACACCACCTAGAGGCTTTATATGTGAAAAAAACCGACATATTTCTTTTTATACAAGATCAGAAAGCACTAGAATCAACAACATTTTCTTTAACTACAACCACTATATTTCCATAATCTATCCAGTCCTCCCATCCTCCTGATAAGGCTACCAGAATGCTGGCCAAGAAAAATTCAATGCAATTTTAAATAAATACCTTTATAATAGCAAATTTGATAAGCTGACAACACTAATCAATAAATTATATTTTTATAATTACAAAGTACCCACAACTTCTGTTGTACACTCACACACTTATAAAGACAATAGCCATTGCAAACATGTCCTTAAAATCAAAATCACGGTGCCAAAAGCCTAGTTGTCCGAACTCCCACATCCTCCCAAAGATGGATTGTGCAGAAATAATCGGCACTTCAAAACACAACAATAAAAAATCTGGTTAAACAAAAATACTAATTAGTTATACACTATAAGCTGCAATACAAGATATTACAACATCTAACATTGAAAAATACACAAGCTTTCCAGCAATGAAAAATCGAGTACTCTATGAGACAACAAGCAACTTAATCACATCTAAACAATATCACAAATAGATTATTCATATTTCATCAGATTCTGATACACCTAAATATATGCGTCTTTGCCAATGAAAGAACACAAAATCCACTCCAAGAAAAATTTGATCTGGGCAACTGTAAATTATACATCCAAATCACAGATTTTAGAACACTTGGACAAAAACCACTCATTTATGACCGTAACTATCCCCAGTTATATCACAATAATCCCTAAAGCAAACAATCATTCATAACACAAAAATAAACATACTAGAATAGCAAAAAATGTCAGAATGTGATACAACCCACAAAAACAAAAAAATTTTTCCCCCTCAATAAAGCTATCCCGTATGGTGGGTCAATGGGGGTTTCAAACAGCATGTAAAGAGGAATTAACTAATGAATTCATAACCCTCGGAAACTTAGAACTCAAGAGACAGAAAAAGAATCCGAGATTTACAACCAAATTTAATCGTCAGAAGGAGTTTATATATTCCGAGTAGTGATACAAAAGTATCCCATACAAGCAAAGTATTATTCTGCGCTGTCCCACTTTTTCACATTCTTAGTATTACCTGTACGGTTGCATTTCAGCGATCCTTTGGCAAAACGGATCTGTCAATTGTTGTTTTAGTTTTGAAACGGTTTCAAATAAATCAAATGTAATAGAGAGGCATTATTGTTGTAGTAAGAAGACATTTTAATTCCAAGATTCTCTTTCTCTAGTAGCATATTGAGTCTGCCAAGAGCTTTCCTTTACTGAAGAAGAATTTATAAAAAGCGCTGGATTGGGGAATTGAATAACAGTATATCGTGTTTCATCTGTTTTTTTACAGTAGATACCTGAAGATGTACCATTTTCCTTCTTACACAATACCGTGCTAATACTGTGGTGAAATTTTTCTTGGTGGTTGAAAAAAAAAAAAAAAAACCATGTAAAGGATCAGTATCTGTTATATATACACCATCCTAAAACTTCATGTACAATATAATTGAATGTTTTTACTCATAATAATAAAGTTTTACCTCCTTGGCAGACACCAAAAACATAATGTTCTTTGTGTGTCATTAGCTCTGTTAAAAAGATCTTTTACCAAATTCCACATTGCTAGATGAGCTTTGTTTTGATGAGCAACATTAAGTGCATTTGAATTTATGAAGAAGAATTTTATTAGTAAACAGTCCTAAAAACAGCCCTGCACTTTGTCTCTTCAAATCATATATGGACCCTTTTTCTTATAGTGGGGACCAAGTTAGGGACAAATTGTAATATATCTTAAAGGGGAACTGTGGTCTCCAAACAAGTTAAGTTTAAATAAAGGCCAGTTTCCTACCTTTAAAATGAGCCATAAACCACCACTGTACGTTCTCCACAGCCCAAGATATACAGAAATGACTGACCAGAAAGTTAATGGGTGGGAGGCTGACTTGTGACATTCCTGAGGCTTCTCCTGCACAGTGCCGCTGGTGAGCACAGCCTCAGACTCCCTCAGTGTGTAGGGAGACAGGAAGTCCCTCCTCCTCCTCTCTGCTTTGTGAAGTCCTGACAGATAAGGTAAGGGTAATCTACAGCCCTTCTCTTTCACTGTGTGAAAACAGCCTTTTCAGGTAGGGGGTGTCTGAGTAACCAACGGCACCCATGAGTGGGCGGGGCTTAGGCCACCCACGAGTGGACAGGCCACATGGGCTGTAAGATAATGGGCCATGGGGGGCCTGCAACTAGGGACCATGGGGTCCATGAGTGGAAGGGACCAGGGGAGCTGCAGGACAGATTGACTGACCGTTCAGAGCAGAAGTGCAGGGGACCTGGTGATGCTGCTGCCATATCACACACAAAAAGTAAACTATGCAAAATAAACAATGGATAAATTGCAAAAATTCTCAGGGGGCAATTCCTATCAATTAACCTAAAGTCATTTTTGGACCACAGTTCCCCTTTAAAAAACTGTAGCATGATCTTCCTGTTCCGCATGCTGTATTTCTTCTTATTGGTTATTATCACTTATCAGTGTTGATTGTAAATTCATCTTCTAAATTATTTATTTAATAGAAACTTTCTAGCTATAACAGGGAATTTTTTGTGAACTCGGGGCCCAAGTAACCAATTTTTTTTTTACTCTTTAATAGTAATAGTGCAAGGCAGAGAAAATAAATGGCATTTTAAAAGCTTTATATTTTTAATTATATTTTTATTTTCAAACTTTTAAAGAGAAAATCTAATAGAAAAGCAATATGTAGTATATTTAATCGGAGTCATTACTTGATAGCATATTGGCTCTTCTTCTCTGAAAATCTTGGCGAAATCCTTCATCAAACAGATTAAGATCCTGCTCATCCTTAAATATTCCCTGAAAGAAAAAAAACCATACAATTACCCCAGTTGAAAAATATACTACAGTGTAAAATACCAATACTGTGCAGTATCGACCAGATAACCATAAAGGTATTTTGCGACCATACACTGTCATACAGTACCAATAAGGATTGGTGCTTACGACTGCATCATTTGTGCCCATTATTAAACTTTCCTATACTGCAGGTTTATAAATGTGGCAAATAAAACCATGCCTTCACCATGACACCTGCGGTTTGATCCAGATGTTGAGTGAGGGAAACGTTGCCTCAATGGCAAAATATCAGTCCGGTAAACCATGTCTAAACATAGCATTAGCACAAGACAAAACCTCCAAGGTTATAATTAGGTGTCGCTCTATGATCTCTTGCTCTCAAAAGAAGCAGACAACTTAAGAGCTGTACACCAGGTACCTAAAAAAAAGTTACTGTTCACTGATCATGAGTAAACTTAACACGGTCAATGTAGAAGGAAAACAAAAAGAGGAGAGACTACTCTTGAATTCTGAGCTGTTGACAGGGCTATTTTTCTCTTGTGTCATTCAATAAAGAATGATACCTGTTCCATAGTGCTTTGTTTTCACAATGATTTATGTACATTACAAAACATTTGTTGTAAGAATGAATGAACCTGGAATGAAAATATTTCAGCCATAAGTGCAGCAGGCAGAACTCCAGGGTGCTTAAAAAAAATTAAAAGAAGAGGCCCTATTTGTAAACGTGTGGTATGTCAATGAAGCAATACCACGCGTTATTGATAATGTACGACCGTCGAACATTCGTTAAATAACGAATGTTCGGTTGTAGAATACCGGCGGTAGTAAACTACTGCAATGGTATTCTATGGGATAGTAATCTAATCTACGATCGTTATCTTTAATTTCCAAACGGTTTAGCAATCATAAATGAACGTTCATTAAGGGGCGCTAAAAATAGATACCGCACCTTTACAATAGGGCCCTTAGGGCCCTATTTATAAAAAATTGTTATCGTTATCGTAAATAAACCGATCGTTATCGTAAAATAACGACCGAGTTTTACCGATAACGACCGTTATTTACCGATAACGGTCGTTATTTACGATAACGTCGTTATTTACCGATAACGTCGTATTTACCGATAACGACCGTTATCGTAAATAACGTCGTTATCGGTAAATAACGGTCGTTATCGGTAAAAACCCGGTCGTTATTTACGATAACGATCGGTATTTACGATAACGATTTTTTTAAATAGGGCCCTTAATGCCTTGTTTTGTACGTTTTATGTATGATTTTTTTTGGTGCTCTCTATTTTTATCTGTATGCACAGAATTTAAGAGTTTTGTGCGTATTTTGCCAGAAAACCAAATGTTATATCTTTTAATTAAGCGAAAAAACAAATGTGTATGCTAACATTTAGCTTTATTATTTAGATTGAAAAACAACCTCTATAACTCTGTTCATACTGCCAAGCAGTCATTCAATCAAAGGGGATTGGACATGACAATTTTCTTCGCCTGGTTTTGAGCTAAATTTGACCGATAGATGTCGAAGGTTCTGAAATCCATTTTTAATCGAATTTTGTCAGGAATACTCATTGTGCAGATATTGGACGTTTATGGACAGCATTACTGCTCTTCCTAGGATTCTAGTTGCAATGAACACTAGTAAAATGAAGAAAATGCAACCATTTTATTCATTGGTACCATTGTCCCAACCAGTTTTTTATGAATTTACCTGTGGGTACTAGGAGTCACCTCCCATAACCCCCACCTTTAAAAGTCCTCGCCGCTTACAATGTGTTCCCTTGATCCCATGCCCCTTTCCCCTGCCCTTGCTCACATTTTTAATTCCTCCCAGACCTCTGGGATTTTTCTAGATGCTTTTAAACATGTGTGTCAAAACTCTTCTTACCAACCCTCTCTGGACCCTACCTGTCTCTCAAACTACGTCTCCCTTTTACCGTTTGCATCCAAACTCTTAGAACATCTTGTCTGTACACGCATTACTAAATACCTCCATGCTAATTACTATTGGACCCATTGCAGTCAGGATTCCGACTGGGTCATTTAACTGAAACGGCCCTCTGCAAAGTCTTAATATGACCTCAAGCTGCAAAACCAAAGGACGGTTCTCAGTCCTCATTCTCCTTGACCTATTGGCTGCCTTTGATACTGTGGACCACTCTTCTTTTGCAAATCCTATTTCTCTGGGCATCCGAAATCAAGCTGCGGCATGGTTGTCTTCTTACTCTCGTCTCTTTTGCTAATAAGACTTCCACTCATGTTACACTTAGTGGTGGGGTCCCAAAGGGCTCGGTTTTAGTACCCTAACTGTTCTCCTTCTACACTATCTCTCTGGGAGAAATAATCAGTTCTTTTGGCTTTAATTAAAGCTGATGATACCCAAACTGACTTGTCCACCCCCACGCAACCCCCTGGATCTAATCCCCAATCTCTAAAAGTCTGCTCTCTATCTCTACCTGGATGGCGCACCGCCACCTAAAACTCAAACTAAAACGGAATGAATCCTTCCTAAATCTCTATTGACAATATGGTCATTAACCCATTTGAATCTGCACCGCTGCCTTGGAGTTATCTTTGACTCCAGATGAAGGGTGAGGAGCCCCCCGAAACGTTGTGCGTGTTTTTGTTGATGGTTCAATAAACAAGTTTGTTCACATGTAAGGTGTGCGATCCTTCATCTTTCTTTTTGCTATATTGGATATCTTTGACTCCTCCCTTTCCTTCCATCATCACATTTACAATGTCACTAGGACACGTCGTTTTCTCATTTACAATATTGCCAAGATCCACCCTTTTCTCTCTCGCTCCACTACTAAAATGCTCATGCATGCCCTTATTATCTCCAGTCTTGACTACTGTAATATTCTACTACTAGGACTACTGTATGTTTGTCCTCCCACTTGTATAAAATTGTATTTAATTTTTATTTATCTGTAGAATGGCTTGCACTTATCCCCTTGTTTGTATACTCTGTATTTTATAATGTACAGCGCAGCACTTTATAAATAAAATTATATACATACAAGTGTACGGAGTACACTTCACATGCTCTCTTGTGCACAGCAGATCAAAACATTAAAAAGCAGCTTTTCTCCTAGAAGCTGACAGCCAATCCTATTATAGAACATTTTTAGGCACAGATCATGTTACAGTAGAACCTGCCTCTCAGAGAAAGAAAAGAGATTTAACAGTTTTAAATCTCAACATTGCATTTTTTCAAATTTTGAAAACTAATTTTTCCCAACACTTTCTTTTACTTTTCATACAAAAGTAATTTGCAGTATATTTTCTATAAAGCATTGCGAAGGAAAGAAAATAGTTTCATAAGTATGCTTGTGAAGGTTCTCATTCATCCAGGTCATGGTATATCTGTTGTATTCAATTAGATCAACTGGACTTGAAATGTAGTTCTTGAAGACTGTTTCGCTAGTCATCCGACTGGCTTCTCTCAAGCCAGTCGGATGACTAGCAAAACGTCTTCAAGAACTAGTGAAGGTTCTCATTCATCCAGGTCATGGTATATCTGTTGTATTCAATTAGATCAACTGGCTTGAAATGTAGTTCTTGAAGACGTTTCGCTAGTCATCCGACTGGCTTTCTCAATTCAGAATGACTTGTACAAGAATCTGTGGCAATTATGTCCCTGGAAATCCCAATTAGCATATCACAGCCAGGTGTTAGGGGTGTGATTAGATAGTGGCTAAGAGTGTTATAGGAACGCCCAGAGTAAGGTGTTAAACAGCATTGTACATGGCAGACAGTTGGTCTGGGCGTTCCTATAACACCTCTTAGCCACTATCTAATCACAGCCTTAACACCTGGCTGTGATATGCTAATTGGGATTTTCCAGGGTACATAATTGCCACAGATTCTTGTACAAGTCATTCTGAATGAGAAAGCCAGTCGGATGACTAGCGAAACGTCTTCAAGAACTACATTTCAAGTCCAGTTGATCTAATTGAATACAACAGATATGTCTTCAAGAACTACATTTCAAGTTAAGTTGATCTAATTGAATACAACAGATAGTTTCATAAGTAGGTTTGGAAATTTGAAACTGTAAACTCATGGATTGTGTCTTTCTTAAAGAAGAGCATTAGGCTGCTAATCCACCAGAGCCAGCACAAACTTAGGGTGAGGCCACACTGCAACGCACAGGAATCGCGCACAAAATCGCGAGCGTTATCGCACGCGATTGTGTGCGCGATTCTTGTGCGTTTCGCGCTCGCGTTTTGCGCATGCGTTTCCACCTTTTCGCGTTAGGATCACGCATGCGTTTAACGCACCAAAAATGGTGAACCATGCGTTACCAAAACGCGAACGGACGCGCAATCGCATGCGCATCGGAAATCGCGGGAATTTTCGCGTTCCCGCGATTTCCATTTAGCGAAAATCGCGGGCGCAAACGCAAGCGCGAAACAGTTTCAAAATCTCAACATTGCATTTTTTCAAAATTGTTGAAAACTAATTTTTCCCAACACTTTCTTTTACTTTTCATACAAAAGTAATATTTGCAGTATATTTTCTATAAAGCATTGCGAAGGAAAGAAAATAGTTTCATAAGTATCCTTGTGAAGGTTCTCTTCATCCAGTCATGGTATATCTGTTGTATTCAATTAGATCAACTGGACTTGAAATGTAGTTCTTGAAGACGTTTCGCTAGTCATATCCGACTGGCTTTCTCAAGTGCGATTCCCAGATCCCTGAGACATTTACCCTAAGTTACCATTGCTATTTATACCTTAAAGGGGAACTAAAGTCTCCAGATAACATTGCCCCAATAGAAAGAACACATTCACTAAGAAACAAAAAGCAGTGTCTCACCACTCCTTTTGCTGTGGATACTTGGTGATTTAGGAAAATAACCTGTGGAGTCAGCTCCCATAATTCATCTTATCTGGGAAGACCCCGCTAAGTGTATGCAGTACGCTTCACAGGAAGCTTCAGCTTTGGTTCCTGGAAGCAGACAGCCAATCATGTTAGGCAGGGTACACACAGAGGGACTATTTGTCCAGAGCAAGCACTCGGCCGGGACAAATGTCCATCGGTCGTGGCAAATTTGGCCGCATTTTGGAATGTTCCCATAGGGAGGTGCCACGTTCAACTTCCAGTGACCAGTATAAAAGTGTGAGAGCGATAACACCAAATTTAACACACCTGCTCCCCATTCACACCTAAGTCCTTGTAACACTAATGAGTCACATAACACCGGGTAACTTACAAACTTGTGGATATCCAGACTGGGCCTTTGTCAAAAGAAGTAGAAGGAAAGAAAAACACGAAGTGAGGTTTTACAGAAAAACCAACACAACAGATCAGTATTTGAGTTTGATCCCACCACCCTTTAGATCACAAGCTGGGGTCACAGAACCCTGCAACACAGAGCTGAGAACATCCCCACTAGCACAGAGGCGAAGGCTAAGAAATGAAACATCTCAGAGGAGCCCTTAAAAACTTGTGGAATCCAGACTGGGCCTTTGTAAAAAGAAGTAGAAGGAAAGAAAAGACACGAATACCAACAGTGAAGGGGAAAAGCAAGACAGGAGGAAGAACATGGTCATCCCATATGTAGCAGGGGTCTTGAGAAATGAAGAAGAATTTTCAAAAAACATCGTATCCCTGTCTGCTTTTAAAACCGAACAACACACTGAGGCAGCAATGGTACATCCGAAAGACCCAATACCTAACACAAGAAAAGCGACATCATATATGCAGTGCAGTGCAGTGAGAAGCTCTGATTTGTAGTGGGGGAACCAAACAGCAACTGCATCAACGTATGGCCCAGCACAGAAGAGCCAATCCTCGGGTCAGGACTCAGCCGTGTATCTGCATCTTAAGGATAAAGGATACCTTGGAGATTGTAATGTTAACATACTGGCGAGAGGAACGTGACTGGTCAAGAGGGTGTTAAGGAGGCATTTATGTGAAAATAAAGAAACCAAGCCTAAATAGAGGTGGGGGGGTTCGACACCAACTGTGCATGTACAAGCTGTTTTAACACCTTACTCTGGGGTTCCTATAACACCTCTTAGCCACATCTAATCACACCCTTACACTGGCTGTGATATGCGATGTAATTGGGATTTTCCAGGGTACTAATTGCCACAGATCTTGTACAAGTCATTCTAAATTGAGAAAGCCAGTCGGATGACTAGCGAAACGTCTTCAAGAAACTACATTCATGTCCAGTTGATCTAATTGAATACAACAGATATACCAGACCTGGATGAATGAGAACCTTCACAAGCATACCTATATTTATTGTTCGGTAACCCTCGAATTGGCCGTAACCATTGAATGTAGCTTGCGCAAAACCGACAATTGCCCGCTCGTGTTTAAGAAGTGTTTAACAAGTCTGGTGATAGTGATGTTCCCCAGACCATTTCCCAGGTGCCACAGCCATTACAGTACTATTGTTACTATTGTTAGTTTATCTGTAAATCATCCGGACTTTTCAAACTATCACTCTCCATTGACTTTAAGGGTCCAAATTCGAACATTCAAACTTTTACTGAAGTTCGAAAATTCGAAAACGGACCGAACTTTATGAATTTCGTCCATCTCTACTTGGGAGGACTTTAATGGTTGTGTGTTATTTTGAGGGGACAGTAAATTAACGCTGTTATATGCTGTACCCTGACACTGTACCAAAGAACAATCTGCAGGCATTAAGTTCAAGAAATACTTTAGCTGGAATGGGATTAAAGTGCCCACTCGCTTTGCTCTCCAAGAGACAACATTGTTTCCGCCCAATCTGGCCCATTCCAAATGCTTGAAACCAAATAAATAAAATGACTGATATTGAAATCCTTGAATTTCACGGGAGGGATAAACATTTGTGGTTGCAACAAGAATAAAAAAATTGTTAGAACTGGAGACTAGCAACAAAGCCCAATACACAAACACACACAAGTCACACATTCTTCAGCAGAACTAAAAAAAAGGATTGGACCCACCAAAAATCCCCCCACCCCCCAAGCAAATGACATTCCAGTCCGCTCAGGTGCTTGACTTAACTTGGACATTCAGGTGAAGAGAGGCTTGTCACTTAGCTCCATCTAGATGAGAGAAATGGGAATTACACATGAAAAGCCAGAAAGGGTTATTCCGTAAGTAGGCGGAATGTAGTGGAACCAAACTAAGAGGTCTTGGGTTATCTGGGGTCAACTGCATTGCTCCCACAACATGGCTGTTCAGTTCATAGAAGGAAAAGAGAAAGGGGTTATTCAAAAAAGTTCTTATTGTTAAAAATGGTGCTAATTTTGCCCTAACCAATCAGATATTATTTAACATTTCAAAGCTAACATCTGATCGGTTGGGGCAAAATTAGCACCATTTTAAATGATAAGAACTGTTATTTTATCTCCCTGAATAACTTTTATTGAATCTCCCTGACTGTCTGGGGGGCTGGCTGGTTTTAGTGTGGGAATAGAGAATGACAGGAACTATGGTCAGGGGACAAATCTGTTTAGTAACACTCCTGTATGTATGTGTCTGTATCTGTGTGTGGTGTCTGTATCTCTGTGTGTGTGTCTGTATCTGTATCTGTGTGGCTCTGTATCTGTGTGTGCCTGTATGTGTGTTTGTGTCTGCATCTGTGTGTTTGTGCCTGGTATCTGTGTTTGTATCTGACTCTGTGTGTGTCTATATCTCTGTGTTGTCTGTCTGTATCTGTGTGTGTGCCTGTATCTGTGTGTTTGTGCCTGTATCTGTGTGCGTCTTTGTGTGTGTCTGTATCTGTGTGTGTCTGTATCTGTGTCTGTATCTCTGTGTGTGTCTGTCGTGATGTGTTTGTGTGCCTGTATCTGTGTGTTTGTGCCTGTATCTGTGTGTGTGTCTGTATCGTGTTTGTGTCTGTATCTGTGGTTGTGCCGTATTGTGTGTTTTGTGCCTGTATCTGTGTGTTTCTGTATCTGTGTCTGTATCTGTTTGTGTCTGTATCTGTGTGTTTGGTCTGTATCTGTGTGTGCCTGTATCTGTGGTGTGTGTCTGTGTTGCGTTGTGTCTGGTGTGAGTCTATATGTGTGTATGTGTATCTGTGTGTTTGTGCCTGTATCTGGTGGTCTATATCTGTGTGCTGCTGTATCTGTGACTGTCTGTATCTGTGTGTTGTGCCTGTATCTGTGTATCTGTGTGTGGTTTATCTGTGTGTTCTGTATCTGTGTATGTTTCTGTATCTGTGTTTGTGTCTGTATCTGTGTGTGTCTGTATCTGTGTGAGTATAATCTGTGCATGGCTGTATATGTGTGTCTGTATGTAAAATCTTTTACATTCCAGTTATTTTTAGAAACCTCCTGATTGCAGCTATTTCCAAGGACCAGTCTCCTTAGGATATCTAGCTGAGAAGATATGAGCCATCAAACATTAATCCAGAAAATATGGAGCTTATTGAACTTGTAAAGGAGGGAAGAACAAAGTGAAGACCAGCACCGGTGGAAAGGAGTAGGTATAAGAGCTTCAAGGACCATGGGTATGTAAGTAAATATAATAATCGGAGTTTGGGGGATGTAGGTAAGATATTATTTTCATGGTGGGGGGACATTCTCTTTAATTACAGGAACCAATTAGATAATATCTTTTTACTTGTCTACTACAGTACATTTTATAACATAAATGGTTGCAGATCAACAACACACGTAAAATATTTCTTTTTTAAATGAGTTTATTTGTGTAAGGAATACTAAGATAGTTTGCCACCAACCAAGCAAGGATGGTATTTATATGCATTAAAGGACAACTCCACCCTCATAAGAACATCTTTGGAAAGAATGGCCTCTTTAAAATATGTTGATATATCATAGTTTGTCCTATGAATTCATACTGTATGCCTGCTATGCTTCTGGATGCCTCATGGAAACGAGCAATTTAGAAACCTGTACTGGCCTGTACTGAGCCTGGGCATGCTCAGAAAGGGCAGACAGAGGGAACATTTAGTCATTGGCTGTGATGTCAACTGTCAAATCCATAACTGACAGTTACTAACTGGAAGAACCAGGAAGCAGAAACAGGGGAAACAGGACATTGTGCAGGATTTTCAGGTTTCACATTTCAAATTATTACCATTTAGGGTTTTGGGGGTGATTTACCTGTATGTAAGTTTTTATTTCAGGGCTGGACTTGCCCTTTAATATTGCTAAATAACAAACATAAAGCATTAATGCTTATTGTTTTACAATATTGATTATATTTTACAACTGTATGGTGGTTATTTTACCTACTGAATGCTGTTTAACAACCACATCATAAGTGTGTGATACCACTTAATTAAGGATCAAAACATTATCGTATAATTGTGACAGCTAATTAACAACATTGCGTTAAAATTCTGGACAGTTAACAAATCGTTATTATGACCGAGGTGTACATTAACGAGACTGATCGTCAATATATGATTGCCGTGGAAATGATCTATACGATCGTTATTTCACAAACGGTTTGTTACTGCTTCCAATGTTTTTACAATTGAATTATTGACATTTAAAGGGCATTTCCACCCTTAAAAAATGATGACTTGTCAGATATCTGCCTGCAAACCAAATGCTATTTCCCCTAGTTTATTACGTGCATTGGTAACCATATATATAATGCTACATTCTATTCATTTCTGGCAAAGGTATCTGCCTCTCCCCCACAACTCAATGTAAGCTTGTGCAGAGGTGGCAGTAGGTGAAACAGCAATCATGGCTGTGAAGTCAGTTGTCATAACCTTGATTGACAGCATGGAGGCATGGGCCAGCAGGTAACTCTCAATTGACCATTTTTTGTTTTAATGACATTGACACTTATAATCATCCCAAGTTCCTTAAAAGAAATATTTGAAGTATCCGGTGTAACTTCAATGTAGGATAAGATATTATCGTGGTGTGTTTCTACTGGATTTAGTTTCTGTGACCTTATTTTATTTTCAGTACTTGGAACAGAAAAATGGAATAGAAGGTTTCATGGGAACTTTCGTTGTGTAATAAACACAGCAAACTATAGCGTAAAGAGAAATATATGAAATACCCACACATGATATTTTTTTTCCAACATATTATAATACTAGAAATACTAGAGTACTATGACTTGTAAATTACAACACATATAATCTACCTAATACACACCATTAATTTTGCTTTTGGTAAGCACTGCCCCTTTGGGTGTGGTGTGAAATGGCCCTGTACAGAAAGATTCTTAACGCAGATGTATTTTTAATAACTGGTTGACCTTATTGGGGGTCTATCAGCCCCATTCAAACTATAAACAGGGCAACCTATAGGCCAAAACATTATCATTCTGATCATAGCCCAATCAATACTGATAATATACATAAAGGGCATATTTATAAAGCTGCAGTATGGAATCAAGGGGGCCCATCTTATTTTTTTTTCATAAACAGATATAGCCTCCTCCAGAAACACATGTGGATGAAGCACGGATAGGGGCCCATCATAGTTTTGCTGGGGGGCCCAGTGATTCCTAGTTACGCCACTGAATAGCTCTAAATTTCTTCCTTCTAATTCAAGCGGTTTCTTTTAATTATTACGCTAAATCAAATGGTCTGAGACAGAAACACAGAGAACAAAACAAGAAATTCAACTTTCATTTATTGTGGTTGCAGTTTCATAATACATTGTTTAAACAAATTATTCAATGTGTCTAAATGGTCAGAGAGTGGTCACAAAACGGTCAGCTCTGCGAAAGTACAAAGCTACTTTGCATAGGCTCTAACCTAACTGAGTGGCATTTGTCCCTGTGAGCAGAAACCAGGGAACTTGAATGTGTGAGAGTATTTTTTTATTTTATAGCAAAAGCAGTGGATCTCATCTTGAGAGAAATAAGCCGGTGCAGGGCATGTACATGTGTGAAAGGAAAGGGGTGGTTTTATTATGTCTACTAGTGATTTGAAAATCCAGTAATGACACGTAATGACACTAATGCCTTCTGACCACTTCCCTATATAATATAAATTCTCTTTTCAAATCTTTTGTGTGTACATTCAGTAAAATGTCTGCCAAGCAAATTAAAGGAGAACTATGCTCTAAAATGCATTTTGTCCTGACTTAGGGCACGGCCATACAGCAACGCAACGATTTTTTTGCGTTTGCGCTTTCTTCAATTAGTATAGGAAAACGCATGCGATTGCGATTAAAAATGCAGAACGCAAAACGCAATCGCAACGCACTAAAAACGTGCGTTTTTTGCGTTGCCGCGTTTTAAATGATTTTTTTTAAAAACGCAATTGCAATCGCAAACGCAAAAAAAACTTCAGCAGTGTGGCCTGGCTCTTACTGCTGATTAAAATGAGGCAACACTCATTTAAGAAGTCAGTAAAATGTTAACTCCCTCAACACCCTTTCTGGTGGCAGACATGCCCTGTTGTCCATTTAGCCACTTTGTATTGAATGTTGTTAAGGAAAAGTAGAGTGATTAACCTAATTATAAGTAGTTAGCAATCACTTAGGAAAACGATTCATTACATCTTTTAACTGCTTCTATTAGTAAAAGACCATAGTCCTCCTTTATTGTAAAACATTTTGATCAAAAACCCCAATGAATATATATTCACCGAGTGGAAGGCCCCCCCCATTGCAGTTATGTTGAGGAATATTTATAGATTCTGCCGTATCTAAACATTTATATATGAAATTACACCAGACCGAAAAATTTCAGCATATAGGAAAATCTTACAATATCTGAAAATTTGTTATATTTTAGAATATGAAGTTGACCATTTTTAATTCAGTCAAGTCTATACCTTCATTAAGTCAAAGTTATTCCTGCTAAAGTTTACTATATACATATAAAATGAAACTTGCCTGGCCAATTTTTTTTTTTTTTTCTGAAAATACTTTAAATGTGATCCCAGTTTTAGGATTCTAGATTAGTGAAACCTTTTAAAAATGAGGAAAAATAAATTTATGTCTAAAATTAATGATCAATCTGAACTAATTTATCAAGCCTCATTATATTGTACCTATGCGTTTTTATAACTTTTTTCTTGGGCTTAAAGTAGAAAAAGCTAGAAGCTAAATGAAGCTGAATAGATTTATAATTCGCAATGCAAGTCACCCAGTACATACTTTACAGCTCTGATAAAAAGTAGGGAGCTATAAAATTCTACTGAGCATGTGCAGCTGTGAATCTGGGTCAGTGACCCTCTCAGGTCATTTATATTTTAGCTTTAGATTCAAATTTCTAATAACTATTTTTACATGTTCATGAAAACAAAATTCACTAAACGGACAAAAAAAAAAAAAAAACGAGTGAAATTAAAGCTGTGAATTTGCTACTATGAAAAACCTCTAGATATATTCTAGCACGTAGGAAGCGTTCTGCATTAATGGCGCTTTAGGAATAAATGCTTTAAAGCGACCTGTGAATATATTTTCGCTGTGTAAAAAAAAAAAATAATAAAAAAAAAAATTCACTTGTATAACAAATTAACACATTAGAAATTAACAGTACCATGGTGGCTATTAAACAATATTGCCTCGTCCATTATTAAACAATGACATTTTAATGAAGAAGAAGAAGAAATTTTGAAAATGGCGTTAATTTTAGTGTTTGGACTCCTATTTGTTATAATGTCTATATCTACTCTAAAGTGCAGTTTGTTTCTAATAATGAATTTTTTTGTCACAAAAATATGAATGGAATATCAGTATGAAGTTATTGATTCACAGCCTGACCCTCTATAGAATTTAGGGTCTTGTGCAAAGAGTAATAGCCTGGAAATGTCTTGTTTGAAGGAGGGGCTATTAAATACAGTGCTAATATACATGGTTTAATTTGGTATTTTGAAGAACACATTTTGGTAAGTAAACATAAATACATAAAAAAAATAAGCACATTATAACTGAGTTGGTCCAGAGGATTTGGGATTTCTATGGCTCCTTTTGAATCTCAGTCCTGTAAAAACAAAAAGAAAATTTAATAAAGGGTCACTATACTCACACAACTTTACATTTTCTGAACACTACAATTTGAGACAGTTAAGTTTGGTGTTTGTGTTTGTGATGTTTGGTGTGTTTGCAGTGTGTGGTCTTGTAATTTGTTTTCTGTTCTGTTGTATTAGATTTAGATTGTAAACCCCCTTGTGTTCTGTATCTGTGTGAGTATATATCTCTGTGCATGGCTGTATATGTTGGTCTGTATGTAAATCTTTACATTCCAGTTATTTTTAGAACCTCCTGATTGCAGCTATTTCCAAGGACCAGTCTCCTTAGGATATCTGCTGAGAAGATATGAGCCATCAACATTAATCCAAAACTTATAGAGCTATTGAACTTGTAAAGGAGGGAAAACAAAGTGAAGCACCAGCACCGGTGGAAGGAGTGGTATACAAGCTTTCAAGGACCATGGGTATGTAAGTAAATATAATAATCTGGAGTTTGGGGGTGTAGGTAAATTATTTTTCATGGTGGGGTGGACATTCTCTTTTATTTACAGGAACCAATTATGATATATCTTTTTACTTGTCTACTACAGTACATTTTATAACATCTAAATGGTTGCAGATCAACAACACACGTAAAATATTTCTTCTTTTAATTAAATGAGTTCATTTGTGTAAGGAATACTAAGATAGTTTGCCACCAACCCCACCAAGGACGGTATTTATATGCTTAAAGGACAACTCCACCCCTAAGAACACATCTTTTGTAAGAGATGGCCTCTTTAAAATATGTTGATATATCATAGTTTGTCCTATGAATTCATTACTGTATGCCTGCTATGCTTGGATGCCTCATGGAAACTGACAATTAGAAACCTGTACTGAGCCTGTACTGAGCCTGGGCATCTCAGAAAGGCAGACAGAGGGTTAAATTTAGTCATTGGCGTTGATGTCAACTGTCAATCCATAACTGACAGTTACTAACTGGAAGAACCAGGAAGCAGAAACGGGGAACAGGACATTGTCAGGATTTTCAGGTTTCACATTTCAAATTATTACCATTTAGGTTTTGGGGGGTGATTTACCTGTATGTAAGTTTTTATTTCAGGGCTGGACTTCCCTTTAATATTCCTAAATAACAAACAATAAGCATTAATGCTTATTGTTTTAACAATATTGATTATTATTTTAACAACTGTATGGTGGTTATTTTACCTTACTGAATGCTGTTTAACACCACAATCATAAGTGTGTGATACCACTCCTTAATAAGGATCAAAACATTATCGTATAATTGTGACCAGACTAATTACAACCATTGCTTTAAAATTCCGGACAGTTAACAAATCGTTATTTTATGACCGAGTGTACATTAACGAGACTGATCGTCAATATATGATTGCCGTGGAAATGATCTATATCGATCGTTTTTCACAACGGTTTGTATTGCTTCCCAATGTTTTTCCAATTGATTATTGACATTAAAGGGCATTTCCACCCTTAAAAAATGATGACTTGTCAGATATCTGCCTGCAACCCAAATGCTATTTCCCCTAGTTTATTACGTGCATTGGTAACCATATTATAATGCTACATCTATTCATTTCGGCAAAGGTATCTGCCTCCTCCCACAACTCAATGTAAGCTTGTGCAGAGGTGGCAGTAGGTGAAACAGCAATCATTGGCTGTGAAGTCATTTTGTCATAACCTTGATTGACAGCATGGAGGCATGCCAGCAGGTAACTCTCATTGACCACTTTTTTGTTTTAATGACATGACACTTTATATCATCCAAGTTCCTTAAAGAAATATTTGAAGTATCCGTGTAAACTTCTCCCAATCCCTGAGACATTTACCCTAAGTTACCATTGCTGATTTATACCTTAAAGGGAACAAAGTCTCCAGATAACTTTTGCCCCAATAGAAAAACACATTCACAAGAAACAAAAGCAGTGTCTCACCCCTCCTTTTGCTGTGGATACTTGGTTATTTAGGAAAATCCCTGTGGAGTCAGCTCCCATAATTCATCTTATCTGGGAAGACCCCGCTAAGTGTATGCAGTACGCTTCACAGGAAGCTATCATCAGCTTTGGTTCCTGGAAGCAGACAGCCCATCATGTTAGGCATGGTACACACAGAGGACTATTTGTCCAGAGCAGCACTCGCCGGCCGACAAATGTCCATCGTCTGTGGCAAATTTGGCCGCATTTTGGAATGTTCCCATAGGGAGGTGCCACGTTCAACTCCCCAGTGACCAGTATAAAAGTGTGAGAGCGATAACACACAATTTAACACACCTGCTCCCCATTCACACCTAAGTCCTTGTCACTAATGAGTCACACATAACCCGGGTAGGGAAAATGGATAATTGGGCACAATTTGTGACGTTTTCTTACTTAGGGGTAGAGATGACCACAACCATATCGGTCGAACCTGAGTGCAAGCCCAACTTATAAGTTCGGAATGAACTCAAACTTTTGACTAGTTCAGGTTCAAACTAGTTTGTTTTTCCGGACTCGCGGCTGTATTTCGATAATTATCGTAAATTATAATTATTGAATTTGCCGACCATTCACTAACCATAGAATGAATCGTTTGCTAACTTTCGAATCGTTTTTGCTAACCCTCAATGTACGATCGTTTTCGCTAACCCTAGAATGTATCGTTCGCAACCCTCGAATGTAGCCTTTGGATTTTTGGTAACCTTTGAAAGTTTGTTCGAGTTTACGGTAACCCTTGAATTATTGGATCATTTTTGCTAACCTTCAAAAGTATCGTTTCAATAACCGTCGATGTATCATTCGTTTTTGATAATCCTACGAAAGTATCGTTCGATTTCGTAACCCCCTCATATTTATTGTTCGGTAACCCTCGAATGGCCGTAACCATTGAATGTAGCTTGCGCAAAACCCGACAATTGCCCCGCTCGTGTTTAAGAAGTGTTTTAAACAATCTTGGTGATAGTGATGTTCCCCAGACCATTTCCCAGGTGCCACAGCCATTTACAGTACTATTGTTATTATTGTTAGTTTATCTGTAAATCATCCGGACTTTTCAAACTACACTCTCCATTGACTTTAATGGTCCAAATTCGAACATTCAAACTTTTACTGAAGTTCGAAAATTCGAAAACGGACCGAACTTTATGAATTTCGTCCATCTCTACTTAGGGACTTTAATGGTTGTGTGTTATTTTGAGGGGAACGTAAATTAACGCTGTTATATGAGCTGTACCCTGACACTGTACCAAAGAACAATCTGCAGGCATTAAGTTCAAGAATACTTTTAGCTGTGAATGGGATTAAGTGCCCACTCGCTTTGCTCTCCAAGAGACACATTGTTTCCGCCACATCTGGCCATTCAAATGCTTGAAACCAAATAAATAAAAATGACTGATATTGAAATCCTTGAATTTCACGGGAGGGATAAACATTTGTGATGTTGCAACAGATAAAAAATTGGTAAGAACTGGAGACTAGCACAAGCCCATACACAAACACACACAAGTCCCAATCTTTCAGCAAGACTTAAAAAAAAGGATTGTACCCACCAAAATCCCCCC
>CM033471.1:28228574-28248574 GCA_019447015.1 Hymenochirus boettgeri | reverse complement strand
CATTCTGTTGCAGTTCCTGTTAGAATGCCCTTAATTTCTGTTTAGTCTATTAACTAAAGCTGCCTTCTTTCCGTGACAATGTTTGTGTTTGTGCCATGTTTGCTTCCAATTATATCATATTAAACTTTAGCCTTAAAAAGACCCTTTCATCATACATTAGTGGTTCCATCTTGGTCCACATGGGTTTTTGATTAATGACATTTTACTGCTGAACATCAAAGGCCTTCAAACTCATTTCATATGTACTACATGCTTTTCTGTTTAGTCCACTGTCTTGAGTTGAGACCTGGTCACTTCTATGAACCCCATAGCACTTAAAGCTTCACCCTTAAATGGGATGCCTACCCTTAAAGCGCATGTCCACCCCAAAACTAAATTTAACCCACGCTGGCCCCACTGCGTAGTGTAATCCTTACCTTACTCGTCTGGTCGTGCTGCAGCGTCTAGTGAAAGTCCATAAGGAGGAGTCCAGTGAAGAGGAGCAGCCGTGTGTCATAAGTTTCTGCCCCTTCTCTGTCCTCCTGGAGGACCCTGGCATGCGCAGGGGAGCCCTCCCCCTCCTCCCTCCCTCCATCCCTCGTCCCTGCAGTATATTGATAGGGTATGTCCACCCCCAACTAAATTTTGATATTTTGCAGGGAATTGCTATAAACCTCAATCTCGCGAGGTTATAGCACTCACAGCTGCCCACAAATGTACTTACCAGCCTTCGTTCCCCCGCTGCCTTCTACTTAACTCCCGTGTCTTTTCCGTGCATGGAAGTCAGAGAGGGGCTTCTCTGCATTCCTTCGACTTTCTCATTATGCCTGCAGCCGCATCTGTTACTCCATTCCCGGAAGTAACATTAGGCTGTGGCCGTGAAACAAAGCCCAGTAAGTATGTTTCCTGGCACTTTTTACAGTTTAACATGAGGTTGTGGGGGTGGGGTTCCTACACTAAGGGAAAACTTAATTTTGAGGTGGACACACCCTTTAAAGAACACTAAACTGGTATTTTAACTGCATATTATGTGTTTCTATTATTCACAGGGAGGTGAGAACGCTTATTCCCACCTCCCTGTGAGTAATAGAATGCCCGGGGGACACTGCGACTTACCTTACAGCCGTGCTACCCGATCGCGCCCCATCTTTTGTATTGGCACGCATGCTCCAAAGATAGGCACTTGGTCGGGGCAGCGCGGCTGTCAGTGCAGAAGGAACTGCGGGTGAGGTAATGTCCCAGTGTCCCCCGGGCGTTCTATTACTCACAGGGAGGAGGGAATAAGCGTTCTCACCTCTCTGTGATAATAGAAACATATGGAATGTAGTTAAAATACCAGTTTAGTTTTTTTTTTAAAACAAAAAAATGGATCAATTGTCAGGTACCAGCCCCCAACCCCAACTGTATATTTTTAACTTTATTTACACATCTGTGGCCCACAGACAGGCCCCAAAGTTCCCCACAACTAACACCTATGGCTTTCCCTTTATATATCTACCTGCAGAGCACCGAGACTTACCACTGTGTGTAGCTGCATATAAAACTCTATTTTAATTGTGACACACACTCATATTTTACCCAAAGGTAAATACCAGTGCAATTAAAATAGAGTTTTATATGCAGCTACACACGGTGGTAGTCTCGGTGCTCGGCAGGTAGATATATAAAGGGAAGCCATAGGTGTTATTTGTGGGGAACTTGGGGCCTGTCTGTGGGCCACAGATGTAATATATAGAATCAGGTAATTGTCCCCAGCACCACCTCATATAGAGGTTTGCCACCTATTAATGTGTTTTTGGTTCACACTGATTCAATTAATCTAATTTTTAACTTCATTACCTGCTTACTAACCAATCAAGGCTGTGACAATTGACATCACAGCCAATAATTGACTGCTGTATTACCTGCTGCCTCCTTCGCACATGCTCAAGCTATAAAAAGCTCATTGAGCGAGAGAAGAGCAAGATACCTTTACCAAAAAGGAATAAACTCACCATTGTATATCTGGTTATAAATCCATGTAATAAACAGCTGGCAAAAATAGCAGTTGGGGTTGGGGACAGATAACTGTCAAGTCACCAGTTTTTTGTTTAAAAGTATAATAACCCTTTTAAGTCTCCGACTGTGCAAGTTAACAAATTAAAGTTAGAACATGTAGGGCATAGTCAGTTTGCAGGCATTTTCTTCTCTGTCCACCCAAATAATAGTATTGTGTGAGTGTGACATACCTGCAGTAAAATGTTCATCAATGCCAGATAATTTAATTATAATCATGACACCTAGAGATGGGATCCGGGTCCGGGAAATCCTAATGATCCGTCTGAATGCGGACGGATAGCCCGATTTCGGGACTTGGAGCCTATTTTCTATAATTATTAAACGTTCTAAATATATATAATATCGAAAATAGCCTCAAACATTCGATAATAATCGAAAATTTGTTCCGTTTTCGGATCTTCGGGAATTTCCCTAGATCCGGGAATCCGAAATGGAATGAAACTGGTGAGTTACGGCTATCCTCTAATGCCGACCAACTGATATCTCCGTCTATTGGCTGGTCCATAAAATCTTAATTGTTTTTTGCCCAGCTGCAACTAATGGCGGTCACCTGTTTGTCCAGATCCGACACGCTGGTAAATCACGGCCAATTGTGCAGTCTTCTATGGATTGCATGATTGCCCCCGAAAACTGTCAGCTGCAGCTACTTTTGCCGGGGATGACAGTGATTTGCCTTGGCCAACCACTGGCAAGTGGTGAACGGTCAGCCGGACAGAGATCTTACTGTGTGTACCCAGCCTAGAGGAGCAATTATCTCAAAATGAATCTCTAAATACATGCAAGAATGTATCTTAACCTGTGGTTATAACAATGTGTATACGAGATACTGTTCCACCCTGGGATATCTCTGGCAACCTTTTCATCTGTCAACTCAACACTGGAAAAAACACACCAAGAAAAGCCAACCAGAATGTTGAATTAGATATCATGCCCTGTTTCCTATTGGCACGGTAAGTTACAAATACTGGAATTGAACTGTAATAACCCTTTATCAGCACAAACTTGGAAAGATCCAAACTGGTCTTTTTCAAAATGGGGTATAAGGGACTAACCATTGGTCAATTCTCCAATCCCTTTAATGGCTTTTTTTGTAACTAACCAATGAACTTTTACTATACCTATACTAGTTCTAGTAACTATAGTAGTAACAAGATAATGACTGGCTGCAAAGAGAATAATGTAATATACACACTTTTAAAGGAGAACAAATCCCTAAGCTACAGTTACCACCAGGTCTTGGTAATGTTCACATGCACCAACACTATAAAGTGTAATCCATACATAGCACAGGGGTAATTTAGAGAAGAGTAGAGATTTGGGTTGCTGAATATTATATAGCCCTCTAAGTTTCCTTTAAAAGCCAGCATATGCCTTATTTAGACTGTATCTCATTACAGTCTCCTACCGCTATCAGTGCTTGTTGGCATGAATATTGTTGGCCCATTATTGACAGCACAACAAATAATTTGAATTAGATTTTCTTCTGTCGTCTTGTCTTGTAACTGATGCATCGTGGCAGTGATGCCAAACAAGATTTCTGCAGCCCGTGCAGACCCATTGGTGGCATGGCAAGGGTGTGGTGGGAGCATAACTAATGGATCAGGGACAGGGCTACACCCATGGCACGGTCATTGCCTGGAGTGATGCCTCCAGCATTGGCCAGGTTGGGGCCCCCTGCATTATGGGTTTATAGTGAAATGAACAGACTTATTAAAATGAAGAATTGGGGGGGAATTGTATTGCCACATTGTCATGGACGTGTGTGGTCCTAAAATCGATTTATTGCAATAAACATCAATAGTTTTTATTGAACACGTTAAATATAAATCTATCAACATGATTTGTGTATGACTATTGGCTACTACCTTGTCTATTGGGGCCGGAAAGGTTTCTTTATTGTGCTCATTAACCTAGAACTTTTCTCTATAATCTACTTACATGGACACCAAAGACAAATAACATCCATACGGACTTGTTCTACCTAGACAAGAAGGTAACTGTGTCTATCTCAGGCTCCCCATACACTTTATTTTTTTCATCCTTTACTTTATAGAGATCTTGTAGACCCTTTATGGCTTTAGATTTCCTTCGACCGCTGTTTATTTACTATGTACCATAATATTAATAGTTTATAAAGAAATCTACTTTTATTTTTTTACTAGTATTATTTTATATTTCTTATTTTTTCAGTACATGTCAAAACGGCCATTGGAGTGCAGCCAGGAAGATTGCCCTGGTAAGCCAAATCCATTGTATTATTACTGCTGTACAACTGTGATAGGTCGGTTCTGAATGAGACAGTGAGTGATTTGAGTGTGGCACCAGAACACTCTTCACTATACTCAGTGTAGCACTCGCTATACTGACGGAGACCAATGGAATCTGAGCTTAATTACTCTTTTTGGACCTCGTGTTTTAATCTGATTTTATTCCCTGTGATCTATTTAGTCCTGCTTAAAATGTGGGGGTGTAAATCACTTTTTCATTGATATGTCCATCCACAGTCTGTTTTTTTGACTGAGTCTCTCAGTTTTCTTTGTCTGATTATTGAGGTAGTTTGAACCGACCTAGGAATATAGACATGGGACACCAGGCATCACCACCATAAAGGTGTTTGATGTATTATTTAATGTTGTAAGGTATCACCATATCCTACAGTACTCATCCTGTATGCTACTGATACGGCTACAACCATTTTATCTTTTTCTTCAGGCGAGTGCTTTGTCACTGGACAGTCCCATTTCAAGAGCTTTGATAATAAACATTTCACCTTTAGTGGTATCTGCCAGTATTTACTTGCTACGGACACAATGGACATTCCTTTTCTGTTTCCATGGAAACTGCTCAGGTATCATTTCTTAAACTTCCTTTTAATGTTTTTTAGTGTGACTAGGCCCATGCAGATGGCAAATCTTGCTTTGACGGAACATCCAAGGGCCGACCGTGGCTGAGTGTTCCACATTCCAACAAAGGATCTCAAGTGTATTGACGCTCTCTGGGTGGTTGCTCGATATCCAGGAGCAAAATTCAATGTCTGTATTAGACTTAAGGTGCAAACGCAACTACTAGGAAATCCCAATTTATCTCCCAGGATCAGATTTATCATTAAGCACTTGAGTATATACATTTATACATATGCATTATATACATATAAGTATTCCGTATACTTAGTTCCTAAGCAAACCGTTGACACTCAAGGTGGAAATTCCAGCTTAGCATGACTAAAAGGGTGGTAAAATTAGGCTGAGGTTCCTGTGTATCCTATTAAAGAGTTGAAGCAAACCAAAATACTACATTTGTATAAAATATAATAAGATGCTATAAGAAGAAAATAAAAGGTTCTTATAGTGTCTATCCAGATACTTGCCTTTCCGTTTTACCCAAAAAGATGTATATCACATGATCTAAAAGATTTTCCTTATGTGATGTCCACAGTGTGCGGATGATGTTGATGCTGTATGTACCCGTTCTGTGTCTGTCCGTCTCCTTGAAATGCAAAACTGACACTTAAATTCAAGCATGGCGGCAGTATCCTTAGATGACAAGATATTCTTCTGCCTCTGGTCCAAGGTAACGGCTTAGCAAATATTGCGGCTTTAAGAAATTATTAAAATGACTGTGACATTTTTGGACTTTAACACTTAGACAAAGGTTGGCATGTGGTATGATGATTGGGCATTTAGTGGAAACATGCACATTCCATAAGCTAGCTGTCAATATTTTTGCTGGACAGTCAATGTTTTTGGGCAGAAAAAATAGTATCGCTTGTTGGGAAAGAAACTTGGCGTGGGTGGGTCAGGGTTTGGCTGTGGATAAAGGGATGGAAGTTGAGTGGAACAGGAGTGTGGCCAAGAAATTCAGAGTTTCAAACCATGAATGTTGGGTGGTTTGAAGGTTGCCAGCCATATTGCACCCTTTGTTATCAACTTCAAGTCAATAATTTATTTTTTTACTACAGGGCATTACTTATAAATATCCTCCAAATAAAAAAATCAAGTGATGTTAATATATGTCAAAAACCTATGAAGGCTCTAGTTAGATGGGAAGTTTGATAAATCTGCTAATATCGATCACAGGGTTCCTGTATGTTGTTTGTGTCTAAGCGTGAAACATTCTATGAATTCTGCTAAAATAAATCTTGAATCGGCCAACGTGGCCAGGCCCCTTTCCAGACTCCCACTCTAATAATGATGACACAGTTAGAAAATGCTTAAACAGAGAAGAAAGTTTATTACTAAGAGATAGGATCCTGGTCTTTCTGGAATTCGAACATTCCGTCGGGACCAAGCTGACAGTTCGGATTTTGAAATTCCAATCGTATTTTCGAGGGTTACAGAATGTCCATTGTTATTTTGGTAACTTTTGATAACCCTCCAAATACGACTGGAAACTCAAACATATTTTCCGATCATATTTACGAGGGTTACTGAAATAACCCAGTACATTCGTAACCCTCGAAAATACATTCAGAACCCTCAAAAGTACGTTCCGTTTTCAACTTTGCATTATTTCCGAGATCCGTAAATCCAAAACGGAATAAAAATTAGGAGTGTCGAACATCTCTATTTATTACAATGCGCTTACACAGAATAAAATAAATTCTATGACACGAGAATTCTGAATCTTTAAAGGGCAGGTCCACCCCGAAATTTAACTTTTGATATGTGTAGGGCATCCTCCCCCACCCCAACCGCATTAATATAATTGTTAGAAATCCCCCCCGATCTTACTTACCTGCCCCCTCCTCTCTCCGCTGCAGTGTTCAGGCCCTCTGCTTGCATGGAATTGAAAGCAGGGGGCGGGACCGGCAGCCGCGTCCGTGATTGGCTGAGAGGCAGGGAGGGCTGCACTGAGCATGCCTCAACCTTGATGAGGTTGAGGAAGTCTCAGGCACAGCATGTCACCACTGCCCTACACAGCAGTTTCCTGGACTTTGAGGGGCACAGCAGGGGAACTATTTTGAGCAGGATGTAAGGTAGGATTTTTTTAAACTACTTGTGTGTGGCCAGTAGGGTTAAATTTTAGTTTTGGGGGGGACATGCCCTTTAAGGAAGTTACATTGGGTTTATTAAGACATTAATCTCATTATCATCTCATTATCATTACGTTATAGAATACTTCTATTGGTTACATTAAATGGTACTTCAATATCATATTTTTGATTGGTTGTTAATTCCAAGGGTAAATGTCATATTACTGGTAAATCCCACCTTCCCAAGATTAATCCCTTCCACCTTTCACTTACTTAGGCGGACATACTCAATTGTTGAGTAATAGGCTCAAGACTAAAGTGCTACAGCTAAGTACATGGGGCTAAAATGTGTTAAATATATATTTATATCCTTATTTAAAGTTGATGGTGCCATTCATTTTTGATCCTTTGTAAATGGGTGCTACATTATGGAGATACCATGTGATGTTTCCAACTATAACTGCAGATATTACTACAGAGAAGGAATGGTCTATGCACAGTAGGTTACACCTACATACATACATAACTTAAATAAATGCTTTTTTAGGCCTCCTTCGAATCCAGACCACTGTAACGCCATCTGTCCGTCTTACATACAAAGAGATGTCCAGTTAGATTGGATGCCATGGAAAACTGCTGATTAAGGTAATTACTTCCACATGGACAAACTTTATATTTGCTGTTTTTTTAAACCTACTGATGTTGCTTTTCCTTCCTGGTGTCCCCAATTCTAGCTGTCACCAGTGTACACTGGATTAGTCAGCGGCCTTTGTGGAATTACAACGGAAATCAGGCGATGACTTTCTAACACCCTCTGGTCTTATAGAAACAATGTTGAGACTTTGGAAATTCTTGGAAACTGAACGGGGACTGTACTGACTTGATTAAACAAGACCGGATCCATGTCATCTCAACCCAAAACGAGGTCATCTTTTGTTTTTAGAGATTTAATAAAACAAGTTCCTTATCTTCTCCTCTCCAGAATAGAGATGTCCGAACTTCGCAAAATCCGGTCCGCTCGGATCGCGAATTTTCGGAAAATTCGAAAATTCGAAAAACCGCAACGGACCCGTTTAAAATTAAAAATGTTCTCGAAATTACGAGATTTACGCATTTTCGAAATTTCGAAGTTCGGAAGGCGGAAAATCCGAAAAATCCGCCGTTCGCGAACGGGATAATCCGCGGCGGATCCGGGTTCAGATCCGCGAACCGGCCATCCCTACTCCAGAAGAATTGTTTTTTAGAGACAGTGGTCTTTGCCGAGTTTATGTACTGCCGCACATGACATATACTTGAGAACTGTAGTTGTCCATTAATCTCTAGAAAGGCGGAAGGCAGTGAGGGAATGAAGGCTGGTAAAACATTTGGGGACAGCTTTGACAAGCAGCAGATTAAGTGCACCTTATATTGAAAAAAACGTCATTGCTATGGTTTGAACCCATCCATGGACACATCTGCAAGGAGTTTGTATATCTCCCCGTGCTTGCGTGGGTTTCCTCTCGGCACTCTGGTTTCCCCTACAATCTACTGATAGTTGTATGTGTCAAATAAATGTGCTTAGATTGTAAGCTTCTGGGGCAGCGCCTGATGTGAAGTATACATGTAAGTGCTATGGAATATGCTGGCGCTATATAAATCCATAATAATAATAATAATAATAATTATAATAATCATGTTCAACAAATACCTAACAATTAAAGGCAAGGCTACATATGAGTCTAACACGCTATTAATCTTTCCAGCCAGTTTGCTGAAGAAGTCGGTTATGCCCTAATGGAATCTACATTCCGTCATGCCACGCAGAATGGAACCAGCTCCATATCTGAAAAATTGTCGTTACGATGTCTGCTCCTGCTCCAATGGAAGGAATGTCTGTGCTCTGCCTTTTCGTCCTATGCTGCGGCTTGTTCCAGGAAAGGAATTTTAATTGACTGGCGAACACCTGAATTCTGTCGTAAGTGGTGGCGGTTTTTACTTTCTGAACCTTTTCTTGCTGTGGTATTAGCAGTGGAACAATAACGAGTTAAAGGTGGTCCAAAAATGACTTGGACAGGAATTCCTTTCCTGAGTGTTTTTGCAATTTACTTTCATTGTTTTTTTTTACATAGTTGAAGACCTTTTTATGTGTGATATGGTAGCAAGATCACCAGATCCCCTGCACTTCCTGCTTCCTGTTCTAACCATGTTCATATCCAGCTTCCCTGTGTCTCCTCCTCCTCCATTAAAAAAAAAAGCAAAAATGTACCACCAACAAACTACCTGCTTTGGGCTGTGCTGTCATCAATTCCCCCCACCCCCTTTAGTACTCCTTCAGTCGCTGTAACTCGATCTCTTCCTGGTTTCTTCTGCTTTCTCTCTCCTGCACTGAGCATGTGCCACCGCAGAGACTAGAAGGAGGAACTTATTACCGCAGATTCAGAACCTCCCACCTCCCTAACTTTCTGTGATTTCTTCAAATCTTGGGTTGTGCAGCATGCATGGTTCATTTTAAAAGTAGGAACCTGGCCTTTATTTAAAATCAAATTGTTTGGAGACTACAGTTCCCCTTTAATGTTTGTAATAGTTTAAGAGTTTTAAAGGACAAATAAAGCCCAAAACACACTATTTCAGAAGGAAGAGTAACCTTAATTTAAAAGCATTAATCTGTGTTTCACCTATTCTCAGCCCAGCAGATCAAAAATCAATGTTGGGATCATTTACTAGTCACGTGGGTTATCTAATACCAGTCACTGGGGGCTCATTTACTTGTCATTGTGGGCATTATTACTAGTCATGTGTAAAGCCCCTCCCACTTCTGGACAGACCACACCCCAGTCCGGACAATGCACCACCCACTTTCAATTATAAACCACACCCTTCCCGCAGCACGGCAAAGGGGCCAGCATTTGGATATTTTATCAGGTGCCAAAAAGTCTAGAGATGGCCCTGGGCAGCCCCCAAGTGCTGGTGATGTCACAGATCACAGTTGAGCAGGAAAAACACCTTATACTGCTGTAACTTTGTATAGACTGCATGGATACCACAGTTCCTCTTTAAGCCTTTCAGACATATGATTGTTGGTTCAAAGATTACCATCCTTCAGCCATCTGTATGTCTCAGTCATGCCATTAATCAAATGGTTCAAGAAGGTAGGAACCACTCCTCTGACATGGTAAGTGGGCATATCCCCCACAAAAGGAGAGGCTTCACAGTGTCAAAAGATTAAATTCAGTTTAGTGGCATTAAACTTTGGCCAGGGTGAAGCATTTTTTGGTAGTTCGAATGACAAATCAGCATTCTCTATTGTTTAGCACTGTAATTGCCCGTAATGGAACCCTGTAAAATTAAATAAATAGAATTATCATTTTATGGCCCAATCTCAAAGTGCACATCATTACAGCAATAAATAGAAAAAAATAAACACTTAACAAACAGAGAGTATTTCTACATGAAAGCTAAATAGCCACAGAATATTGAGGTTTTTAAAAAGGCAAAAAAAAGTACATTGTGGAATCAATGCTTTTTTTCTTTAGTTGACCATGATGCAATAGCGCCCTCTGCAGTTAACTTTGATATACTGCTTGGAAAATGTTTATTTTGCAAGTGGAATATTCCACAAAGAATCATTTACTTATAATGAGAAAGAAAGTCATGGTTACGACTTGAAGAAAAATACCATCAAGATAAAAGAACCATTTTCCCACGCTCTTCATTTCTAAGGGTAAATATAGAGATATTCTGCTGTAACCTTACAGGAAGTTACTGTAATCAGCCTCTAATAATATTTGCATTGATGCCGTGCAACTAAAGTGAAGTAAAATGAAACTTTGATTTCTTACCTGACTCTCTCTCACGAGACTTACTGCATTGCGGATCCCGGTCAGGCAGACATCAGGCAAGACCTGATGAAGGGGTGTTATAATACACCTCCGATACCGTGGGTTATTAAATATGGACCTACTGGTTTGTCTGTTTGCCTGTATCACTGAATAACACAATGCCCACTTTTGTTGTGACAATATCAATTCCATCTTAACCCTTTGTGTGACTTTAATGCCAACTATTAGTAATAAGTAGTCGTGCTAGAATGTCCCTGCAGCGTAAAGATTAGCTAAATGTCCAAACACAACACAAAATCTGCGCTAACCCACACGTCCCCGCTAAGGGGTTAATGTGACTTTCTTTTATTTTGCTTGTCGCTACTAAGCTGAGTACAGACGCGTGAGTGTGGTTGACACCAAAATGCACAGAACATTTGTTTGTGTATGGGCGGTTGGCCAACGTCATTAATACTCCACAGGACGGTACGACATGTGTGCATCTAGCTTTAGAGACCCTATTAAGCTAATTCAAATATTTCTTATCTTTTCAAAGCAATGTACGGCCCGGAAGGAAGGTTTATCAGCATGCGGGATCCTTGTAATCAGACAATGCAGATCTTTGTCCCATCCTGATGTTGACTGCACATTCTGTATGGAGGGATGTTACTGTCCACCGCCTCTACACCAATGAATACGGAGAGTGCGTCCTTAAATCAGAGTGTTCCTGTTATACGATGGGGAGCTTTTTTCAGCCCGCACGATATTTTTCCAATCATTACACCATGTGGTAGGTTATAGATCATTATTCCATTTAATTCAGATTCAACCATTTTAAGATAAATTGGTTGGCAACTCGTGCTGAAATTTTGGTCATTTGCTTTATGGCGACACAAAAGAGTCAATCCATTTGTGTGAACTGTCCCACGTCTGTAGATTTGCGTCCCATATCTGCAGGCCGGTCCCGAATACAAATGGTGGCTGCATGTGTTTAAAGCATAGTTCATATTGTATTTACAATAAACTCTAAATAAACAATAGCGAGAACCAAAGGGGCCCCATGTCCTTATATTCCTATGACGATATAGCCTCTTCCCAGAAAACCACTGTGGATGAAGCATGGATAGGGGCCCCATCATAGTTTGTAGGGGGGCCCAGTGACTCCTAGTTGGACACTGTTTGCTACACACCACAATACTTCCCGCACCTCAGTCACAAGGATTTAATTTAAAGGAGAACTATAGTGTGTATAAGTTTTTTAAAAACAGTTAAATGAAAAGTACCTGGGCAGGGAGGTAGGATTGGTACTTTCTACCTCCCAATCAATTCTATGTGGAGCGGCAGTATGAAGAAAACTGCATCTGCCAGGATTCCTAATGCTTCAGCACTGTCTTTAATACAGGAAGGCCCAGGCACTAACCTGGCAGATGAAAACTATCATCTCTGTAGCTCCTCAACTAACAATATTTGGAGAGGAAATAAGCAATCCTACTCCCTGCCCCAGGTACTTTACATTTTAAAAAGTAAATTTTACAATATAGGTTCCTATAAACTTTATACACACTATAGTCCTCCTTAATCTGAGACATGTCATGTGCTTTGAGTCCCATAGGAAGAAGGGGCTACTTACGTGTGTTTTTTTTATAGATTAAGATGAGGCAGTCATTTTTACAGTATAGTTGCCCTTTTAAAGCACTAGCAGTCACTGACACAACATTGTTTCCTTGCCCCAATCTCACGGATATTGACAGCTTAGTGTTTCTTACATTTAACCTTACACTTTTTTTAAAATGTAACCATCATTATAAAATTAGAAACCAGGTGTTAATATTGTTTTATGTAAGTTAATAGTAGTTTCTAAAATATAATCCTCCGAGTTCTCCCAAATAACGCTTGCACCAATCAGTCAGCCACTAGATGGGAGAGCCGTTTGTGTTAATTCATACCTTTGTTTGCATTAGGGACATTGATTATACCCTTTTTCCTTTTTTTATCCTGAACATCAAAATTTATTTGCTAAAAATCCTTACACATTAAAATAACTGGAATTCAGTCAAATGAAAACATTGGATGACAATACATAGGAAAGAGTCTTATGTCATAATTAGATCAGTGCTAAAATTTGACATTTGCTTTGCATCTTCATAAATAAGTGTTATGCCATCCCTATTTCTTTTCAAACACTCATGCCTTTTTTTGCTGCATTTTGATTGGTTACCCAGCATTGAGATCAAACCAAAATAAGTAATTTTTAAATATCTTGATTTGTTTTGCCTGTAAAACGCACCATTTCCTTTTTTAAACTCTTCTCATTCACTTTCCCCTGTTTAGTTACTGTGAAAATGACTATGCACTGCAGTCCAATGGTCCCGTGGCTATTCCCAGAATCCTCTTCAGCCAGCCACCCGCAGAGGTGATTGTCTTTCTTTCTCTCTTTTATCATGGAATAGAGTGAACAATGTTGTCTGAAACTGAGCCTTCTGGTGGGTTTAAATAGTGGTCTAATATAAACACATTTCATTTTTTCAATTAGAATAGATGATATAGATAGAGACACGCATAGGAATGTGAATCCTTCAGAATCAGCAAAACATAAGGGCGAGAAAACAACCTTTTCATTTTTTTTTTTTGCTTCATTCCAACCAATATGTTACCAGACCAGGAGCAAATCCCTTATAAGACTGAGAAAGTGATTTTCTTTGTGTCACCTCATAATCAGCTTTGTTTGCCGATTTGTTAATCAATCCTGTCTTAAGACCCTCGGCAGGGGTGCCCAGTGCACATGAAGCAAACTGAAACATTGGCTCAGGTCTCGCCCTGAGTGGAACACTTAAAAGTCGTCAGTTTTAAAAAAATTCCTTTCCTGCAATACTGCATTTGAGCACCAGTCATTGTTAAGTTACCGCTCAGTTCAACAACGTCTTTTTAGTCAGCCCACCAAACCTACCTCCACAAGCCATTTCGTTGTTCCCTTGATTAAGCACACCCGCTTCACGTGCTGCCCCCCACCTGTCTATGGCCGGCATTTAGAAGTTGTTTCAGGTGGCAAAATTAGCTAGGAACACCCCTGACCCTCTATTGGTTACAATAATGTTTGGAACCCACAAATGCATTGTTATGGTCATGGCAAATAGCGACCAGAGTAATCCTTGAGATCTATTGTTTTCAAGCACCTGCCAAATGTTCATGGGCAGTAAAAACAGGAAAATTCACCATGAAACCAAGTCGCAGCAAAACTTAGTCCATCCCTATTGCAGACTAGTGACGGCTACACAACTGCAAGAAATTCTCACACTGAAAAGGATTCTGGAGGTATTTTGCATATACAGTAACTTTGTCCCCCCCTTTAACCGAGTAACTGATCTGCCCTCTCTCTCTTTCTCTTCTGGGTGAATTACAACGGATCATGTCTGAATACTGAACTAGGATAGAGGAGGTAACTGCAGGGTTCTCTGACAGATTATAGTATGTATCTTTGATTAGGAATAACATGTGTTCAAATCAGCAGTTAATGGCCTGTTTGTCAAAATATGTTTTAGAATAATTCTATGTACACAAAAGAATGATTACGCTCTGCACAAGAGATTGTAGAAATCAGGCCAGTTCTCGCTCATTAGACTGCCAGAGTGAATTGTAATTGCATTTAGTTGCCAAACTGTTTTTCTCCCTTCTTATAATTTGCTTGCCAAAAGACTATAGACAGAGTCACAAGTATTTCTACACAATCAGTGTTTCCCCTGACATGCACTTGGATCTATACGGAGAACATGCATTTAGATGTTCAGATGTTCCATTAGGCTCGTACAGGTCATTAACCAAATTTTTGAATCAGACGCAATAAAGAGTTTGTCCACAGAGCGATGTAATAAACTGTTACAACAATTTGCCAAACATCTCGACTTCGGTTATCAGGAATTTTTCTTTTTTTTATAATTTTGTTTAAAAAAAAGTTTTTTCTGATTACAATGGCTTTCAAGAGTTTGACAAATAGGAAATTAGATTGCTGTTATTGGGTTCTAAGGTATTTTGATTGGACAAATTGGAAATTAATTTGCCATATACTACCTCGGTGTTTACATTGAGGCAGTGACTTACTGTTTGATTACATACATCTGAAGCATCAGGTTCAGCTGTTAATGTTCCCCAGGCAAATTGTTGTTTGCAATCAATTTGGATAGTATAGCGATTGCAAAATTTGGCTAAACAGACACGTCACCTATCTAGTGTAAATCTGTGACACACATTGATTGGTGCCCATGATCTGTGACAAGAATCGTGTCATAAAACGCTCATTCGTTGCCGTCACAAGCAAATTTGCAAAGCTTAAGGCTGGGTACACACATTAACGAACGGGACAATTTTTGTTGGATCCGATGGATTGCCCTTTTATCGTAAAGTGTGTACCGCAGTTCCGAGCGTTCACAGGCTGACGAACTTCATCCAAAACTTCCCTCACCCACAGCCGACCCCTGTAGTAATGTATAGGAAGTCGGCCGCAGCTCAAAGCATCTGTGCAGTCCTTAAACATTCTCCCTATGTTTTATATTGGGAGAATACTCGGGACTGTAGTGGAATATGTGCATCTTAAAAGATCTTTATGTGTGTGAAGCTGTATGAAGAATCGTGCTTTTACCTAACTTGTATTATTGTCATTAATATTATTATTTTCATGTACAGTAAAACGAGCATTGTTTGCAGACCACCATTTTTTAAAAAGATATATGTCTTGGAAATCCAAGGCCAAGGGATTGAATGTGCCAAAACTGCCAGAACTACGAACTGGAGTGTGTGAGCCATGGGTGTATATCTGTGTGCACTTGCCCAACGAATGTTAAAATATTAACAGCATTGAATGCTTAGATTGTAAGCTCTCTTCGGGTCAGGGCCTGATGTGAATGTATAATGTATTGTAAAGCGCCACGGAATATGCTGCACTAATAAATCCACAATATATAATATGATAAAATATAATATATTGGTTACCCTTTGTACAATATTATCCTATGACGATGCACTGAGAGGATTATTCTCTTAGACTATTGTATCATTTTTATACTTGATTGTAATTGTATTGTGGATACATACATTAATTTGTTGTTTTGTTTGTCCACCTTGGGAAATAAGGGAATGGAAAAGTCAAAGTTTTCTTTGCATAACAAACTGGATACAAATTTTTTTAAAATAAAACATTAAAAATCCACTAGAGGGCACTCACACCAGTGTTAACGCTGCCTGTGTTTTTGAGCTAATCCACTATGGCACTCACATCAGCGCTAACGCTGCCTGTTGTTTTTAGACTAATCCAGTAGAGGGTGCTCTCACACCAGTTCCAACGCTGCCTGTTTGTTTTAGCTATCCACTAGAGGGCGCTACCACCAGCGCTAACACTGCCTGTTTGTTTTAGCTAATCCACTAGAGGGCGCTCACACCAGTGTTGACAATGCCTGTTTTTTTTTCTTAGCTAATCCTGTAGAGGGCTCCACACTAGGGTTAAACGTGCCTGCTTGTTTTAGCTAATCCGCCAGAGGGCGCTCACACCAGTGTTATGCTGCCTGTTTATTTAGCTAATCACACTAGAGGGCGATCACACCAGCGTTAACACTGCCTGTTTTGTTTTTACTAATTCACTAGTAGGTGCTCTCACACCCAGTGTTAATGCTGCCTGTTTGTTTAGCTAACCCACTAAGGAGCTCACACCAGCGTACATGGTGCCCTGCCTGTTTTGTTTTACTACCCACTAGAGGCAGCTCCACCACGTACATGGTCCTGTTTGTTTTAGCTAACCCCTAGAGGGAGCTCACACCAGCGTACATGCTGCTGGTTGTGTTTACTACCCACTAGAGGAGCTCACACCAGCGTACATGCTGTCTGCTTGTTTTTGCTAACACCACGAGAGGGCTCACACCCCGTACATGCTGTCTGTTTTGCTTTAGCTAACCCACTAGAGGAGCTCACACCAGCGTAACATGCTGTCTGGTTGTTTTAGCTCTACCCCACTAGAGGGAGCTCACACCAGCGTACATGCTGCTGTTTTGTTTTAGCTAACCCACTAGAGGAGCCACACCAGCGTACATGCTGCCTGTTTGTTTTAGCTAACCCACCTAAGCTCTCACCCAGCGTACATGCTGCCTGTTTGTTTGTGCTACCCACTAGAGAGCTCCACAGCGTACATGCTGCCTGTTTGTTTTAGCTACCCCCTAGAGGAGCCACAACCAGCGTACATGTGCCTGTTTGTTTTAGCTAACCCCTAAGGGAGCTCCACACCAGCGTACATGCTGTCTGCTTGTTTAGCTAACCCCTAGAGGGAGCTCACACCAGCGTACATGCTGTCTGTTGTTTTAGCTAACCCACGAGAGGAGCTCACACCCAGCGTACATGCTGTCCTGTTTGTTTTAGCTAACCCCTAGGGGAGCCACACCAGCGTACATGATGTCTGTTTGTTTTACTAACCACACTAGAGGGAGCTCAAACCAGCGTACATGCTGTCTCCTGTTTAGACTAACCCCCTAAGGGAGCTCACACCAGCGTACATGCGTCTGTTTGTTTTAGTAAACCTAATCACCACTGAGGAGCTCACACCAGCGTACATGATTCTGCTGTTTTAGCTAACCCACTAGAGGGAGCTCACACCAGCGTACAGCTGTCTGTTTTGTTAGCTAACCCACTAGAGGGAGCTCACACCAGCGTACATATTGTCTGTTTGTTTTAGCTAACCCCTAGAGGGAGCTCACACCACGTACATGCTGCCTGTTTGTTTTAGCTAACCCACTGAGGGAGCTCACACCAGCGTACATGCTGCCTGTTTGTTTTAGCTAACCCACTAAGGACTCACACCAGCTTACATGCTGTCGCTTGTTTTGCAACCCACTAGAGGGCTCACACCACGTACATGCCGTTCTGTTTGTTTTAGCTAACCCACTAGAGGACTCACACAGCTTACATGCTGTCTGTTTGTTGTTATGCTACCCGCCACTAGAGGGGAGCTCACACAAGCATACATGCTGTCTGTTTGTTTTATAGCTAACCCACTAGAGGGAGCTCACACCAGTCGTACATGCTGCCTGTTTTTGTTTTAGCTAACCCACTAGAGGGAGCTCACACCAGCGTACATGCTGCCTGTTTGTTTTTAGCTAACCCACTAGAGGGACCACACCAGCACCGTACTGCTGCCTGTTTTGTTTTAACTACCCCACGAGGGAGCTCAACACCAGCGTACATGTGTCTCTGTTTTGTTTGCTAACCCACTAGAGGGAGCCACAACCAGCGACATGCTGTCTGTTTGTTTTAGCTAACCCACTAGAGGGAGCTCACACCCAGCGTACATGCTGTCTGTTTTTTTAGCTAACCCACTAGAGGGGCCACAACCAGGGTTGACAATGCCTGTTTTTTTTTCTTAGCTAATCCTGTAGAGGGCGCTCACACCTAGGGTAACAGTGCCTGCTTGTTCTTAGCTAATCCTCCAGAGGCGCGCACACCAGTGTTAATGCTGCCTGTGTATTTAGCTAATCAACTAGAGGGGATCACCAACCAGCGTTAACACTGGGTGCCTGTTGTTGTTACAATTCACTAGTAGGTGCTCTCACACCCAGTGTTAATGCTGCCTGTTTGTTTTAGCTAACCCCCTAGAGGGAGCTCACACCAGCGTACACGGTGCCCTGTTTTGTTTTAGCTAACCCACTAGAGGAGTCACACCACCGTACATGTGGCCTGTTTTTTTAGCTAACCCACTAGGGGAGCTCACACCAGCGTACATGCTGCCTGTTTGTTTTAGCTAACCCACTAGAGGGAGCTCACACCACGTACATGCTGTCTGCTTGTTTTAGCTAACCCACTAGAGGAGCTCACACCAGCGTACATGCTGTCTTTTTCTTTAGCTAACCCACTAGAGGGAGCTCACACCAGCGTACATGCTGTCTGTTTGTTTAGCTAACCCACTAAGGGGGAGCTCACACCAGCGTACATGCTGTCGGTTTGCTTTAGCTACCCCTAGAGGGAGCTCACACCAGCGTACATGCTGTCGTGTTTGTTTTTTTAGCTAACCCACTAAGGGAGTCACACACACCAGCGTACATGCGTCTGTTTTGTTTTAGCTAACCCACTAGAGGAGCTCACACCAGCGTACATGCTGCCTGTTTTGTTTAGCTAACCCCCTAGAGGGATCTCCCACCAGCTGCCATCTGCCTGTGTTGTTTTAGCTAACCCACTAGAGGGAGCTCACACCAGCGTACATCTGCCTTTTTGTTTTAGCTACCCCTAAGGGAGCTCACACCAGCGTACATGCTGCCTGTTTGTTTTAGCTAACCCACTAGAGGGAGCTCACACCAGCGTACATGCTGTCTGTTTGTTTTAGCTATAACCCACTAAGGGAGCTCACACCAGCGTACATGCATCCTGTTTTTTTTAGCTAAACCCACTAGAGGAGCTCACACCAGCGTACATGCTTCCTTTTGTTTTTTAGCTAACCCACTAGAGGGGAGCTCACACCCAGTCTTACGATAGCTGCTGTTGTGGTTTTAGCTAACCACACTAGAGGGAGCTCACAACCCAGCGACATGCTGCCCTGTTTGTTTTAGCTAACCCACTAGAGGGAGCTCACACCACGTACATGCTGCCTGTTTGTTTTAAGCTAACCCACTAGAGGGAGCTCACACCCCAGCTTTCATGCTGTCCTGTTCTTTTAGCTAACCCACTAGAGGGAGCTCAACAGCCGGTACATGCTGCCGTTTGTTTAGCTAACCCACTATAGGGAACTCACACCAGCGTACATCTGCCCTGTTGGTTTTCGCTAACCCACTAGAGGGAGCTCACACCACGTACGCTGTCTGCTTGTTTTAGCTAACCCCCTGAGGGACCTCACACCAGCGTACATGCTGTCTGTTTGTTTTAGCAACCCACTAGAGGGAGCTCACACCATCGTACATGATGTCTGTTTGTTTTGCTAACCCACTAGAGGGAGCTCACACCAGCGTACATGCTGTCTGCTTGTTTTAGCTAACCCACTAGAGGGGCTCACAACACCAGCGTAACATGCTGTCCTGTTTGTTTAGCTAACCCACTAGAGGGAGCTCACACCAGCGACATGATGTCTGCTTGTTTTAGCTAACCCACTAGAGGGAGCTCACACCGAGCGTACATGCTGCTGTTTGTTTTAGCTAACCCACTAGAGGGAGCTCACACCAGCGTACATGATGTCT
>CM033471.1:28201074-28221074 GCA_019447015.1 Hymenochirus boettgeri | reverse complement strand
CATATGTACTACATGCTTTTCTGTTTAGTCCACTGTCTTGAGTTGAGACCTGGTCACTTCTATGAACCCCATAGCACTTAAAGCTTCACCCTTAAATGGGATGCCTACCCTTAAAGCGCATGTCCACCCCAAAACTAAATTTAACCCACGCTGGCCCCACTGCGTAGTGTAATCCTTACCTTACTCGTCTGGTCGTGCTGCAGCGTCTAGTGAAAGTCCATAAGGAGGAGTCCAGTGAAGAGGAGCAGCCGTGTGTCATAAGTTTCTGCCCCTTCTCTGTCCTCCTGGAGGACCCTGGCATGCGCAGGGGAGCCCTCCCCCTCCTCCCTCCCTCCATCCCTCGTCCCTGCAGTATATTGATAGGGTATGTCCACCCCCAACTAAATTTTGATATTTTGCAGGGAATTGCTATAAACCTCAATCTCGCGAGGTTATAGCACTCACAGCTGCCCACAAATGTACTTACCAGCCTTCGTTCCCCCGCTGCCTTCTACTTAACTCCCGTGTCTTTTCCGTGCATGGAAGTCAGAGCAGGGGCTTCTCTGCATTCCTTCGACTTTCTCATTATGCCTGCAGCCGCATCTGTTACTCCATTCCCGGAAGTAACATTAGGCTGTGGCCGTGAAACAAAGCCCAGTAAGTATGTTTCCTGGCACTTTTTACAGTTTAACATGAGGTTGTGGGGGTGGGGTTCCTACACTAAGGGAAAACTTAATTTTGAGGTGGACACACCCTTTAAAGAACACTAAACTGGTATTTTAACTGCATATTATGTGTTTCTATTATTCACAGGGAGGTGAGAACGCTTATTCCCACCTCCCTGTGAGTAATAGAATGCCCGGGGGACACTGCGACTTACCTTACAGCCGTGCTACCCGATCGCGCCCCATCTTTTGTATTGGCACGCATGCTCCAAAGATAGGCACTTGGTCGGGGCAGCGCGGCTGTCAGTGCAGAAGAACTGCGGGTGAGGTAATGTCCCAGTGTCCCCCGGGCGTTCTATTACTCACAGGGAGGAGGGAATAAGCGTTCTCACCTCTCTGTGATAATAGAAACATATGGAATGTAGTTAAAATACCAGTTTAGTTTTTTTTTTAAAACAAAAAAATGGATCAATTGTCAGGTACCAGCCCCCAACCCCAACTGTATATTTTTAACTTTATTTACACATCTGTGGCCCACAGACGGCCCCAAAGTTCCCCACAACTAACACCTATGGCTTTCCCTTTATATATCTACCTGCAGAGCACCGAGACTTACCACTGTGTGTAGCTGCATATAAAACTCTATTTTAATTGTGACACACACTCATTTATTTACCCAAAGGTAAATACCAGTGCAATTAAAATAGAGTTTTATATGCAGCTACACACGGTGGTAGTCTCGGTGCTCGGCAGGTAGATATATAAAGGGAAGCCATAGGTGTTATTTGTGGGGAACTTTGGGGCCTGTCTGTGGGCCACAGATGTAATATATAGAATCAGGTAATTGTCCCCAGCACCACCTCATATAGAGGTTTGCCACCTATTAATGTGTTTTTGGTTCACACTGATTCAATTAATCTAATTTTTAACTTCATTACCTGCTTACTAACCAATCAAGGCTGTGACAATTGACATCACAGCCAATAATTGACTGCTGTATTACCTGCTGCCTCCTTCGCACATGCTCAAGCTATAAAAAGCTCATTGAGCGAGAGAAGAGCAAGATACCTTTACCAAAAAGGAATAAACTCACCATTGTATATCTGGTTATAAATCCATGTAATAAACAGCTGGCAAAAATAGCAGTTGGGGTTGGGGACAGATAACTGTCAAGTCACCAGTTTTTTGTTTAAAAGTATAATAACCCTTTTAAGTCTCCGACTGTGCAAGTTAACAAATTAAAGTTAGAACATGTAGGGCATAGTCAGTTTGCAGGCATTTTCTTCTCTGTCCACCCAAATAATAGTATTGTGTGAGTGTGACATACCTGCAGTAAAATGTTCATCAATGCCAGATAATTTAATTATAATCATGACACCTAGAGATGGGATCCGGGTCCGGGAAATCCTAATGATCCGTCTGAATGCGGACGGATAGCCCGATTTCGGGACTTGGAGCCTATTTTCTATAATTATTAAACGTTCTAAATATATATAATATCGAAAATAGCCTCAAACATTCGATAATAATCGAAAATTTGTTCCGTTTTCGGATCTTCGGGAATTTCCCTAGATCCGGGAATCCGAAATGGAATGAAACTGGTGAGTTACGGCTATCCTCTAATGCCGACCAACTGATATCTCCGTCTATTGGCTGGTCCATAAAATCTTAATTGTTTTTTGCCCAGCTGCAACTAATGGCGGTCACCTGTTTGTCCAGATCCGACACGCTGGTAAATCACGGCCAATTGTGCAGTCTTCTATGGATTGCATGATTGCCCCCGAAAACTGTCAGCTGCAGCTACTTTTGCCGGGGATGACAGTGATTTGCCTTGGCCAACCACTGGCAAGTGGTGAACGGTCAGCCGGACAGAGATCTTACTGTGTGTACCCAGCCTAGAGGAGCAATTATCTCAAAATGAATCTCTAAATACATGCAAGAATGTATCTTAACCTGTGGTTATAACAATGTGTATACTGAGATACTGTTCCACCCTGGGATATCTCTGGCAACCTTTTCATCTGTCAACTCAACACTGGAAAAAACACACCAAGAAAAGCCAACCGAAGTTGAATTAGATATCATGCCCTGTTTCCTATTGGCACGGTAAGTTACAAATACTGGAATTGAACTGTAATAACCCTTTATCAGCACAAACTTGGAAAGATCCAAACTGGTCTTTTTCAAAATGGGGTATAAGGGACTAACCATTGGTCAATTCTCCAATCCCTTTAATGGCTTTTTTTGTAACTAACCAATGAACTTTTACTATACCTATACTAGTTCTAGTAACTATAGTAGTAACAAGATAATGACTGGCTGCAAAGAGAATAATGTAATATACACACTTTTAAAGGAGAACAAATCCCTAAGCTACAGTTACCACCAGGTCTTGGTAATGTTCACATGCACCAACACTATAAAGTGTAATCCATACATAGCACAGGGGTAATTTAGAGAAGAGTAGAGATTTGGGTTGCTGAATATTATATAGCCCTCTAAGTTTCCTTTAAAAGCCAGCATATGCCTTATTTAGACTGTATCTCATTACAGTCTCCTACCGCTATCAGTGCTTGTTGGCATGAATATTGTTGGCCCATTATTGACAGCACAACAAATAATTTGAATTAGATTTTCTTCTGTCGTCTTGTCTTGTAACTGATGCATCGTGGCAGTGATGCCAAACAAGATTTCTGCAGCCCGTGCAGACCCATTGGTGGCATGGCAAGGGTGTGGTGGGAGCATAACTAATGGATCAGGGACAGGGCTACACCCATGGCACGGTCATTGCCTGGAGTGATGCCTCCAGCATTGGCCAGGTTGGGGCCCCCTGCATTATGGGTTTATAGTGAAATAACAGACTTATTAAAATGAAGAATTGGGGGGGAATTGTATTGCCACATTGTCATGGACGTGTGTGGTCCTAAAATCGATTTATTGCAATAAACATCAATAGTTTTTATTGAACACGTTAAATATAAATCTATCAACATGATTTGTGTATGACTATTGGCTACTACCTTGTCTATTGGGGCCGGAAAGGTTTCTTTATTGTGCTCATTAACCTAGAACTTTTCTCTATAATCTACTTACATGGACACCAAAGACAAATAACATCCATACGGACTTGTTCTACCTAGACAAGAAGGTAACTGTGTCTATCTCAGGCTCCCCATACACTTTATTTTTTTCATCCTTTACTTTATAGAGATCTTGTAGACCCTTTATGGCTTTAGATTTCCTTCGACCGCTGTTTATTTACTATGTACCATAATATTAATAGTTTATAAAGAAATCTACTTTTATTTTTTTACTAGTATTATTTTATATTTCTTATTTTTTCAGTACATGTCAAAACGGCCATTGGAGTGCAGCCAGGAAGATTGCCCTGGTAAGCCAAATCCATTGTATTATTACTGCTGTACAACTGTGATAGGTCGGTTCTGAATGAGACAGTGAGTGATTTGAGTGTGGCACCAGAACACTCTTCACTATACTCAGTGTAGCACTCGCTATACTGACGGAGACCAATGGAATCTGAGCTTAATTACTCTTTTTGGACCTCGTGTTTTAATCTGATTTTATTCCCTGTGATCTATTTAGTCCTGCTTAAAATGTGGGGGTGTAAATCACTTTTTCATTGATATGTCCATCCACAGTCTGTTTTTTTGACTGAGTCTCTCAGTTTTCTTTGTCTGATTATTGAGGTAGTTTGAACCGACCTAGGAATATAGACATGGGACACCAGGCATCACCACCATAAAGGTGTTTGATGTATTATTTAATGTTGTAAGGTATCACCATATCCTACAGTACTCATCCTGTATGCTACTGATACGGCTACAACCATTTTATCTTTTTCTTCAGGCGAGTGCTTTGTCACTGGACAGTCCCATTTCAAGAGCTTTGATAATAAACATTTCACCTTTAGTGGTATCTGCCAGTATTTACTTGCTACGGACACAATGGACATTCCTTTTCTGTTTCCATGGAAACTGCTCAGGTATCATTTCTTAAACTTCCTTTTAATGTTTTTTAGTGTGACTAGGCCCATGCAGATGGCAAATCTTGCTTTGACGGAACATCCAAGGGCCGACCGTTGGCTGAGTGTTCCACATTCCAACAAAGGATCTCAAGTGTATTGACGCTCTCTGGGTGGTTGCTCGATGATCCAGGAGCAAAATTCAATGTCTGTATTAGACTTAAGGTGCAAACGCAACTACTAGGAAATCCCAATTTATCTCCCAGGATCAGATTTATCATTAAGCACTTGAGTATATACATTTATACATATGCATTATATACATATAAGTATTCCGTATACTTAGTTCCTAAGCAAACCGTTGACACTCAAGGTGGAAATTCCAGCTTAGCATGACTAAAAGGGTGGTAAAATTAGGCTGAGGTTCCTGTGTATCCTATTAAAGAGTTGAAGCAAACCAAAATACTACATTTGTATAAAATATAATAAGATGCTATAAGAAGAAAATAAAAGGTTCTTATAGTGTCTATCCAGATACTTGCCTTTCCGTTTTACCCAAAAAGATGTATATCACATGATCTAAAAGATTTTCCTTATGTGATGTCCACAGTGTGCGGATGATGTTGATGCTGTATGTACCCGTTCTGTGTCTGTCCGTCTCCTTGAAATGCAAAACTGACACTTAAATTCAAGCATGGCGGCAGTATCCTTAGATGACAAGATATTCTTCTGCCTCTGGTCCAAGGTAACGGCTTAGCAAATATTGCGGCTTTAAGAAATTATTAAAATGACTGTGACATTTTTGGACTTTAACACTTAGACAAAGGTTGGCATGTGGTATGATGATTGGGCATTTAGTGGAAACATGCACATTCCATAAGCTAGCTGTCAATATTTTTGCTGGACAGTCAATGTTTTTGGGCAGAAAAAATAGTATCGCTTGTTGGGAAAGAAACTTGGCGTGGGTGGGTCAGGGTTTGGCTGTGGATAAAGGGATGGAAGTTGAGTGGAACAGGAGTGTGGCCAAGAAATTCAGAGTTTCAAACCATGAATGTTGGGTGGTTTGAAGGTTGCCAGCCATATTGCACCCTTTGTTATCAACTTCAAGTCAATAATTTATTTTTTTACTACAGGGCATTACTTATAAATATCCTCCAAATAAAAAAATCAAGTGATGTTAATATATGTCAAAAACCTATGAAGGCTCTAGTTAGATGGGAAGTTTGATAAATCTGCTAATATCGATCACAGGGTTCCTGTATGTTGTTTGTGTCTAAGCGTGAAACATTCTATGAATTCTGCTAAAATAAATCTTGAATCGGCCAACGTGGCCAGGCCCCTTTCCAGACTCCCACTCTAATAATGATGACACAGTTAGAAAATGCTTAAACAGAGAAGAGAAGTTTATTACTAAAGATAGGATCCTGGTCTTTCTGGAATTCGAACATTCCGTCGGGACCAAGCTGACAGTTCGGATTTTGAAATTCCAATCGTATTTTCGAGGGTTACAGAATGTCCATTGTTATTTTGGTAACTTTTGATAACCCTCCAAATACGACTGGAAACTCAAACATATTTTCCGATCATATTTACGAGGGTTACTGAAATAACCCAGTACATTCGTAACCCTCGAAAATACATTCAGAACCCTCAAAAGTACGTTCCGTTTTCAACTTTGCATTATTTCCGAGATCCGTAAATCCAAAACGGAATAAAAATTAGGAGTGTCGAACATCTCTATTTATTACAATGCGCTTACACAGAATAAAATAAATTCTATGACACGAGAATTCTGAATCTTTAAAGGGCAGGTCCACCCCGAAATTTAACTTTTGATATGTGTAGGGCATCCTCCCCCACCCCAACCGCATTAATATAATTGTTAGAAATCCCCCCCGATCTTACTTACCTGCCCCCTCCTCTCTCCGCTGCAGTGTTCAGGCCCTCTGCTTGCATGGAATTGAAAGCAGGGGGCGGGACCGGCAGCCGCGTCCGTGATTGGCTGAGAGGCAGGGAGGGCTGCACTGAGCATGCCTCAACCTTGATGAGGTTGAGGAAGTCTCAGGCACAGCATGTCACCACTGCCCTACACAGCAGTTTCCTGGACTTTGAGGGGCACAGCAGGGGAACTATTTTGAGCAGGATGTAAGGTAGGATTTTTTTAAACTACTTGTTGTGGCCAGTAGGGTTAAATTTTAGTTTTGGGGGGGACATGTCCCTTTAAGGAAGTTACATTGGTTTATAAGACATTAATCTCATTATCATCTCATTATCATTACGTTATAGAATACTTCTATTGGTTACATTAAATGGTACTTCAATACTCATATTTTTGATTGGTTGTTAATTCCAAGGGTAAATGTCATATTACTGGTAAATCCCACCTTCCCAAGATTAATCCCTTCCACCTTTCACTTACTTAGCGGACATACTCAATTGTTGAGTAATAGGCTCAAGACTAAGTGCTACAGCTAAGTACATGGGGCTAAAATGTGTTAAATATATATTTATATCCTTATTTAAAGTTGATGGTGCCATTCATTTTTGATCCTTTGTAAATGGGGCTACATTATGGAGATACCATGTGATGTTTCCAACTATAACTGCAGATATTACTACAGAGAAGGAATGGTCTATGCACAGTAGGTTACACCTACATACATACATAACTTAAATAATGCTTTTTTAGGCCTCCTTCGAATCCAGACCACTGTAACGCCATCTGTCCGTCTTACATACAAAGAGATGTCCAGTTAGATTGGATGCCATGGAAAACTGCTGATTAAGGTAATTACTTCCACATGGACAAACTTTATATTTGCTTGTTTTTTTAAACCTACTGATGTTGCTTTTCCTTCCTGGTGTCCCCAATTCTAGCTGTCACCAGTGTACACTGGATTAGTCAGCGGCCTTTGTGGAATTACAACGGAAATCAGGCGATGACTTTCTAACACCCTCTGGTCTTATAGAAACAATGTTGAGACTTTGGAAATTCTTGGAAACTGAACGGGGACTGTACTGACTTGATTAAACAAGACCGGATCCATGTCATCTCAACCCAAAACGAGGTCATCTTTTGTTTTTAGAGATTTAATAAAACAAGTTCCTTATCTTCTCCTCTCCAGAATAGAGATGTCCGAACTTCGCAAAATCCGGTCCGCTCGGATCGCGAATTTTCGGAAAATTCGAAAATTCGAAAAACCGCAACGGACCCGTTTAAAATTAAAAATGTTCTCGAAATTACGAGATTTACGCATTTTCGAAATTTCGAAGTTCGGAAGGCGGAAAATCCGAAAAATCCGCCGTTCGCGAACGGGATAATCCGCGGCGGATCCGGGTTCAGATCCGCGAACCGGCCATCCCTACTCCAGAAGAATTGTTTTTTAGAGACAGTGGTCTTTGCCGAGTTTATGTACTGCCGCACATGACATATACTTGAGAACTGTAGTTGTCCATTAATCTCTAGAAAGGCGGAAGGCAGTGAGGGAATGAAGGCTGGTAAAAACATTTGGGGACAGCTTTGACAAGCAGCAGATTAAGTGCACCTTATATTGAAAAAAACGTCATTGCTATGGTTTGAACCCATCCATGGACACATCTGCAAGGAGTTTGTATATCTCCCCGTGCTTGCGTGGGTTTCCTCTCGGCACTCTGGTTTCCCCTACAATCTACTGATAGTTGTATGTGTCAAATAATGTGCTTAGATTGTAAGCTTCTGGGGCAGCGCCTGAATGTGAAGTATACATGTAAGTGCTATGGAATATGCTGGCGCTATATAAATCCATAATAATAATAATAATAATAATTATAATAATCTGTTCAACAAATACCTAACAATTAAAGGCAAGGCTACATATGAGTCTAACACGCTATTAATCTTTCAGCCAGTTTGCTGAAGAAGTCGGTTATGCCCTAATGGAATCTACATTCCGTCATGCCACGCAGAATGGAACCAGCTCCATATCTGAAAAATTGTCGTTACGATGTCTGCTCCTGCTCCAATGGAAGGAATGTCTGTGCTCTGCCTTTTCGTCCTATGCTGCGGCTTGTTCCAGGAAAGGAATTTTAATTGACTGGCGAACACCTGAATTCTGTCGTAAGTGGTGGCGGTTTTTACTTTCTGAACCTTTTCTTGCTGTGGTATTAGCAGTGGAACAATAACGAGTTAAAGGTGGTCCAAAAATGACTTGGACAGGAATTCTTTCCTGAGTGTTTTTGCAATTTACTTTCATTGTTTTTTTTTACATAGTTGAAGACCTTTTTATGTGTGATATGGTAGCAAGATCACCAGATCCCCTGCACTCCTGCTTCCTGTTCTAACCATGTTCATATCCAGCTTCCCTGTGTCTCCTCCTCCTCCATTAAAAAAAAAAGCAAAAATGTCACCACCAACAAACTACCTGCTTTGGGCTGTGCTGTCATCAATTCCCCCCACCCCCTTTAGTACTCCTTCAGTCGCTGTAACTCGATCTCTTCCTGGTTTCTTCTGCTTTCTCTTCTCTGCACTGAGCATGTGCCACCGCAGAACTAGAAGGAGGAACTTATTACCGCAGATTCAGAACCTCCCACCTCCTAACTTTCTGTGATTTCTTCAAATCTTGGGTTGTGCACATGATGGTTCATTTTAAAAGTAGGAACCTGGCCTTTATTTAAAATCAAATTGTTTGGAGACTACAGTTCCCCTTTAATGTTTGTAATAGTTTAAGAGTTTTAAAGGACAAATAAAGCCCAAAACACCTATTTCAGAAGGAAGAGTAACCTTAATTTAAAAGCATTAATCTGTGTTTCACCTATTCTCAGCCCAGCAGATCAAAAATCAATGTTGGGATCATTTACTAGTCACGTGGGTTATCTAATACCAGTCACTGGGGGCTCATTTACTTGTCATTGTGGGCATTATTACTAGTCATGTGTAAAGCCCCTCCCACTTCTGGACAGACCACACCCCAGTCCGGACAATGCACCACCCACTTTCAATTATAAACCACACCCTTCCCGCAGCACGGCAAAGGGGCCAGCATTTGGATATTTTATCAGGTGCCAAAAAGTCTAGAGATGGCCCTGGGCAGCCCCCAAGTGCTGGTGATGTCACAGATCACAGTTGAGCAGGAAAAACACCTTATACTGCTGTAACTTTGTATAGACTGCATGGATACCACAGTTCCTCTTTAAGCCTTTCAGACATATGATTGTTGGTTCAAAGATTACCATCCTTCAGCCATCTGTATGTCTCAGTCATGCCATTAATCAAATGGTTCAAGAAGGTAGGAACCACTCCTCTGACATGGTAAGTGGGCATATCCCCCACAAAAGGAGAGGCTTCACAGTGTCAAAAGATTAAATTCAGTTTAGGTGGCATTAAACTTTGGCCAGGGTGAAGCCATTTTTTGGTAGTTCGAATGACAAATCAGCATTCTCTATTGTTTAGCACTGTAATTGCCCGTAATGGAACCCTGTAAAATTAAATAAATAGAATTATCATTTTATGGCCCAATCTCAAAGTGCACATCATTACAGCAATAAATAGAAAAAAATAAACCTTAACAAACAGAGAGTATTTCTACATGAAAGCTAAATAGCCACAGAATATTGAGGTTTTTAAAAAGGCAAAAAAAAGTACATTGTGGAATCAATGCTTTTTTTCTTTAGTTGACCATGATGCAATAGCGCCCTCTGCAGTTAACTTTGATATACTGCTTGGAAAATGTTTATTTTGCAAGTGGAATATTCCACAAAGAATCATTTACTTATAATGAGAAAGAAAGTCATGGTTACGACTTGAAGAAAAATACCATCAAGATAAAGAGAACCATTTTCCCACGCTCTTCATTTCTAAGGGTAAATATAGAGATTATTCTGCTGTAACCTTACAGGAAGTTACTGCTAATCAGCCTCTAATAATATTTGCATTGATGCCGTGCAACTAAAGTGAAGTAAAATGAAACTTTGATTTTCTTACCTGACTCTCTCTCACGAGACTTACTGCATTGCGATCCCGGTCAGGCAGACATCAGGCAAGACCTGATGAAGGGGTGTTATAATACACCTCCGATACCGTGGGTTATTAAATATGGACCTACTGGTTTGTCTGTTTGCCTGTATCACTGAATAACACAATGCCCACTTTTGTTGTGACAATATCAATTCCATCTTACCCTTTGTGTGACTTTAATGCCAACTATTAGTAATAAGTAGTCGTGCTAGAATGTCCCCTGCAGCGTAAAGATTAGCTAAATGTCCAAACACAACACAAAATCTGCGCTAACCCACCACGTCCCCGCTAAGGGGTTAATGTGACTTTCTTTTATTTTGCTTGTCGCTACTAAAGCTGAGTACAGACGCGTGAGTGTGGTTGACACCAAAATGCACAGAACATTTGTTTGTGTTATGGGCGGTTGGCCAACGTCATTAATACTCCACAGGACGGTACGACATGTGTGCATCTAGCTTTAGAGACCCTATTAAGCTAATTCAAATATTTCTTATCTTTTCAAAGCAATGTACGGCCCGAAGGAAGGTTTATCAGCATTGCGGGAGTCCTTGTAATCAGACAATGCAGATCTTTGTCCCATCCTGATGTTGACTGCACAATTCTGTATGGAGGGATGTTACTGTCCACCGCCTCTACACCAATGAATACGGAGAGTGCGTCCTTAAATCAGAGTGTTCCTGTTATACGATGGGGAGCTTTTTTCAGCCCGCACGATATTTTTCCAATCATTACACCATGTGGTAGGTTATAGATCATTATTCCATTTAATTCAGATTCAACCATTTTAAGATAAATTGGTTGGCAACTCGTGCTGAAATTTTGGTCATTTGCTTTATGGCGACACAAAAGAGTCAATCCATTTGTGTGAACTGTCCCACGTCTGTAGATTTGCGTCCCATATCTGCAGGCCGGTCCCGAATACAAATGGTGGCTGCATGTGTTTAAAGCATAGTTCATATTGTATTTACAATAAACTCTAAATAAACAATAGCGAGAACCAAAGGGGCCCCATGTCCTTATTATTCCTTGACAGATATAGCCTCTTCCCAGAAAACCACTGTGGATGAAGCATGGATAGGGGCCCCATCATAGTTTGTAGGGGGGCCCAGTGACTCCTAGTTAGGACACTGTTTGCCTACACACCACAATACTTCCCGCACCTCAGATCACAACAGGATTTAATTTAAAGGAGAACTATAGTGTGTATAAAGTTTTTTTAAAAACAGTTAAATGAAAAGTACCTGGGCAGGGAGGTAGGATTGGTACTTTCTACCTCCCAATCAATTCTATGTGGAGCGGCAGTATGAAGAAAACTGCATCTGCCAGGATTCCTAATGCTTCAGCACTGTCTTTAATACAGGAAGGCCCAGGCACTAACCTGGCAGATGAAAACTATCATCTCTGTAGCTCCTCAACTAACAATATTTGGAGAGGAAATAAGCAATCCTACTCCCTGCCCCAGGTACTTTACATTTTAAAAAGTAAATTTTACAATATAGGTTCCTATAAACTTTATACACACTATAGTCCTCCTTAATCTGAGACATGTCATGTGCTTTGAGTCCCATAGGAAGAAGGGGCTACTTACGTGTGTTTTTTTTATAGATTAAGATGAGGCAGTCATTTTTACAGTATAGTTGCCCTTTTAAAGCACTAGCAGTCACTGACACAACATTGTTTCCTTGCCCCAATCTCACGAGATATTGACAGCTTAGTGTTTCTTACATTTAACCTTACACTTTTTTTAAAATGTAACACATCATTATAAAATTAGAAACCAGGTGTTAATATTGTTTTATGTAATTAATAGTAGTTTCTAAAATATAATCCTCCGAGTTCTCCCAAATAACGCTTCACCAATCAGTCAGCCACTAGATGGGGAAGAGCCGTTTGTGTTAATTCATACCTTTGTTTGCATTAGGGACATTGATTATACCCTTTTTCCTTTTTTTATCCTGAACATCAAAATTTATTTGCTAAAAATCCTTACACATATTAAAATAACTGGAATTCAGTCAAATGAAAAACAATTGGATGACAATACATAGGAAAGAGTCTTATGTCAATAATTAGATCAGCTAAAATTTGACATTTCTTTGCACTTCATAAATAAGTGTTAATGCCATCCCTATTTCTTTTCAAACACTCATGCCTTTTTTGCTGCATTTTGATTGGTTACCCAGCATGAGATCAAACCAAAATAAGTAATTTTTAAATATCTTGATTTGTTTTGCCTGTAAAACGCACCATTTCCTTTTTTAAACTCTTCTCATTCACTTTCCCCTGTTTAGTTACTGTGAAAATGACTATGCACTGCAGTCCAATGAGTCCCGTGGCTATTCCCAGAATCCCTCTTCAGCCAGCCACCCGCAGAGGTGATGTCTTTCTTTCTCTTTTTATCATGGAATAGAGTGAACATGTTGTCTGAACTGAGCCTTCTGGTGGGTTTAAATAGTGGTCTAATATAAACACATTTCATTTTTTCAATTAGAATAGATGATATAGATAGAGACACGCATAGGAATGTGAATCCTTCAGAATCAGCAAAACATAAGGGCGAGAAAACAACCTTTTCATTTTTTTTTTTTGCTTCTTCCAACCAATATGTTACCAGACCAGGAGCAAATCCCTTATAAGACTGAGAAAGTGATTTTCTTTGTGTCACCTCATAATCAGCTTTGTTTGCCGATTTGTTAAGTCAATCCGTCTTTAAGACCCTCGCAGGGGTCCCAGTGCACAATGAAGCAAACTGAAACATTGGCTCAGGTCTCGCCCTGAGTGGAACACTTAAAAGTCGTCAGTTTTAAAAAAATTCCTTTCCTGCAATACTGCATTTGAGCACATCATGTGTTAAGTTACCGCTCAGTCAACGTCTGTTTTAGTCAAGCCCACCAAACCTACCTTCCACAAGCCATGTCGTTGTTCCCTTGATTAAGCCACACCCGCTTCACGTGCTGCCCCCCACCTGTCTATGGCGGCATTTAGAAGTTGTTTCAGGTGGCAAAATACTAGGAACACCCCTGACCCTCTTATTGGTTACATAATGTTTGGAACCCACAAACATTGTTATGGTCATGGCAAATAGCGACAGAGAATCCTTGAGATCTATTGTTTTCAAGCACCTGCCAAATGTTCATGGGCATAAGAAACAGGAAAATTCACCATGAAACGCAAGTCAGCAGCAAAACTTAGTCCATCCCTATTGTCAGACTAGTGACGGCTATCACAAACTGCAAGAATTCTCACACTGAAAAGGATTCTGGAGGGTATTTGCATATACAGTAACTTTGTCCCCCCCTTTAACCGAGTAACTGATCTTGCCCTCTCTCTCTTTCTCTCTGGGTGAAATTACAACGGATCCATGTCTGAATACTGAACTAGGATAGAGGAGGTAACTGCAGGGTTCTCTGACAGATTATAGTATGTATCTTTGATTAGGAATACATGTTGTTCAAATCAGCAGTTAATGGCCTGTTTGTCAAAATATGTTTTAGAATAATTCTATGTACACAAAAGAATGATTACGCTCTGCACAAGAGATTGTAGAGAATCAGGCCAGTTCTCGTCATTAGACTGCCAGAGTGAATTGTAAATTGCATTTAGTTGCCAAACTGTTTTTCTCCCTCTTATAATTTGGCTTGCCAAAAGACTAAGACAGAGTCACAAGTATTTCTACACAATCAGTGTTTCCCCTGACATGCACTTGGATCTACGGAGAACATGCATTTAGATTGTTCAGATGTTCCATTAGGCTCGTACATGGTCATTAACCAATTTTTGGAACAGACGCAATAAAGAGTTTGTCCACAGAGCGATGTAATAAACTGTTACAACAATTTGCCAAACATCTCGACTTCGGTTATCAGGAATTTTTCTTTTTTTTATAATTTTGTTTAAAAAAAAGTTTTTTCTGATTACAATGGCTTTCAAGAGTTTGACAAATAGGAAATTAGATTGCTGTTATTGGGTTCTAAGGTATTTTGATTGGACAAATTGGAAATTAATTTGCCATATACTACCTCGGTGTTTACATTGAGGCAGTGACTTACTGTTTGATTACATACAGCTGAAGCATCAGGTTCAGCTGTTAATGTTCCCCAGGCAAATTGTTGTTTGCAATCAATTTGGATAGTATAGCGATTGCAAAATTTGGCTAAACAGACACGTCACCTATCTAGTGTAAATCTGTGACACACATTGATTGGTGCCCATGATCTGTGACAAGAATCTGTCATAAAACGCTCATTCGTTGCCGTCACAAGCAAATTTGCAAAGCTTAAGGCTGGGTACACACATTAACGAACGGGACAATTTTTGTTGGATCCGATGGATTGCCCTTTTATCGTAAAGTGTGTACCGCAGTTCCGAGCGTTCACAGGCTGACGAACTTCATCCAAAACTTCCCTCACCCACAGCCGACCCCTGTAGTAATGTATAGGAAGTCGGCCGCAGCTCAAAGCATCTGTGCAGTCCTTAAACATTCTCCCTATGTTTTATATTGGGAGAATACTCGGGACTGTAGTGGAATATGTGCATCTTAAAAGATCTTTATGTGTGTGAAGCTGTATGAAGAATCGTGCTGTTTACCTAACTTGTATTATTGTCATTAATATTATTATTTTCATGTACAGTAAAACGAGCATTGTTTGCAGACCACCATTTTTTAAAAAGATATATGTCTTGGAAATCCAAGGCAAGGGATTGAATGTGCCAAAACTGCCAGAACTACGAACTGGAGTGTGTGAGCCATGGGTGTATATCTGTGTGCACTTGCCCAACTGGAATGTTAAAATATTAAACAGCATTGAATGCTTAGATTGTAAGCTCTCGGTCAGGGCCTGATGTGAAGTATACATGTAATTTGTAAAGCGCCACGGAATATGCTGCACTAATAAATCCACAATATAATAATATGATAATAATATAATACTATTGGTTACCCGTTGTACAATATTATCTATGTACGATGCACTGAGAGGATTATTCTCTTAGACTATTGTATCATTGTTATACTTGATTGTAATTGTATTGTGGATACATACATTAATTTGTTGTTTGTTTGGTCCACCTTGGGGAAATAAGGGGTAATGGAAAAGTCAAAGTTTTCTTTGCATAACAAACTGGATACATAATTTTTTTAAAATTAAAACTTAAAAATCCACTAGAGGGCACTCACACAGTGTTAACGCTGCCTGTGTTTTTGAGCTAATCCACTATGGCACTCACATCAGCGCTAACGCTGCCTGTTGTTTTTAGCTAATCCAGTAGAGGGTGCTCTCACACCAGTGTCCAACGCTGCCTGTTTGTTTTAGCTATCCACTAGAGGGCGCTACCACCAGCGCTAACACTGCCTGTTTGTTTTAGCTAATCCACTAGAGGGCGCTCACACCAGTGTTGACAATGCCTGTTTTTTTTTCTTAGCTAATCCTGTAGAGGGCTCCACACTAGGGTTACAACGTGCCTGCTTGTTTTAGCTAATCCGCCAGAGGGCGCTCACACCAGTGTTATGCTGCCTGTTTATTTAGCTAATCAGCACTAGAGGGCGATCACACCAGCGTTAACACTGCCTGTTTTGTTTTTACTAATTCACTAGTAGGTGCTCTCACACCCAGTGTTAATGCTGCCTGTTTGTTTAGCTAACCCACTAAGGAGCTCACACCAGCGTACATGGTGCCCTGCTGTTTTGTTTTACTACCCACTAGAGGGAGCTCCACCACGTACATGGTCCTGTTTGTTTTAGCTAACCCCTAGAGGGAGCTCACACCAGCGTACATGCTGCTGGTTGTGTTTACTACCCACTAGAGGAGCTCACACCAGCGTACATGCTGTCTGCTTGTTTTAGCTAACACCACGAGAGGGCTCACACCCCGTACATGCTGTCTGTTTTGCTTTAGCTAACCCACTAGAGGAGCTCACACCAGCGTAACATGCTGTCTGGTTGTTTTAGCTATACCCCACTAGAGGGAGCTCACACCAGCGTACATGCTGCTGTTTTGTTTTAGCTAACCCACTAGAGGAGCCACACCAGCCTACATGCTGCCTGTTTGTTTTAGCTAACCCACCTAAGCTCTCACCCAGCGTACATGCTGCCTGTTTGTTTGAGCTACCCACTAGAGAGCTCCACAGCGTACATGCTGCCTGTTTGTTTTAGCTACCCCTCTAGAGGAGCCACAACCAGCGTACATGTGCCTGTTTGTTTTAGCTAACCCCTAAGGGAGCTCCACACCAGCGTACATGCTGTCTGCTTGTTTAGCTAACCCCTAGAGGGAGCTCACACCAGCGTACATGCTGTCTGTTGTTTTAGCTAACCCACGAGAGGAGCTCACACCCAGCGTACATGCTGTCCTGTTTGTTTTAGCTAACCCCTAGGGGAGCCACACCAGCGTACATGATGTCTGTTTGTTTTACTAACCACACTAGAGGGAGCTCAAACCAGCGTACATGCTGTCTCCTGTTTAGACTAACCCCCTAAGGGAGCTCACACCAGCGTACATGCGTCTGTTTGTTTTAGTAAACCTAATCACCACTGAGGAGCTCACACCAGCGTACATGATTCTGCTGTTTTAGCTAACCCACTAGAGGGAGCTCACACCAGCGTACAGCTGTCTGTTTTGTTAGCTAACCCACTAGAGGGAGCTCACACCAGCGTACATATTGTCTGTTTGTTTTAGCTAACCCCTAGAGGGAGCTCACACCACGTACATGCTGCCTGTTTGTTTTAGCTAACCCACTGAGGGAGCTCACACCAGCGTACATGCTGCCTGTTTGTTTTAGCTAACCCACTAAGGACTCACACCAGCTTACATGCTGTCGCTTGTTTTGCAACCCACTAGAGGGCTCACACCACGTACATGCCGTGCTGTTTGTTTTAGCTAACCCACTAGAGGACTCACACAGCTTACATGCTGTCTGTTTGTTGTTATGCTACCCGCCACTAGAGGGGAGCTCACACAAGCATACATGCTGTCTGTTTGTTTTATAGCTAACCCACTAGAGGGAGCTCACACCAGTCGTACATGCTGCCTGTTTTTGTTTTAGCTAACCCACTAGAGGGAGCTCACACCAGCGTACATGCTGCCTGTTTGTTTTTAGCTAACCCACTAGAGGGACCACACCAGCACCGTACTGCTGCCTGTTTTGTTTTAACTACCCCACGAGGGAGCTCAACACCAGCGTACATGTGTCTCTGTTTTGTTTGCTAACCCACTAGAGGGAGCCACAACCAGCGACATGCTGTCTGTTTGTTTTAGCTAACCCACTAGAGGGAGCTCACACCCAGCGTACATGCTGTCTGTTTTTTTAGCTAACCCACTAGAGGGGCCACAACCAGGGTTGACAATGCCTGTTTTTTTTTCTTAGCTAATCCTGTAGAGGGCGCTCACACGTAGGGTAACAGTCCTGCTTGTTCTTAGCTAATCCTCCAGAGGCGCGCACACCAGTGTTAATGCTGCCTGTGTATTTAGCTAATCAACTAGAGGGGATCCCAACCAGCGTTAACACTGGGTGCCTGTTGTTGTTACAATTCACTAGTAGGTGCTCTCACACCCAGTGTTAATGCTGCCTGTTTGTTTTAGCTAACCCCCTAGAGGGAGCTCACACCAGCGTACACGGTGCCCTGTTTTGTTTTAGCTAACCCACGTAGAGGAGTCACACCACCGTACATGTGGCCTGTTTTTTTAGCTAACCCACTAGGGGAGCTCACACCAGCGTACATGCTGCCTGTTTGTTTTAGCTAACCCACTAGAGGGAGCTCACACCACGTACATGCTGTCTGCTTGTTTTAGCTAACCCACTAGAGGAGCTCACACCAGCGTACATGCTGTCGTTTTTCTTTAGCTAACCCACTAGAGGGAGCTCACACCAGCGTACTATGACTGTCTGTTTGTTTAGCTAACCCACTAAGGGGGAGCTCACACCAGCGTACATGCTGTCGGTTTGCTTTAGCTACCCCTAGAGGGAGCTCACACCAGCGTACATGCTGTCTGTTTGTTTTTTTAGCTAACCCACTAAGGGAGTCACACACACCAGCGTACATGCGTCTGTTTTGTTTTAGCTAACCCACTAGAGGAGCTCACACCAGCGTACATGCTGCCTGTTTTGTTTAGCTAACCCCCTAGAGGGATCTCCCACCAGCTGCCATCTGCCTGTGTTGTTTTAGCTAACCCACTAGAGGGAGCTCACACCAGCGTACATCTGCCTTTTTGTTTTAGCTACCCCTAAGGGAGCTCACACCAGCGTACATGCTGCCTGTTTGTTTTAGCTAACCCACTAGAGGGAGCTCACACCAGCGTACATGCTGTCTGTTTGTTTTAGCTATAACCCACTAAGGGAGCTCACACCAGCGTACATGCTCCTGTTTTTTTTAGCTAAATCCCACTAGAGGAGCTCACACCAGCGTACATGCTTCCTTTTGTTTTTTAGCTAACCCACTAGAGGGGAGCTCACACCCATCTTACGATAGCTGCTGTTGTGGTTTTAGCTAACCACACTAGAGGGAGCTCACAACCCAGCGACATGCTGCCCTGTTTGTTTTAGCTAACCCACTAGAGGGAGCTCACACCACGTACATGCTGCCTGTTTGTTTTAAGCTAACCCACTAGAGGGAGCTCACACCCCAGCTTTCATGCTGTCCTGTTCTTTTAGCTAACCCACTAGAGGGAGCTCAACAGCCGGTACATGCTGCCGTTTGTTTAGCTAACCCACTATAGGGAACTCACACCAGCGTACATCTGCCCTGTTGGTTTTCGCTAACCCACTAGAGGGAGCTCACACCACGTACGCTGTCTGCTTGTTTTAGCTAACCCCCTGAGGGACCTCACACCAGCGTACATGCTGTCTGTTTGTTTTAGCAACCCACTAGAGGGAGCTCACACCATCGTACATGATGTCTGTTTGTTTTGCTAACCCACTAGAGGGAGCTCACACCAGCGTACATGCTGTCTGCTTGTTTTAGCTAACCCACTAGAGGGGCTCACAACACCAGCGTAACATGCTGTCCTGTTTGTTTAGCTAACCCACTAGAGGGAGCTCACACCAGCGACATGATGTCTGCTTGTTTTAGCTAACCCACTAGAGGGAGCTCACACCGAGCGTACATGCTGCTGTTTGTTTTAGCTAACCCACTAGAGGGAGCTCACACCAGCGTACATGATGTCTGTTTGTTTGCTAACCCACTAGAGGGAGCTCACACCAGCGGTACATGCTGCCTGTTTGTTTTAGCTAACCCACTAGAGGGAGCTCACACCAGCGTACATGCTGCCTGTTTGTTTTATGCTAACCCAGAGGGAGCTCACAACCAGCGTACATGCTGTCTGTTGTTTTATTAACCCTAGAGGGAGCTCACAAGCCACAAGCGTACATCGCTGTCTGTTTGTTTTAGCTA
>CM033471.1:28171074-28193574 GCA_019447015.1 Hymenochirus boettgeri | reverse complement strand
GAGGAGCAGCCTGTGTGTCATAAGTTTCTGCCCCTTCTCTGTCCTCCTGGAGGACCCTGGCATGCGCAGGGGAGCCCTCCCCCTCCTCCCTCCCTCCATCCCTCGTCCCTGCAGTATATTGATAGGGTATGTCCACCCCCAACTAAATTTTGATATTTTGCAGGGAATTGCTATAAACCTCAATCTCGCGAGGTTATAGCACTCACAGCTGCCCACAAATGTACTTACCAGCCTTCGTTCCCCCGCTGCCTTCTACTTAACTCCCGTGTCTTTTCCGTGCATGGAAGTCAGAGAGGGCTTCTCTGCATTCCTTCGACTTTCTCATTATGCCTGCAGCCGCATCTGTTACTCCATTCCCGGAAGTAACATTAGGCTGTGGCCGTGAAACAAAGCCCAGTAAGTATGTTTCCTGGCACTTTTTACAGTTTAACATGAGGTTGTGGGGGTGGGGTTCCTACACTAAGGGAAAACTTAATTTTGAGGTGGACACACCCTTTAAAGAACACTAAACTGGTATTTTAACTGCATATTATGTGTTTCTATTATTCACAGGGAGGTGAGAACGCTTATTCCCACCTCCCTGTGAGTAATAGAATGCCCGGGGGACACTGCGACTTACCTTACAGCCGTGCACCCGATCGCGCCCCATCTTTTGTATTGGCACGCATGCTCCAAAGATAGGCACTTGGTCGGGGCAGCGCGGCTGTCAGTGCAGAAGAACTGCGGGTGAGGTAAGTCCCAGTGTCCCCCGGGCGTTCTATTACTCACAGGGAGGAGGGAATAAGCGTTCTCACCTCTCTGTGTAATAGAAACATATGGAATGTAGTTAAAATACCAGTTTAGTTTTTTTTTTAAAACAAAAAAATGGATCAATTGTCAGGTACCAGCCCCCAACCCCAACTGTATATTTTTAACTTTATTTACACATCTGTGGCCCACAGACGGCCCCAAAGTTCCCCACAACTAACACCTATGGCTTTCCCTTTATATATCTACCTGCAGAGCACCGAGACTTACCACTGTGTGTAGCTGCATATAAAACTCTATTTTAATTGTGACACACACTCATTTATTTACCCAAAGGTAAATACCAGTGCAATTAAAATAGAGTTTTATATGCAGCTACACACGGTGGTAGTCTCGGTGCTCGGCAGGTAGATATATAAAGGGAAGCCATAGGTGTTATTTGTGGGGAACTTGGGGCCTGTCTGTGGGCCACAGATGTAATATATAGAATCAGGTAATTGTCCCCAGCACCACCTCATATTAGAGGTTTGCCACCTATTAATGTGTTTTTGGTTCACACTGATTCAATTAATCTAATTTTTAACTTCATTACCTGCTTACTAACCAATCAAGGCTGTGACAATTGACATCACAGCCAATAATTGACTGCTGTATTACCTGCTGCCTCCTTCGCACATGCTCAAGCTATAAAAAGCTCATTGAGCGAGAGAAGAGGCAAGATACCTTTACCAAAAAGGAATAAACTCACCATTGTATATCTGGTTATAAATCCATGTAATAAACAGCTGGCAAAAATAGCAGTTGGGGTTGGGGACAGATAACTGTCAAGTCACCAGTTTTTTGTTTAAAAGTATAATAACCCTTTTAAGTCTCCGACTGTGCAAGTTAACAAATTAAAGTTAGAACATGTAGGGCATAGTCAGTTTGCAGGCATTTTCTTCTCTGTCCACCCAAATAATAGTATTGTGTGAGTGTGACATACCTGCAGTAAAATGTTCATCAATGCCAGATAATTTAATTATAATCATGACACCTAGAGATGGGATCCGGGTCCGGGAAATCCTAATGATCCGTCTGAATGCGGACGGATAGCCCGATTTCGGGACTTGGAGCCTATTTTCTATAATTATTAAACGTTCTAAATATATATAATATCGAAAATAGCCTCAAACATTCGATAATAATCGAAAATTTGTTCCGTTTTCGGATCTTCGGGAATTTCCCTAGATCCGGGAATCCGAAATGGAATGAAACTGGTGAGTTACGGCTATCCTCTAATGCCGACCAACTGATATCTCCGTCTATTGGCTGGTCCATAAAATCTTAATTGTTTTTTGCCCAGCTGCAACTAATGGCGGTCACCTGTTTGTCCAGATCCGACACGCTGGTAAATCACGGCCAATTGTGCAGTCTTCTATGGATTGCATGATTGCCCCCGAAAACTGTCACTGCAGCTACTTTTGCCGGGGATGACAGTGATTTGCCTTGGCCAACCACTGGCAAGTGGTGAACGGTCAGCCGGACAGAGATCTTACTGTGTGTACCCAGCCTAGAGGAGCAATTATCTCAAAATGAATCTCTAAATACATGCAAGAATGTATCTTAACCTGTGGTTATAACAATGTGTATACGAGATACTGTTCCACCCTGGGATATCTCTGGCAACCTTTTCATCTGTCAACTCAACACTGGAAAAAACACACCAAGAAAAGCCAACCAGAATTGAATTAGATATCATGCCCTGTTTCCTATTGGCACGGTAAGTTACAAATACTGGAATTGAACTGTAATAACCCTTTATCAGCACAAACTTGGAAAGATCCAAACTGGTCTTTTTCAAAATGGGGTATAAGGGACTAACCATTGGTCAATTCTCCAATCCCTTTAATGGCTTTTTTTGTAACTAACCAATGAACTTTTACTATACCTATACTAGTTCTAGTAACTATAGTAGTAACAAGATAATGACTGGCTGCAAAGAGAATAATGTAATATACACACTTTTAAAGGAGAACAAATCCCTAAGCTACAGTTACCACCAGGTCTTGGTAATGTTCACATGCACCAACACTATAAAGTGTAATCCATACATAGCACAGGGGTAATTTAGAGAAGAGTAGAGATTTGGGTTGCTGAATATTATATAGCCCTCTAAGTTTCCTTTAAAAGCCAGCATATGCCTTATTTAGACTGTATCTCATTACAGTCTCCTACCGCTATCAGTGCTTGTTGGCATGAATATTGTTGGCCCATTATTGACAGCACAACAAATAATTTGAATTAGATTTTCTTCTGTCGTCTGTCTTGTAACTGATGCATCGTGGCAGTGATGCCAAACAAGATTTCTGCAGCCCGTGCAGACCCATTGGTGGCATGGCAAGGGTGTGGTGGGAGCATAACTAATGGATCAGGGACAGGGCTACACCCATGGCACGGTCATTGCCTGGAGTGATGCCTCCAGCATTGGCCAGGTTGGGGCCCCCTGCATTATGGGTTTATAGTGAAATAACAGACTTATTAAAATGAAGAATTGGGGGGGAATTGTATTGCCACATTGTCATGGACGTGTGTGGTCCTAAAATCGATTTATTGCAATAAACATCAATAGTTTTTATTGAACACGTTAAATATAAATCTATCAACATGATTTGTGTATGACTATTGGCTACTACCTTGTCTATTGGGGCCGGAAAGGTTTCTTTATTGTGCTCATTAACCTAGAACTTTTCTCTTATAATCTACTTACATGGACACCAAAGACTAAATAACATCCATACTAGGGACTTGTTCTACCTAGACAAGAAGGTAACTGTGTCTATCTCAGGCTCCCCATACACTTTATTTTTTTCATCCTTTACTTTATAGAGATCTTGTAGACCCTTTATGGCTTTAGATTTCCTTCGACCGCTGTTTATTTACTATGTACCATAATATTAATAGTTTATAAAGAAATCTACTTTTATTTTTTTACTAGTATTATTTTATATTTCTTATTTTTTCAGTACATGTCAAAACGGCCATTGGAGTGCAGCCAGGAAGATTGCCCTGGTAAGCCAAATCCATTGTATTATTACTGCTGTACAACTGTGATAGGTCGGTTCTGAATGAGACAGTGAGTGATTTGAGTGTGGCACCAGAACACTCTTCACTATACTCAGTGTAGCACTCGCTATACTGACGGAGACCAATGGAATCTGAGCTTAATTACTCTTTTTGGACCTCGTGTTTTAATCTGATTTTATTCCCTGTGATCTATTTAGTCCTGCTTAAAATGTGGGGGTGTAAATCACTTTTTCATTGATATGTCCATCCACAGTCTGTTTTTTTGACTGAGTCTCTCAGTTTTCTTTGTCTGATTATTGAGGTAGTTTGAACCGACCTAGGAATATAGACATGGGACACCAGGCATCACCACCATAAAGGTGTTTGATGTATTATTTAATGTTGTAAGGTATCACCATATCCTACAGTACTCATCCTGTATGCTACTGATACGGCTACAACCATTTTATCTTTTTCTTCAGGCGAGTGCTTTGTCACTGGACAGTCCCATTTCAAGAGCTTTGATAATAAACATTTCACCTTTAGTGGTATCTGCCAGTATTTACTTGCTACGGACACAATGGACATTCCTTTTCTGTTTCCATGGAAACTGCTCAGGTATCATTTCTTAAACTTCCTTTTAATGTTTTTTAGTGTGACTAGGCCCATGCAGATGGCAAATCTTGCTTTGACGGAACATCCAAGGGCCGACCGTGGCTGAGTGTTCCACATTCCAACAAAGGATCTCAAGTGTATTGACGCTCTCTGGGTGGTTGCTCGATGATCCAGGAGCAAAATTCAATGTCTGTATTAGACTTAAGGTGCAAACGCAACTACTAGGAAATCCCAATTTATCTCCCAGGATCAGATTTATCATTAAGCACTTGAGTATATCATTTATACATATGCATTATATACATATAAGTATTCCGTATACTTAGTTCCTAAGCAAACCGTTGACACTCAAGGTGGAAATTCCAGCTTAGCATGACTAAAAAGGGTGGTAAAATTAGGCTGAGGTTCCTGTGTATCCTATTAAAGAGTTGAAGCAAACCAAAATACTACATTTGTATAAAATATAATAAGATGCTATAAGAAGAAAATAAAAGGGTTCTTATAGTGTCTATCCAGATACTTGCCTTTCCGTTTTACCCAAAAAGATGTATATCACATGATCTAAAAGATTTTCCTTATGTGATGTCCACAGTGTGCGGATGATGTTGATGCTGTATGTACCCGTTCTGTGTCTGTCCGTCTCCTTGAAATGCAAAACTGACACTTAAATTCAAGCATGGCGGCAGTATCCTTAGATGACAAGATATTCTTCTGCCTCTGGTCCAAGGTAACGGCTTAGCAAATATTGCGGCTTTAAGAAATTATTAAAATGACTGTGACATTTTTGGACTTTAACACTTAGACAAAGGTTGGCATGTGGTATGATGATTGGGCATTTAGTGGAAACATGCACATTCCATAAGCTAGCTGTCAATATTTTTGCTGGACAGTCAATGTTTTTGGGCAGAAAAAATAGTATCGCTTGTTGGGAAAGAAACTTGGCGTGGGTGGGTCAGGGTTTGGCTGTGGATAAAGGGATGGAAGTTGAGTGGAACAGGAGTGTGGCCAAGAAATTCAGAGTTTCAAACCATGAATGTTGGGTGGTTTGAAGGTTGCCAGCCATATTGCACCCTTTGTTATCAACTTCAAGTCAATAATTTATTTTTTTACTACAGGGCATTACTTATAAATATCCTCCAAATAAAAAAATCAAGTGATGTTAATATATGTCAAAAACCTATGAAGGCTCTAGTTAGATGGGAAGTTTGATAAATCTGCTAATATCGATCACAGGGTTCCTGTATGTTGTTTGTGTCTAAGCGTGAAACATTCTATGAATTCTGCTAAAATAAATCTTGAATCGGCCAACGTGGCCAGGCCCCTTTCCAGACTCCCACTCTAATAATGATGACACAGTTAGAAAATGCTTAAACAGAGAAGAGAAGTTTATTACTAAGAGATAGGATCCTGGTCTTTCTGGAATTCGAACATTCCGTCGGGACCAAGCTGACAGTTCGGATTTTGAAATTCCAATCGTATTTTCGAGGGTTACAGAATGTCCATTGTTATTTTGGTAACTTTTGATAACCCTCCAAATACGACTGGAAACTCAAACATATTTTCCGATCATATTTACGAGGGTTACTGAAATAACCCAGTACATTCGTAACCCTCGAAAATACATTCAGAACCCTCAAAAGTACGTTCCGTTTTCAACTTTGCATTATTTCCGAGATCCGTAAATCCAAAACGGAATAAAAATTAGGAGTGTCGAACATCTCTATTTATTACAATGCGCTTACACAGAATAAAATAAATTCTATGACACGAGAATTCTGAATCTTTAAAGGGCAGGTCCACCCCGAAATTTAACTTTTGATATGTGTAGGGCATCCTCCCCCACCCCAACCGCATTAATATAATTGTTAGAAATCCCCCCCGATCTTACTTACCTGCCCCCTCCTCTCTCCGCTGCAGTGTTCAGGCCCTCTGCTTGCATGGAATTGAAAGCAGGGGGCGGGACCGGCAGCCGCGTCCGTGATTGGCTGAGAGGCAGGGAGGGCTGCACTGAGCATGCCTCAACCTTGATGAGGTTGAGGAAGTCTCAGGCACAGCATGTCACCACTGCCCTACACAGCAGTTTCCTGGACTTTGAGGGGCACAGCAGGGGAACTATTTTGAGCAGGATGTAAGGTAGGATTTTTTTAAACTACTTGTTGTGGCCAGTAGGGTTAAATTTTAGTTTTGGGGGGGACATGCCCTTTAAGGAAGTTACATTGGTTTATTAAGACATTAATCTCATTATCATCTCATTATCATTACGTTATAGAATACTTCTATTGGTTACATTAAATGGTACTTCAATATCATATTTTTGATTGGTTGTTAATTCCAAGGGTAAATGTCATATTACTGGTAAATCCCACCTTCCCAAGATTAATCCCTTCCACCTTTCACTTACTTAGCGGACATACTCAATTGTTGAGTAATAGGCTCAAGACTAAAGTGCTACAGCTAAGTACATGGGGCTAAAATGTGTTAAATATATATTTATATCCTTATTTAAAGTTGATGGTGCCATTCATTTTTGATCCTTTGTAAATGGGGCTACATTATGGAGATACCATGTGATGTTTCCAACTATAACTGCAGATATTACTACAGAGAAGGAATGGTCTATGCACAGTAGGTTACACCTACATACATACATAACTTAAATAATGCTTTTTTAGGCCTCCTTCGAATCCAGACCACTGTAACGCCATCTGTCCGTCTTACATACAAAGAGATGTCAGTTAGATTGGATGGCCATGGAAAACTGCTGATTAAGGTAATTACTTCCACATGGACAAACTTTATATTTGCTGTTTTTTTAAACCTACTGATGTTGCTTTTCCTTCCTGGTGTCCCCAATTCTAGCTGTCACCAGTGTACACTGGATTAGTCAGCGGCCTTTGTGGAATTACAACGGAAATCAGGCGATGACTTTCTAACACCCTCTGGTCTTATAGAAACAATGTTGAGACTTTGGAAATTCTTGGAAACTGAACGGGGACTGTACTGACTTGATTAAACAAGACGGATCCTGTCATCTCAACCCAAAACGAGGTCATCTTTTGTTTTTAGAGATTTAATAAAACAAGTTCCTTATCTTCTCCTCTCCAGAATAGAATGTCCGAACTTCGCAAAATCCGGTCCGCTCGGATCGCGAATTTTCGGAAAATTCGAAAATTCGAAAAACCGCAACGGACCCGTTTAAAATTAAAAATGTTCTCGAAATTACGAGATTTACGCATTTTCGAAATTTCGAAGTTCGGAAGGCGGAAAATCCGAAAAATCCGCCGTTCGCGAACGGGATAATCCGCGGCGGATCCGGGTTCAGATCCGCGAACCGGCCATCCCTACTCCAGAAGAATTGTTTTTTAGAGACAGTGGTCTTTGCCGAGTTTATGTACTGCCGCACATGACATATACTTGAGAACTGTAGTTGTCCATTAATCTCTAGAAAGGCGGAAGGCAGTGAGGGAATGAAGGCTGGTAAAACATTTGGGGACAGCTTTGACAAGCAGCAGATTAAGTGCACCTATATTGAAAAAAACGTCATTGCTATGGTTTGAACCCATCCATGGACACATCTGCAAGGAGTTTGTATATCTCCCCGTGCTTGCGTGGGTTTCCTCTCGGCACTCTGGTTTCCCCTACAATCTACTGATAGTTGTATGTGTCAAATAAATGTGCTTAGATTGTAAGCTTCTGGGGCAGCGCCTGATGTGAAGTATACATGTAAGTGCTATGGAATATGCTGGCGCTATATAAATCCATAATAATAATAATAATAATAATTATAATAATCTGTTCAACAAATACCTAACAATTAAAGGCAAGGCTACATATGAGTCTAACACGCTATTAATCTTTCCAGCCAGTTTGCTGAAGAAGTCGGTTATGCCCTAATGGAATCTACATTCCGTCATGCCACGCAGAATGGAACCAGCTCCATATCTGAAAAATTGTCGTTACGATGTCTGCTCCTGCTCCAATGGAAGGAATGTCTGTGCTCTGCCTTTTCGTCCTATGCTGCGGCTTGTTCCAGGAAAGGAATTTTAATTGACTGGCGAACACCTGAATTCTGTCGTAAGTGGTGGCGGTTTTTACTTTCTGAACCTTTTCTTGCTGTGGTATTAGCAGTGGAACAATAACGGTTAAAGGTGGTCCAAAAATGACTTGGACAGGAATTCTTTCCTGAGTGTTTTTGCAATTTACTTTCATTGTTTTTTTTTACATAGTTGAAGACCTTTTTATGTGTGATATGGTACAAGATCACCAGATCCCCTGCACTCCTGCTTCCTGTTCTAAACCATGTTTCATATCCAGCTTCCCTGTGTCTCCTCCTCCTCCATTAAAAAAAAAAGCAAAAATGTCACCACCAACAAACTACCTGCTGTTGGGCTGTGCTGTCATCAATTCCCCCCACCCCCTTTAGTATCTCCTTCAGTCGCTGTAACTCGATCTCTTCCTGGTTTCTTCTGCTTTCTCTCTCTGCACTGAGCATGTGCCACCGCAGAACTAGAAGGAGGAACTTATTACCGCAGATTCAGAACCTCCCACCTCCTAACTTTCTGTGATTTCTTCAAATCTTGGGTTGTGCACATGATGGTTCATTTTAAAAGTAGGAACCTGGCCTTTATTTAAAATCAAATTGTTTGGAGACTACAGTTCCCCTTTAATGTTTGTAATAGTTTAAGAGTTTTAAAGGACAATAAAGCCCAAAACACACTATTTCAGAAGGAAGAGTAACCTTAATTTAAAAGCATAATCTGTGTTTCACCTATTCTCAGCCCAGCAATCAAAAATCAATGTTGGGATCATTTACTAGTCACGTGGGTTATCTAATACCAGTCACTGGGGCTCATTTACTTGTCATTGTGGGCATTATTACTAGTCATGTGTAAAGCCCCTCCCACTTCTGGACAGACCACACCCCATGCCGGACAATGCACCACCCACTTTCAATTATAAACCACACCCTTCCCGCAGCACGGCAAAGGGGCCAGCATTTGGATATTTTATCAGGTGCCAAAAAGTCTAGAGATGGCCCTGGGCAGCCCCCAAGTGCTGGTGATGTCACAGATCACAGTGTAGCAGGAAAAACACCTTATACTGCTGTAACTTTGTATAGACTGCATGGATACCACAGTTCCTCTTTAAGCCTTTCAGACATATGATTGTTGGTTCAAAGATTACCATCCTTTCAGCCATCTGTATTGTCTCAGTCATGCCATTAATCAATGGTTCAAGAAGGTAGGAACCACTCCTCTGACATGGTAAGTGGGCATATCCCCCACAAAAGGAGAGGCTTCACAGTGTCAAAAGATTAAATTCAGTTTAGTGGCATTAAACTTTGGCCAGGGTGAACATTTTTTGGTAGTTCGAATGACAAATCAAGCATTCTCTATTGTTTAGCACTGTAATTGCCCGTAATGGAACCCTGTAAAATTAAATAAATAGAATTATCATTTTATGGCCCAATCTCAAAGTGCACATCATTACAGCAATAAATAGAAAAAAATAAACACTTAACAAACAGAGAGTATTTCTACATGAAAGCTAAATAGCACACAGAATATTGAGGTTTTTAAAAAGGCAAAAAAAAGTACATTGTGGAATCAATGCTTTTTTTCTTTAGTTGACCATGATGCAATAGCGCCCTCTGCAGTTAACTTTGATATACTGCTTGGAAAATGTTTATTTTGCAAGTGGAATATTCCACAAAGAATCATTTACTTATAATGAGAAAGAAAGTCATTGGTTACGACTTGAAGAAAAATACCATCAAGATAAGAAGAACCATTTTCCCACGCTCTTCATTTCTAAGGGTAAATATAGAGATATTCTGCTGTAACCTTACAGGAAGTTACTGCTAATCAGCATCTAATAATATTTGCATTGATGCCGTGCAACTAAAGTGAAGTAAAATGAAACTTTGATTTCTTACCTGACTCTCTCTCACGAGACTTACTGCATTGCGATCCCGGTCAGGCAAGACATCAGGCAAGACCTGATGAAGGGGTGTTATAATACACCTCCGATACCGTGGGTTATTAAATATGGACCTACTGGTTTGTCTGTTTCCTGTATCACTGAATAACACAATGCCCACTTTTGTTGTGACAATATCAATTCCATCTTAACCCTTTGTGTGACTTTAATGCCAACTATTAGTAATAAGTAGTCGTGCTAGAATGTCCCTGCAGCGTAAAGATTAGCTAAATGTCCAAACACACACAAAATCTGCGCTAACCCACACGTCCCCGCTAAGGGGTTAATGTGACTTTCTTTTATTTTGCTTGTCGCTACTAAAGCTGAGTACAGACGCGTGAGTGTGGTTGACACCAAAATGCACAGAACATTTGTTTGTGTATGGGCGGTTGGCCAACGTCATTAATACTCCACAGGACGGTACGACATGTGTGCATCTAGCTTTAGAGACCCTATTAAGCTAATTCAAATATTTCTTATCTTTTCAAAGCAATGTACTGGCCCGAAGGAAGGTTTATCAGCATGCGGGATCCTTGTAATCAGACATGCAGATCTTTGTCCCATCCTGATGTTGACTGCACAGATTCTGTATGGAGGGATGTTACTGTCCACCGCCTCTACACCAATGAATACGGAGAGTGCGTCCTTAAATCAGAGTGTTCCTGTTATACGATGGGGAGCTTTTTTCAGCCCGCACGATATTTTTCCAATCATTACACCATGTGGTAGGTTATAGATCATTATTTCCATTTAATTCAGATTCAACCATTTTAAGATAAATTGGTTGGCAACTCGTGCTGAAATTTTGGTCATTTGCTTTATGGCGACACAAAAGAGTCAATTCCATTTGTGTGAACTGTCCCACGTCTGTAGATTTGCGTCCCATATCTGCAGGCCGGTCCCGAATACAAATGGTGGCTGCATGTGTTTAAAGCATAGTTCATATTGTATTTACAATAAACTCTAAATAAACAATAGCGAGAACCAAAGGGGCCCCATGTCCTTATATTCCTTGACAGATATAGCCTCTTCCCAGAAAACCACTGTGGATGAAGCATGGATAGGGGCCCCATCATAGTTTGTAGGGGGGCCCAGTGACTCCTAGTTAGGACACTGTTTGCTACACACCACAATACTTCCCGCACCTCAGATCTACAAGGATTTAATTTAAAGGAGAACTATAGTGTGTATAAAGTTTTTTTAAAAACAGTTAAATGAAAAGTACCTGGGGCAGGGAGGTAGGATTGGTACTTTCTACCTCCCAATCAATTCTATGTGGAGCGGCAGTATGAAGAAAACTGCATCTGCCAGGATTCCTAATGCTTCAGCACTGTCTTTAATACAGGAAGGCCCAGGCACTAACCTGGCAGATGAAAACTATCATTCTGTAGCTCCTCAACTAACAATATTTGGAGAGGAAATAAGCAATCCTACTCCCTGCCCCAGGTACTTTACATTTTAAAAAGTAAATTTTACAATATAGGTTCCTAAAACTTTATACACACTATAGTCCTCCTTAATCTGAGACATGTCATGTGCTTTGAGTCCCATAGGAAGAAGGGGCTACTTACGTGTGTTTTTTTTATAGATTAAGATGAGGCAGTCATTTTTACAGTATAGTTGCCCTTTTAAAGCACTAGCAGTCACTGACACAACATTGTTTCCTTGCCCCAATCTCACGAGATATTGACAGCTTAGTGTTTCTTACATTTAACCTTACACTTTTTTTAAAATGTAACACATCATTATAAAATTAGAAACCAGGTGTTAATATTGTTTTATGTAATTAATAGTAGTTTCTAAAATATAATCCTCCGAGTTCTCCCAAATAACGCTTCACCAATCAGTCAGCCACTAGATGGAGGAAGAGCCGTTTGTGTTAATTCATACCTTTGTTTGCATTAGGGACAATTATTTACCCTTTTTCCTTTTTTTATCCTGAACATCAAAATTTTTTGCTAAAAATCCTTACACATTAAAATAACTGGAATTCAGTCAAATGAAAACTTGGATGACAAATACATAGGAAAGAGTCTTATGTCATAATTAGATCAGGCTAAAATTTGACATTTCTTTGCACTTCATAAATAAGTGTTAATGCCATCCCTATTTCTTTTCAAACACTCATGCCTTTTTTGCTGCATTTTGATTGGTTACCCAGCATGAGATCAAACCAAAATAAGTAATTTTTAAATATCTTGATTTGTTTTGCCTGGTAAAACGCACCATTCCTTTTTTAAACTCTTCTCATTCACTTCCCCTGTTTAGTTACTGTGAAAATGACTGATGCACTGCAGTCCAATGGTCCCGTGGCTATTCCCAGAATCCTCTTCAGCCAGCCACCCGCTAGAGGTGATTTGTCTTTCTTTCTCTCTTTTATCATGGAATAGAGTGAACAATGTTGTCTGAAACTGAGCCTTCTGGTGGGTTTAAATAGTGGTCTAATATAAACACATTTCATTTTTTCAATTAGAATAGATGATATAGATAGAGACACGCATAGGAATGTGAATCCTTCAGAATCAGCAAAACATAAGGGCGAGAAAACAACCTTTTCATTTTTTTTTTTTGCTTCTTCCAACCAATATGTTACCAGACCAGGAGCAAATCCCTTATAAGACTGAGAAAGTGATTTTCTTTGTGTCACCTCATAATCAGCTTTGTTTGCCGATTTGTTAATCATCCTGTCTTAAGACCCTCGCAGGGGTGCCCAGTGCACAATGAAGCAAACTGAAACATTGGCTCAGGTCTCGCCCTGAGTGAACACTTAAAAGTCGTCAGTTTTAAAAAAATTCCTTTCCTGCAATACGCATTTGAGCACAGTCCAGTGTGTTAAGTTACCGCTCCAGTCAACAACGTCTGTTTTTAGTCAGCCCACCAAACCTACCTTCCACAAGCCATTCGTTGTTCCCTGATTAAGCCACACCCGCTTCACGTGCTTGCCCCCACCTGTCTATGGCGGCATTTAGAAGTTGTTTCAGGTGGCAAAATTAGCTAGGAACACCCCTGACCCTCTATTGGTTACATAATGTTTGGAACCCACAAACATTGTTATGGTCATGGCAAATAGCGACCAGAGAATCCTTGAGATCTATTGTTTTCAAGCACCTGCAAATGTTCATGGGCAGTAAAAACAGGAAAATTCACCATGAAACGCAAGTCGCAGCAAAACTTAGTCCATCCCTATTGCAGACTAGTGACGGCTATCAACAACTCAAGAAATTCTCACACTGAAAAGGATTCTGGAGGGTATTTTGCATATACAGTAACTTTGTCCCCCCCTTTAACCGAGTAACTGATCTGCCCTCTCTCTCTTTCTCTTCTGGGTGAAATTACAACGGATCATGTCTGAATACTGAACTAGGATAGAGGAGGTAAACTGCAGGGTTCTCTGACAGATTATAGTATGTATCTTTGATTAGGAATAACATGTGTTCAAATCAGCAGTTAATGGCCTGTTTGTCAAAATATGTTTTAGAATATATTCTATGTAACAAAAGAATGATTACGCTCTGCACAAGAGATTGTAGAAATCAGGCCAGTTCTCGCTCATTAGACCTGCCAGAGTGAATTGTACATTGCATTTAGTTGCCAAACTGTTTTTCTCCCTTCTTATAATTTGCTTGCCAAAAGACTAAGACAGAGTCACAAGTATTTCTACACAATCAGTGTTTCCCCTGACATGCACTTGGATCTACGGAGAACATGCATTTAGATTGTTCAGATGTTCCATTAGGCTCGTACATGGTCATTAACCAATTTTTGGAACAGACGCAATAAAGAGTTTGTCCACAGAGCGATGTAATAAACTGTTACAACAATTTGCCAAACATCTCGACTTCGGTTATCAGGAATTTTTCTTTTTTTTATAATTTTGTTTAAAAAAAAGTTTTTTCTGATTACAATGGCTTTCAAGAGTTTGACAAATAGGAAATTAGATTGCTGTTATTGGGTTCTAAGGTATTTTGATTGGACAAATTGGAAATTAATTTGCCATATACTACCTCGGTGTTTACATTGAGGCAGTGACTTACTGTTTGATTACATACAGCTGAAGCATCAGGTTCAGCTGTTAATGTTCCCCAGGCAAATTGTTGTTTGCAATCAATTTGGATAGTATAGCGATTGCAAAATTTGGCTAAACAGACACGTCACCTATCTAGTGTAAATCTGTGACACACATTGATTGGTGCCCATGATCTGTGACAAGAATCGTGTCATAAAACGCTCATTCGTTGCCGTCACAAGCAAATTTGCAAAGCTTAAGGCTGGGTACACACATTAACGAACGGGACAATTTTTGTTGGATCCGATGGATTGCCCTTTTATCGTAAAGTGTGTACCGCAGTTCCGAGCGTTCACAGGCTGACGAACTTCATCCAAAACTTCCCTCACCCACAGCCGACCCCTGTAGTAATGTATAGGAAGTCGGCCGCAGCTCAAAGCACTGTGCAGTCCTTAAACATTCTCCCTATGTTTTATATTGGGAGAATACTCGGGACTGTAGTGGAATATGTGCATCTTAAAAGATCTTTATGTGTGTGAAGCTGTATGAAGAATCGTGCTGTTTACCTAACTTGTATTATTGTCATTAATATTATTATTTTCATGTACAGTAAAACGAGCATTGTTTGCAGACCACCATTTTTTAAAAAGATATATGTCTTGGAAATCCAAGGCGAAGGGATTGAATGTGCCAAAACTGCCAGAACTACGAACTGGAGTGTGTGAGCCATGGGTGTATATCTGTGTTGCACTTGCCCAACGAATGTTAAAATATTAACAGCATTGAATGCTTAGATTGTAAGCTCCTCGGTCAGGGCCTGATGTGAAGTATAATGTAATTGTAAAGCGCCACGGAATATGCTGCACTAATAAATCCACAATAATAATAATATGATAAAATAATAATATATTGGTTACCCTTTGTACAATATTATCTATGACATGCACTGAGAGGATTATTCTCTTAGACTATTGTATCATTGTTATACTTGATTGTAATTGTATTGTGGATACATACATTATATTGTTGTTTTGTTTGGTCCACCTTGGGGAAATAAGGGAATGGAAAAGTCAAAGTTTTCTTTGCATAACAAACTTGGATACAAATTTTTTAAAATAAAACTTAAAAATCCACTAGGGGCACTCACACCAGTGTTAACGCTGCCTGTTTTTTGAGCTAATCCACTATGGCACTCACATCAGCGCTAACGCTGCCTGTTGTTTTTAGGCTAATCCAGTAGAGGGTGCTCTCACACCAGTATCCAACGCTGCCTGTTTGTTTTAGCTATCCACTAGAGGGCGCTACCACCAGCGCTAACACTGCCTGTTTGTTTTAGCTAATCCACTAGAGGGCGCTCACACCAGTGTTGACAATGCCTGTTTTTTTTTCTTAGCTAATCCTGTAGAGGGCTCCACACTAGGGTTACAACGTGCCTGCTTGTTTTAGCTAATCCGCCAGAGGGCGCTCACACCAGTGTTATGCTGCCTGTTTATTTAGCTAATCAGCACTAGAGGGCGATCACACCAGCGTTAACACTGCCTGTTTTGTTTTTACTAATTCACTAGTAGGTGCTCTCACACCCAGTGTTAATGCTGCCTGTTTGTTTAGCTAACCCACTAAGGAGCTCACACCAGCGTACATGGTGCCCTGCTGTTTTGTTTTACTACCCACTAGAGGCAGCTCCACCACGTACATGGTCCTGTTTGTTTTAGCTAACCCCTAGAGGGAGCTCACACCAGCGTACATGCTGCTGGTTGTGTTTACTACCCACTAGAGGAGCTCACACCAGCGTACATGCTGTCTGCTTGTTTTTGCTAACACCACGAGAGGGCTCACACCCCGTACATGCTGTCTGTTTTGCTTTAGCTAACCCACTAGAGGAGCTCACACCAGCGTAACATGCTGTCTGGTTGTTTTAGCTATACCCCACTAGAGGGAGCTCACACCAGCGTACATGCTGCTGTTTTGTTTTAGCTAACCCACTAGAGGAGCCACACCAGCGTACATGCTGCCTGTTTGTTTTAGCTAACCCACCTAAGCTCTCACCCAGCGTACATGCTGCCTGTTTGTTTGAGCTACCCACTAGAGAGCTCCACAGCGTACATGCTGCCTGTTTGTTTTAGCTACCCCCTAGAGGAGCCACAACCAGCGTACATGTGCCTGTTTGTTTTAGCTAACCCCTAAGGGAGCTCCACACCAGCGTACATGCTGTCTGCTTGTTTAGCTAACCCCTAGAGGGAGCTCACACCAGCGTACATGCTGTCTGTTGTTTTAGCTAACCCACGAGAGGAGCTCACACCCAGCGTACATGCTGTCCTGTTTGTTTTAGCTAACCCCTAGGGGAGCCACACCAGCGTACATGATGTCTGTTTGTTTTACTAACCGCACTAGAGGGAGCTCAAACCAGCGTACATGCTGTCTCCTGTTTAGACTAACCCCCTAAGGGAGCTCACACCAGCGTACATGCGTCTGTTTGTTTTAGTAAACCTAATCACCACTGAGGGAGCTCACACCAGCGTACATGATTCTGCTGATTTTAGCTAACCCACTAGAGGGAGCTCACACCAGCGTACAGCTGTCTGTTTTGTTAGCTAACCCACTAGAGGGAGCTCACACCAGCGTACATATTGTCTGTTTGTTTTAGCTAACCCCTAGAGGGAGCTCACACCACGTACATGCTGCCTGTTTGTTTTAGCTAACCCACTGAGGGAGCTCACACCAGCGTACATGCTGCCTGTTTGTTTTAGCTAACCCACTAAGGACTCACACCAGCTTACATGCTGTCGCTTGTTTTGCAACCCACTAGAGGGCTCACACCACGTACATGCCGTGCTGTTTGTTTTAGCTAACCCACTAGAGGACTCACACAGCTTACATGCTGTCTGTTTGTTGTTATGCTACCCGCCACTAGAGGGGAGCTCACACAAGCATACATGCTGTCTGTTTGTTTTGTAGCTAACCCACTAGAGGGAGCTCACACCAGTCGTACATGCTGCCTGTTTTTGTTTTAGCTAACCCACTAGAGGGAGCTCACACCAGCGTACATGCTGCCTGTTTGTTTTTAGCTAACCCACTAGAGGGACCACACCAGCACCGTACTGCTGCCTGTTTTGTTTTAACTACCCCACGAGGGAGCTCAACACCAGCGTACATGTGTCTCTGTTTTGTTTGCTAACCCACTAGAGGGAGCCACAACCAGCGACATGCTGTCTGTTTGTTTTAGCTAACCCACTAGAGGGAGCTCACACCCAGCGTACATGCTGTCTGTTTTTTTAGCTAACCCACTAGAGGGGCCACAACCAGGGTTGACAATGCCTGTTTTTTTTTCTTAGCTAATCCTGTAGAGGGCGCTCACACCTAGGGTAACAGTCCTGCTTGTTCTTAGCTAATCCTCCAGAGGCGCGCACACCAGTGTTAATGCTGCCTGTGTATTTAGCTAATCAACTAGAGGGGATCCCAACCAGCGTTAACACTGGGTGCCTGTTGTTGTTACAATTCACTAGTAGGTGCTCTCACACCCAGTGTTAATGCTGCCTGTTTGTTTTAGCTAACCCCCTAGAGGGAGCTCACACCAGCGTACACGGTGCCCTGTTTTGTTTTAGCTAACCCACTAGAGGAGTCACACCACCGTACATGTGGCCTGTTTTTTTAGCTAACCCACTAGGGGAGCTCACACCAGCGTACATGCTGCCTGTTTGTTTTAGCTAACCCACTAGAGGGAGCTCACACCACGTACATGCTGTCTGCTTGTTTTAGCTAACCCACTAGAGGAGCTCACACCAGCGTACATGCTGTCCTTTTTCTTTAGCTAACCCACTAGAGGGAGCTCACACCAGCGTACCATGACTGTCTGTTTGTTTAGCTAACCCACTAAGGGGGAGCTCACACCAGCGTACATGCTGTCGGTTTGCTTTAGCTACCCCTAGAGGGAGCTCACACCAGCGTACATGCTGTCGTGTTTGTTTTTTTAGCTAACCCACTAAGGGAGTCACACACACCAGCGTACATGCGTCTGTTTTGTTTTAGCTAACCCACTAGAGGAGCTCACACCAGCGTACATGCTGCCTGTTTTGTTTAGCTAACCCCCTAGAGGGATCTCCCACCAGCTGCCATCTGCCTGTGTTGTTTTAGCTAACCCACTAGAGGGAGCTCACACCAGCGTACATCTGCCTTTTTGTTTTAGCTACCCCTAAGGGAGCTCACACCAGCGTACATGCTGCCTGTTTGTTTTAGCTAACCCACTAGAGGGAGCTCACACCAGCGTACATGCTGTCTGTTTGTTTTAGCTATAACCCACTAAGGGAGCTCACACCAGCGTACATGCGTCCTGTTTTTTTTAGCTAAACCCACTAGAGGAGCTCACACCAGCGTACATGCTTCCTTTTGTTTTTTAGCTAACCCACTAGAGGGGAGCTCACACCCACTCTTACGATAGCTGCTGTTGTGGTTTTAGCTAACCACACTAGAGGGAGCTCACAACCCAGCGACATGCTGCCCTGTTTGTTTTAGCTAACCCACTAGAGGGAGCTCACACCACGTACATGCTGCCTGTTTGTTTTAAGCTAACCCACTAGAGGGAGCTCACACCCCAGCTTTCATGCTGTCCTGTTCTTTTAGCTAACCCACTAGAGGGAGCTCAACAGCCGGTACATGCTGCCGTTTGTTTAGCTAACCCACTAGAGGGAACTCACACCAGCGTACATCTGCCCTGTTGGTTTTCGCTAACCCACTAGAGGGAGCTCACACCACGTACGCTGTCTGCTTGTTTTAGCTAACCCCCTGAGGGACCTCACACCAGCGTACATGCTGTCTGTTTGTTTTAGCAACCCACTAGAGGGAGCTCACACCATCGTACATGATGTCTGTTTGTTTTGCTAACCCACTAGAGGGAGCTCACACCAGCGTACATGCTGTCTGCTTGTTTTAGCTAACCCACTAGAGGGGCTCACAACACCAGCGTAACATGCTGTCCTGTTTGTTTAGCTAACCCACTAGAGGGAGCTCACACCAGCGACATGATGTCTGCTTGTTTTAGCTAACCCACTAGAGGGAGCTCACACCGAGCGTACATGCTGCTGTTTGTTTTAGCTAACCCACTAGAGGGAGCTCACACCAGCGTACATGATGTCTGTTTGTTTGCTAACCCACTAGAGGGAGCTCACACCAGCGGTACATGCTGCCTGTTTGTTTTAGCTAACCCACTAGAGGGAGCTCACACCAGCGTACATGCTGCCTGTTTGTTTTATGCTAACCCAGAGGGAGCTCACAACCAGCGTACATGCTGTCTGTTGTTTTATTAACCCTAGAGGGAGCTCACAAGCCACAAGCGTACATGCTGTCTGTTTGTTTTAGCTAACCCACTAGAGGAGCTCACACCAGCGTACAGGCTGTCTGTTTGTTTAGCTAACCCACTAGAAGGGACTCACACAAGCGTAACTGCTGTCTGTTTTGTTTAGCTAACCACTAGAGGGAGCTCACACCAGCGTACAGCTGCCTGTTTGTTTTAGCTAACCCCGAGAGGGATCTCACACCAGCGTACATGCTGCCTGTTTGTTTTAGCTAACCCACTAGAGGAGCTCACACCAGCGACATGCGCTTTTGTTTTAAGCTAACCACCCTAGAGAGCTCACACCAGCGTACACTCTGTCTGTTTGTTTTGCTACCCGCCCTAGAGGAGCTCACCCAGCGTACATGCTGGTTGTTTTTTTAGCTAACCCACTAGAGGGAGCTCACACCAGCGTACATGCTTGTCGTTTGTTTTAGCTAACCCCTAGAGGGGAGCTCACACCAGCGTACTGCTTCTGTTTGTTTTTAGCTAACCCCCTGAGGGAGCTCACAACCAGCGTACATGCTGCTGTTTGTTTTAGCTACCCCCACTAGAGGGAGCTCACACCAGCGTACATGCTGTGTTTGTCTTATAACAAATAGAGTGCTCACCAGCGTCATGATTTCTGTTTGTTTAGATACCCACTAGAGGGAGCTCACACCAGCGACATGATGTCTGTTTGTTTTAGCTAACCCACTAGAGGAGCTCACACCAGCGCATGCTGCCTGTTTGTTTTAGCTAATACCCACTAGAGGGAGCTCACACCAGCGAATGCTGTCCTGTTGTTTAGCTAACCCACTAAGGGAGCTCACACCAGCGTACATGTGCTGTTTGTTTTAGGCTAACCCACTAGAGGGAGCTCACACCAGCGTACATGCCTGCTGTTTGTTTTAGCTAACCACTAGAGGGGAGCTCACACCAGGTACAGCTGCCTGTTGTTTTAGCTAACGCTCACTGATGCGTTTTATTTTAGCTACCCACTAGAGGGAGCTCACACCAGCGTACATGCTGTCTGTTTGTTTTAGCTAACCCACTCTAAGGGAGCGCACACCGCGTACCATGCTGTCTGGTTTGTTTTAGCTAACGCCAACTAGAGGAGCTCACAACCATCGTACATGCTGTCTTTGTTGTTTAGCTAACCCCCTAGAGGAGCTAACTCCAACGTCATGCTGTCTGTTTGTTTTAGGCTAACCCACTAGAGGGAGCTCACAACCAGCGTACATGCTGTCTGTTTGTTTTAGTCTTAACCCACAGAGGGAGCCCAAAGACGAGAAACCCTCACACCGCAAATCCAGCGTACATGCTGTCTGGTTTTGTTTTAGCTAAACCCCTAGAGGGAGCTCACACCACGTACATGCTGTCGTTTTGTTTTACTACCCCACTAGAGGGAGGCTCACACCAGCGTACATAGCTGTCCTGTTTTTTTTAGCTAACCCCCTAGAGGGAGCTCACAAACAGCGTACTGCTGTCTGTTTGTTTTTAGCTATACCCACTAGAGGGAGCTCACACCAGGTACATGCTGTCCCTTTTTGTTTTAAGCTAACCATCTAAGGGACTCACCCAGGTACATGCGGTCCTGTTTTGTTTTAGAAGCTAACCTAAACCCACTAGAAGGAGCTCCCACACCCGCGTACTGCTGCCTTTGTTTTAGCTAACCCACAGGGAGCTCACACCATCGTACATTCTGCCTGTTTGTTTTAGCTAACCCCTAGAGGGAGCTCACCTCCGCGTACATGCTGCCTGTTTGTTTTAGCTAACCACTCGATGGAGCTCACACCAGCGTACTGCTGCCCTGTTTGTTTAAGGATATCTATCTATCTATTATCTATCTATCTATCTATCTATCTATCTATCTATCTATTATCTATCTATCTATCTATCTATTATCTATCTATCTATTATCTATCTATCTATCTATCTATTATCTATCTATCTATCTATCTATCTATCTATTATCTATCTATCTATCTATCTATCTATCTATCTATCTATCTATCTATTATCTATCTATCTATCTATCTATCTATCTATCTATCTATCATCTATCTATCTATCTATCTATCTATCTATCTATCATCTATATAGGAACATAAGGCGGTGCACTCCACTGGATTTTATTAACTAAACTTTATTTAGTGGAAATTGATCAACATGTTTTGGCCATCTTGGTGGCCGTCATCTGGAGCTATCATCTATATATATATTATCTATCTATCTATCCATCTATTTATCGATCTATTATATATCTTTCTATCTACTATCTACTATCTCTCAATCTATCATCTATCTATCTATCTATCTATCTATCTATCTGTCTGTCTGTCTGTCTGTCTGTCTGTCTGTCTGTCTTTCTATCTATCTATCTATCTATCTATCTATCTATCTACCTACCTATCTATCTATCTATCTATCTACCTATCTATCTATCTATCTATCTATCTATCTCTCAATCTATCATCTATCTATCTATCTATCTATCTATCTATCTGTCTATCTATCTATCTATCTATCTATCTATCTATCTATCTATCTATCTACCTACCTATCTATCTATCTATCTATCTTTCTATGTATCTATCTATCTATCTATCTATCTATCGATTTATTATCTATCTTTTTATCTACTATCTATCTATCTACTATCTATCAATCTATCTATCTATCTATCTATCTATCTATCTATCTATCTATCTATCTATCTATCATTATCTATCTATCTATCTATCTATCTTTCTATGTATCTATCTATCTATCTATCTATCTATCTATCTATCTATCTATCTAT
>CM033471.1:28138197-28170915 GCA_019447015.1 Hymenochirus boettgeri | reverse complement strand
TCTATCTATCTATCTATCTATCTATCTATCTATCTATCTATCTATCTCTCTGCTATCCATCTATCTATCTATCTATCTATCTATCTTTCTATGTATCTATCTATCTATCTATCTATCTATCTATCTATCTATCTATCTATCTTTCTATGTATGTATCTATCTATCTATCTATCTATCTATCTATCTATCTATCTATCTATCTATCTATCTATCTATCTATCTATCTATCTTTCTATGTATCTATCTATCTATCTATCTATCTTTCTATGTATCTATCTATCTATCTATCTATCTATCTATCTATCTATCTATCTATCTATCTTTCTATGTATCTATCTATCTATCTATCTATCTATCTATCTATCTATCTATCTATCTATCTTTCTATGTATCTATCCATCTATCTATCTATCTATCTATCTATCTTTCTATGTATCTATCTATCTATCTATCTATCGATTTATTTTCTATCTTTTTATCTACTATCTATCTATCTACTATCTATCAATCTATCTATCTATCTTTCTATCTATCTATCTGTCTGTCTGTCTGTCTGTCTGCCTGTCTGTCTGTTTATCTATCTTTCTACACAGGCTGATTGTACAATGAGTAATGACCCTCCAACACTTTCTGATCAGTCAATGTTCATTTGTACCATCAGGTACCACATGTACAGATTTGATTTCAGTAGACCAACATCAGTGTAGCCATACATTGTATTGCACCATGCAGTATAAAATATGCAGCCCCCGATATCCCACTGTGGGTTTTTAACATGTGTTCCAAAATGTGTTTTAGAACCGCAGTGTCCTTACGGGATGGAGTACAATGAATGCGTGTCTCCTTGTGTTAGGACTTGCCAAAGTCTAAATATCAATGAAGTTTGCCAGGAGCAATGTATCGATGGCTGTAGCTGTCCAGGTAGGTCCAGATCAAAGACAAATATGAATAATATCCTGTGATGGTTTCTTGGGTACTCAAAAGTCTTTATAAAATATATATTTTCAGACGGGGAAGTTCTTGATGGAGACCGGTGTGTATTACTTTCTCAGTGTTCTTGTCTACATTCTGGAAAAAGATATCACCCAGGGTCAACTATCCGTCGGGACTGTAATACATGGTAAGGGATACCCAATGATGTATATTTTGTTGTTTAAGTCTTAAGGCTGGTCCTGTTCCACAACGTTACACTGCGCTTTAGTGTGAATGAGCCCTTAAGGAGGCTAAAAGGGTCGTATTTTCAAGGGTTATTGAATATTTGAGGTTATTTTTGGTATCCCTCGAAAATACATTCCGAACCCTCAAAGTTCTATTTTCGGATCTTCGGGTTTTTCCTGAGTTCAGTAAATAGCAAAACGGAATAAAACTTTTGTGTTCTGGCCATCTGTAATTAAAAACTAGGTTAAAAAATGTTCCTGAATGTCCAACATGGACATTGAACTTAGAACTAGAGATGTAATGTGGGTTCAATTAGAACCCAGTTTCGAATCGAATCTGAGGGTTTCGAAGTCCCGACGAAACTTTCGGAACTCCCGAATTTCACGGAACCCGAATTTTTCGAATTTTCAATTTTTATTGAAAATCGAAAGTAGACGATTTTTCAAAAACGAAACTCAACAGTTTCGAACATCTCTACGAGATAACGGATATCGTATGATAAGATTGTTTCATGAATGGACACACTTATAGCTATTAAGCAATAGTCACCAGAATTACACAAACTTATTTATTATAATCTACAATATAGCAGCCCAGACTGTCAAAAGGAAACCAGGAAATACCAGCAAGTAAATGAATGTCTAAGAACAATGTAGTCTGCAAGCTAAGGGTTGTCTGAGCCTACAGGCTGATAACGTTTTATAAACATTCTGTTGCAGTTCCTGTTAGAATGCCCTTAATTTCTGTTTAGTCTATTAACTAAAGCTGCCTTCTTTCCGTGACAATGTTTTGTGTTTGTGCCATGTTTGCTTCCAATTATATCATATTAAACTTTAGCCTTAAAAAGACCCTTTCATCATATCATTAGTGGTTCCATCTTGGTCCACATGGGTGTTTGATTAAATGACATTTTACTGCTGAACATCAAAGGCCTTCAAACTCATTTCATATGTACTACATGCTTTTCTGTTTAGTCCACTGTCTTGAGTTGGGACCTGGTCACTTCTATGAACCCCATAGCACTTAAAGCTTCACCCTTAAATGGGATGCCTACCCTTAAAGCGCATGTCCACCCCAAAACTAAAATTTAACCCACCGCTGGCCCCACTGCGTAGTGTAATCCTTACCTTACTCGTCTGGTCGTGCTGCAGCGTCTAGTGAAAGTCCATAAGGAGGAGTCCAGTGAAGAGGAGCAGCCTGTGTGTCATAAGGTTTCTGCCCCTTCTCTGTCCTCCTGGAGGACCCTGGCATGCGCAGGGGAGCCCTCCCCCTCCTCCCTCCCTCCATCCCTCGTCCCTGCAGTATATTGATAGGGTATGTCCACCCCCAAACTAAATTTTGATATTTTGCAGGGAATTGCTATAAACCTCAATCTCGCGAGGTTTATAGCACTCACAGCTGCCCACAAATGTACTTACCAGCCTTCGTTCCCCCGCTGCCTTCTACTTAACTCCCGTGTCTTTTCCGTGCATGGAAGTCAAGCAGAAGGGGCTTCTCTGCATTCCTTCGACTTTCTCATTATGCCTGCAGCCGCATCTGTTACTCCATTCCCGGAAGTAACATTAGAGGCTGTGGCCGTGGAAACAAAGCCCAGTAAGTACGTTTCCTGGCACTTTTTTACAGTTTAACATGATGGTTAGGGTGGGGGTGGGGTTCCTACACTAAGGAAAAAACTTAATTTTGAGGTGGACACACCCTTTAAAGGAACACTAAACTGGTATTTTAACTGCATATTATGTGTTTCTATTATTCACAGGGAGGTGAGAACGCTTATTCCCACCTCCCTGTGAGTAATAGAATGCCCGGGGGACACTGCGACTTACCTTACAGCCGTGCTACCCGATCGCGCCCCATCTTTTGTATTGGCACGCATGCTCCAAAGATAGGCACTTGGTCGGGGCAGCGCGGCTGTCAGTGCAGAAGGAACTGCGGGTGAGGTAAGTCCCAGTGTCCCCCGGGCGTTCTATTACTCACAAGGAGGGAATAAGCGTTCTCACCTCTCTGTGAATAATAGAAACATATGGAATGTAGTTAAAATACCAGTTTAGTTTTTCTTTAAAACAAAAAAATGGATCAATTGTCAGGTACCAGCCCCCAACCCCAACTGATATATTTTTAACTTTATTTACACATCTGTGGCCCACAGACAGGCCCCAAAGTTCCCCACAGCTAACACCTATGGCTTTCCCTTTATATATCTACCTGCAGAGCACCGAGACTTACCACTGTGTGTAGCTGCATATAAAACTCTATTTTAATTGTGACACACACTCATATTTTACCCAAAGGTAAATACCAGTGCAATTAAAATAGAGTTTATATGCAGCTACACACGGTGGTAAGTCTCGGTGGCTCGCAGGTTAGATATATAAAGGGAAAGCCATAGGTGTTAGTTGTGGGGAACTTTGGGGCCTGTCTGTGGGCCACAGATGTATAAATATTAGAATCAGGTAATTGTCCCCAGCACCACCTCATATTAGAGGTTTATGCCACCTATTAATGTGGTTTTTGGTTCACACTGATTCAATATAATCTAATTTTTAACTTCATTACCTGCATTACTAACCAATCAAGGCTGTGACAATTGACATCACAGCCAATAATTGACTGCTGTATTACCTGCTGCCTCCTTCGCACATGCTCAAGCTTATAAAAAGCTCATTGAGCAGAGAGAAGAGGCAGATACCTTTACCAAAAAGGAATAGAACTCATCATTGTATATCTGGTTATAAATCCATGTAATAAACAGCTGGCAAAAATAGCAGTTGGGGTTGGGGACAGATAACTGTCAAGTCACCAGTTTTTTGTTTTAAAAGTATAAATACCCTTTTAAGTCTCCGACTGTGCAAGTTAACAAATTAAAGTTAGAACATGTAGGGCATAGTCAGTTTGCAGGCATTTTCTTCTCTGTCCACCCAAATAATATGTATGTGTGAGTGTGGCATAGACCTGCAGTAAAATGTTCATCAATGCCAGATAATTTAATTATAATCATGACACCTAGAGATGGGATCCGGGTCCGGGAAATCCTAATGATCCGTCTGAATGCGGACAGATAGCCCGGATTTCGGGACTTGGGAGCCTATTTTCTATAATTATTAAACGTTCTAAATATATATAATATCGAAAATAGCCTCAAACATTCGATAATAATCGAAAATTTGTTCCGTTTTCGGATCTTCGGGAATTTCCCTAGATCCGGGAATCCGAAAATGGAATGAAACTGGTGAGTTACGGCTATCTCTAATGCCGACCAACTGATATCTCCGTCTATTGGCTGGTCCATAAAATCTTAATTGTTTTTTGCCCAGCTGCAACTAATGGCGGTCACCTGTTTGTCCAGATCCGACACGCTGGTAAATCACGGCCAATTGTGCAGTCTTCTATGGATTGCATGATTGCCCCCGAAAACTGTCAGCTGCAGCTACTTTTGCCGGGGATGACAGTGATTTGCCTTGGCCAACCACTGGCAAGTGGTGAACGGTCAGCCGGGACAGAGATCTTACTGTGTGTACCCAGCCTAGAGGAGCAATTATCTCAAAATGAATCTCTAAATACATGCAAGAATGTATCTTAACCTGTGGTTATAACAATGTGTATACTGAGATACTGTTCCACCCTGGGATATCTCTGGCAACCTTTTCATCTGTCAACTCAAACACTGGAAAAAACACACCAGAGAAAAGCCAACCAGAAGTTGAATTAGATATCATGCCCTGTTTCCTATTGGCACGGTAAAGTTACAAATACTGGAATTGAACTGTAATAACCCTTTATCAGCACAAACTTGGAAAGATCCAAACTGGTCTTTTTCAAAATGGGGTATAAGGGACTAATCATTGGTCAATTCTCCAATCCCTTTAATGGCTTTTTTTGTAACTAAACAATGAACTTTTACTATAACTATACTAGTTCTAGTAACTATAAGTAGTAACAAGATAATGACTGGCTGCAAAGAGAAGTAATGTAATATAACACATTTTAAAGGAGAACAAATCCCTAAGCTACAGTTACCACCAGGTCTTGGTAATGTTCACAAGCACCAACACTATAAAAGTGTAATCCATACAGTAGCACAGGAGTAATTTAGAGAAGAGTAGAGATTTGGGTTGCTGAATATTATATTAGCCCTCTAAGTTTCCCTTTAAAAGCCAGCATAGGCCTTATTTAGACTGTATCTCATTACAGTCTCCTACCTGCTATCAGTGCTTGTTGCATGAATATTGTTGGCCCATTAATTGACAGCACAACAAAATAATTTGAATTAGATTTTCTTCTGTCGTTGTCTTGTAACTGATGCATCGTGGCAGTGATGCCAAACAAGATTTCTGCAGCCTGTGCACACCCATTGGTGGGCATGGCAAGGGGTGTGGTGGGAGCATAACTGGATCAGGGACAGGGCTACACCCATGGCACGGTCAGTGCCTGGAGTGATGCCTCCAGCATTGGCCAGGTTGGGGCCCCCTGCATTATGGGTTTATAGTGAAATGAACAGACTTATTAAAATGAAGAATTGTGGGGGAATTGTATTGCCACATTGTCATGGACGTGTGTGGTCCTAAAATCGATTTATTTGCAATAAACAATCAATAGTTTTATTGAACACGTTAAATATAAATCTATCAACATGATTTGTGTATGACTATTGGCTACTACCTTGTCTATTGGGGCCGGAAAGGTTTCTTTATTGTGCTCATTAACCTAGAACTTTTCTCTTATAATCTATAAGACCAAAGACTAAATAACATCCATACTAGGGACTTGTTCTACCTAGACAAGAAGGTAACTGTGTCTATCTCAGGCTCCCCATACACTTTATTATTTTCATCCTTTACTTTATAGGATCTTGTAGACCCTTTATGGCTTTAGATTTCCTTCTGACCGCTGTTTATTTACTATGTACCATAATATTAATAGTTTATAAAGAAATTCTACTTTTATTTTTTTACTAGTATTATTTTATATTTCTTATTTTTTCAGTACATGTCAAAACGGCCATTGGGAGTGCAGCCAGGAAGATTGCCCCGGTAAGCCAAATCCATTGTATTATTACTGCTGTACAACTGTGATAGGTCGGTTCTGAATGAGACAGTGAGTGATTTGAGTGTGGCCACCAGAACACTCTTCACTATACTCAGTGTAGCACTCGCTATACTGACGGAGACCAATGGAATCTGAGCTTTAATTACTCTTTTTGGACCTTGTGTTTTAATCTGATTTTATTCCCTGTGATCTGATTTAGTCCTGCTTAAAAATGTGGGGGTGTAAATCACTTTTTCATTGATATGTCCATCCACAGTCTGTTTTTTTGACTGAGTCTCTCAGTTTTCTTTGTCTGATTATTGAGGTAGTTTGAACCAGACCTAGGAATATAGACATGGGACACCAGGCATCACCACCATAAAGGTGTTTGATGTATTATTTAATGTTGTAAGGTATCACCATATCCTACAGTACTCATCCTGTATGCTACTGATACGGCTACAACCATTTTATCTTTTTCTTCAGGCGAGTGCTTTGTCACTGGACAGTCCCATTTCAAGAGCTTTGATAATAAACATTTCACCTTTAGTGGTATCTGCCAGTATTTACTTGCTACGGACACAATGGACAATTCCTTTTCTGTTTCCATGGAAACTGCTCAGGTAATTCATTTCTTAAACTTCCTTTTAATGTTTTTTAGTGTGACTAGGCCCATGCAGATGGCAAATCTTGCTTTGACGGAACAACCAAGGGCCGACCGGTGGCTGAGTGTTCCAACATTCCAACAAAGGATCTCAAGTGTATTGACGCTCTCTGGGTGGTTGCTCGATGATCCAGGAGCAAAATTCAATGTCTGTATTAGACTTAAGGTGCAAACGCAACTACTAGGAAATCCCAATTTATCTCCCAGGATCAGATTTATCATTAAGCACTTGAGTATATACATTTATACATATGCATTATATACATATAAGTATTCCGTATACTTAAGTTCCTAAGCAAACCGTTGACACTCAAGGTGGAAATTCCAGCTTAGCATGACTAAAAAGGGTGGTAAAATTAGGCTGAGGTTCCTGTGTATCCTATTAAAGAGTTGAAGCAAAACCAAAATACTACATTTGTATAAAATATAATAAGATGGTATAAGAAGAAAATAAAAGGGTTCTTATAGTGTCTATCCAGATACTTGCCTTTCCGTTTTACCCAAAAAGATGTATATCACATGATCTAAAAGATTTTCCTTATGTGATGTCCACAGTGTGCGGATGATGTTGATGCTGTATGTACCCGTTCTGTGTCTGTCCGTCTCCTTGAAATGCAAAACATGACACTTAAATTCAAGCATGGCGGAGCAGTATCCTTAGATGGACAAGATATTCTTCTGCCTCTGGTCCAAGGTAACGGCTTAGCAAATATTGCGGCTTTAAGAAAATTATTAAAATGACTGTGACATTTTTGGACTTTAACACTTAGACAAAGGTTGGCATGTGGTATGATGATTGGGCAATTTAGTGGAAAACATGCACATTCCATAAGCTAGCTGTCAATATTTTTGCTGGACAGTCAATGTTTTTGGGCAGAAAAAAATAGTATCGCTTGTTGGAAAGGAAACTTGGCGTGGGTGGGTCAGGGTTTGGCTGTGGATAAAGGGATGGAAGTTGAGTGGAACAGGAGTGTGGCCAAGAAATTCAGAGTTTCAAACCATGAATGTTGGGTGGTTTGAAGGTTGCCAGCCATATTGCACCCTTTGTTATCAACTTCAAGTCAATAATTTATTTTTTTACTACAGGGCATTACTTATAAATATCCTCCAAATAAAAAAAATCAAGTGATGTTAATATATGTCAAAAACCTATGAAGGCTCTAGTTAGATGGGAAGTTTGATAAATCTGCTAAATATCGATACAGGGTTCCTGTATTGGTGTTGTGTGTCTAAGCAGTGAAACATTCTATGAATTCTGCTAAAATAAATCTTGAATCGGCCAACGTGGCCAGGCCCCTTTCCAGACTCCCACTCTAATAATGATGACACAGTTAGAAAATGCTTAAACAGAGAAGGAAGTTTATTACTAGAGATAGGATCCTGGTCGGTTCTGGAATTCGAACATTCCGTCGGGACCAAGCTGACAGTTCGGATTTTGAAAATTCCAATCGTATTTTCGAGGGTTACAGAATGTCCATTGTTATTTTTGGTAACTTTTGATAACCCTCCAAAATACGACTGGAAACTCAAACATAGTTTCCGATCATATTTACGAGGGTTACTGAAAATAACCCAGTACATTCGGTAACCCTCGAAAATACATTCAGAACCCTCAAAAGTACGTTCCGTTTTCAAATCTTTGCATTATTTCCGAGATCCGTAAATCCAAAAACGGAATAAAAATTAGGAGTGTCGAACATCTCTATTTATTACAATGCGCTTACACAGAATAAAATAAATTCTATGACAGCAGGAGAATTCTGAATCTTTAAGGAAGTTACATTGGTTTATTAAGACATTAATCTCATTATCATCTCATTATCATTACGTTATAGAATACATTCTATTGGTTACATTAAATGGTACTTCAATAATCATATTTTTGATTGGTTGTTAATTCCAAGGGTAAATGTCATATTACTGGTAAATCCCACCTTCCCAAGATTAATCCCTTCCACCTTTCACTTACTTAAGCGGACATACTCAATTGTTGAGTAATAGGCTCAAGACTAAAGTGCTACAGCTAAGTACATGGGGCTAAAATGTGTTAAATATATATTTATATCCATTATTTAAAGTTGATGGTGCCATTCATTTTTGATCCTTTGTAAATGGTGCTACATTATGGAGATACCATGTGATGTTTCCAACTATAACTGCAGATATTACATACAGAGAAGGAATGGTCTATGCACAGTAGGTTACACCTACATACATACATAACTTAAATAAATGCTTTTTTTAGGCCTCCTTCGAATCCAGACCACTGTAACGCCATCTGTCCGTCTTACATACAAAGAAGATGTCCAGTTAGATTGGGATGGCCATGGAAAACTGCTGATTAAGGTAATTACTTCCACATGGACAAACTTTTATATTTGCTTGTTTTTTTAAACCTACTGATGTTGCTTTTCCTTCCTGGTGTCCCCAATTCTAGCTGTCACCAGTGTACACTGGATTAGTCAGCGGCCTTTGTGGAAATTACAACGGAAATCAAGGCGATGACTTTCTAACACCCTCTGGTCTTATAGAAACAAATGTCGAAGACTTTGGAAATTCTTGGAAACTGAACGGGGACTGTACTGACTTGATTAAACAAGACACGGATCCATGTCATCTCAACCCAAAACGAGGTCATCTTTTGTTTTTAGAGATTTAATAAAACAAGTTCCTTATCTTCTCCTCTCCAGAATAGAGATGTCCGAACTTCGCAAAATCCGGTCCGCTCGAGGATCCGCGAATTTTCGAGAAAATTCGAAAAACCGCGAACGGACCCGTTAAAATGAAAAATGTTCTCGAAATTACGAGATTTATCGCATTTTCGAAAATTTCGGAAGTTCGGAAGTTCGGAAGGCGGAAAATCCGGAAAAATCCGCCGTTCGCGAACGGGATAAATCCGCGGCGGATCTGGGTTCAGATCCGCGAACCGGCCATCCCTACTCCAGAAGAATTGTTTTTTAGAGACAGTGGTCTTTGCCGAGTTTATGTACTGCCGCACATGACATATACTTGAGAACTGTAGTTGTCCATTAATCTCTAGAAAGGCGGAAGGCAGTGAGGGAATGAAGGCTGGTAAAAACATTTGGGGACAGCTTTGACAAGCAGCAGATTAAGTGCACCTTATATTGAAAAAAACTGTCATTGCTATGGTTTGAACCCATCCATGGACACATCTGCAAGGAGTTTGTATGATCTCCCCGTGCTTGCGTGGGTTTCCTCTCGGCACTCTGGTTTCCCCTACAATCATACTGATAGGTTGTATGTGTCAAATAAATGTGCTTAGATTGTAAGCTCTTCGGGGCAGCGCCTGATGTGAATGTATACATGTAAAGTGCTATGGAATATGCTGGCGCTATATAAATCCATAATAATAATAATAATAATAATAATTATAATAATCATGTTCAACAAATACCTAACAATTAAAGGCAAGGCTACATATGAGTCTAACATGCTATTAATCTTTCCAGCCAGGTTTGCTGAAGAAGTCTGTTATGCCCTAATGGAATCTACATTCCAGTCATGCCACGCAGAAGTGAACCCAGCTCCATATCTGAAAAATTGTCGTTACGATGTCTGCTCCTGCTCCAATGGGAAGGAATGTCTGTGCTCTGCCTTTTCGTCCTATGCTGCGGCTTGTTCCAGGAAAGGAATTTTAATTGACTGGCGAACACCTGAATTCTGTCGTAAGTGGTGGCGGTTTTTACTTTCTGAACCTTTTCTTGCTGTGGTATTACCGTATTAGCAGTTGGAACAATAACGAGTTAAAGGTGGTCCAAAAATGACTTGGACAGGAATTGCTTTCCTGAGTGTTTTTGCAATTTACTTTCATTGTTTTTTTTTACATAGTTGAAGATATTTACCTTTTTATGTGTGATATGGTAGCAAGATCACCAGATCCCCTGCACTTCCTGCTTCCTGTTCTAAAGCCATGTTCAATCCAGCTTCCCTGTGTCTCCTCCTCCTCCATTAAAAAAAAGCAAAAATGTACACACCTAACAAACTACCTGCTGTGGGCTGTGCTGTCATCAATTCCCCCCACCCCCTTTAGTACTCCTTCAGTCGCTGTAACTCGATCTCTTCCTGGTTTCTTCTGCTTTCTCCTGCACTGAGCATGTGCCAACCGCAGACTAGAAGGAGGAACTTATTACCGCAGATTCAGAACCTCCCACCTCCTAACTTTCTGTGATTTCTTCAAATCTTGGGTTGTGCAGCATGTCGAGATGGTTCATTTTAAAAGTAGGAACCTGGCCTTTTATTTAAAATCAAATTGTTTGGAGACTACAGTTCCCCTTTAATGTTTGTAATAGTTTTAAGAGTTTTAAAGGACAAATAAAGCCCCAAAACAACACTATTTCAGAAGGAAGAGTAACCTTAATTTAAAAGCAGTAATCTGTGTTTCACCTATTCTCAGCCCAGCAGATCAAAAATCAATGTTGGGATCATTTACTAGTCACTGTGGTTATCTAATACCAGTCACTGTGGGCATCATTTACTTGTCATTGTGGGCATTATTTACTAGTCATGTGTATAAAGCCCCTCCCACTTCTGGACAGACCACACCCCAGTTCCGGACAATGCACCACCCACTTTCAATTATAAAACCACACCCCTTCCCGCAGCACGGCAAAGGGGGGCAGCATTTGGAATATTTTATCAGGTGCCAAAAAGTCTAGAGATGGCCCTGGGCAGACCCCAAGTGCTGGTGATGTCACAGATCACAGTGCTAGCAGGAAAAACACCCTTTATACTGCTGTAACTTTGTATAGACTGCATGGATACCACAGTTCCTCTTTAAGCCTTTTCAGACATATGATTGTTGGTTCAAAAGATTACCATCCTTTCAGCCATCTGTATGTCTCAGTCATGCCATTAATCAGATGGTTCAAGAAGGTAGGAACCACTCCTCTGACATGGTAAAGTGGGCATATCCCCCACAAAAGGGAGAGGCTTCACAGTGTCAAAAAGATTAAATTCAGTTTTGGTGGGCATTAAACTTTGGCCAGGGTGAAGCCATTTTTTGGTAGTTCGAATGACAAATCAAGCATTCTCTATTGTTTAGCACTGTAATTGCCCGTAATGGAACCCTGTAAAATTAAATAAATAGAATTAATCATTTTATGGCCCAATCTCAAAGTGCACATCAATTACAGCAATAAATAGAAAAAAATAAACACTTAACAAACAGAGAGTATTTCTACATGAAAAGCTAAATAGCACACGAATATTGAGGTTTTTAAAAATGCAAAAAAAAGTACATTGTGGAATCAATGCTTTTTTTCTTTAGTTGACCATGATGCAATAGCGCCCTCTGCAGTTTACTTTGATATACTGCTTGGAAAATGTTTATTTTGCAAGTGGAATATTCCACAAAGAATCATTTACTTATAATGAGAAAGAAAGTCAATGGTTACGACTTGAAGGAAAAATACCATCAAGATAAGAAGAACCATTTTCCCACGCTCTTCATTTCTAAGGGTAAATATAGAGGTTATATTCTGCTGTAACCTTACAGGAAGTTACTGCTAATCGGCATCTAATAATATTTGCATTGATGCCGTGCAACTAAAGTGAAGTAAAATGAAACTTTATTGTCTTACCTGACTCTCTCTCACGAGACTTACTGCATTGCGGGATCCCGGTCAGGCAAGACATCAGGCAAGACCTGATGAAGGGGTGTATATAATACACCTCCGATACCGTGGGTTATTAAATATGGACCTACTGTGTTGTCTGTTTGCCTGTATCACTGAATAACACAATGTCCACTTTTGTTGTGACAATATCAATTCCATCTTAACCCTTTGTGTGACTTTAATGCCAACTATTAGTAATAAGTAGTCGTGCTAGTATGTCCCCTGCAGCGTAAAGATTAGCTAAATGTCCAAACACAACACAAAATCTGCGCTAACCCACAGCACGTCCCCGCTAAGGGGTTAATGTGACTTTCTTTTATTTTTGACTTGTCGCTACTAAAGCTGAGTACAGACGCGTGAGTGTGGTTGACACACAAATGCACGAAGAACAATTTGTTTGTGTATGGGCGGTTGGCCATACGTCATTAATACTCCACAGGACGGTACGACATGTGTGCATCTAGCTTTAGAGACCCTATTAAGCTAATTCAAATATTTCTTATCTTTTCAAAGCAATGTACTGCTCTGAAGGGAAGGTTTATCAGCAGTGCGGGAGTCCTTGTAATCAGACATGCAGATCTTTGTCCCATCCTGATGTTGACTGCACAGAATTCTGTATGGAGGGATGTTACTGTCCACCCGGCCTCTACACCAATGAATACGGAGAGTGCGTCCTTAAATCAGAGTGTTCCTGTTATTACGATGGGGAGCTTTTTCAGCCCGACGATATATTTTCCAATCATTACACCATGTGGTAGGTTAAATAGATCATTAGTTCCATTTAATTCAGATTCAACCATTTTAAGATAAATTGGTTGGCAACTCGTGCTGAAATTTTGGTCATTTGCTTTATGGCGACACAAAAGAGTCAATTCCATTTTTGGTGAACTGTCCCACGTCTGTAGATTTGCGTCCCATATCTGCAGGCCGGGTCCCAGAATACAAATGGTGGCTGCATGTGTTTAAAGTCATAGTTCATATTGTATTTACAATAAACTCTAAATAAACAATAGCGAGAACCAAAGGGGCCCCATGTCCTTATTATTCCTATGACAGATATAGCCTCTTCCCAGAAAACCACTGTGGATGAAGCATGGATAGGGGCCCCATCATAGTTTGTAGGGGGGCCCAGTGACTCCTAGTTATGACACTGGTTGCTACACCCCACAATACTTCCCGCACCCTCAGATCTACAGGATTTAATTTAAAGGAGAACTATAGTGTGTATAAAGTTTTTTTTAAAAAACAGTTAAAATGAAAAGTACCTGGGGCAGGGAGGTAGGATTGGTACTTTCTACCTCCCAATATCAATTCTATGTGGAGCGGCAGTATGAAGAAAACTGCATCTGCCAGGATTCCTAAATGCTTCAGCACTGTCTTTAATACAGGAAGGCCCAGGGCACTAACCTGGCAGATGAAAACTATATCTGCTGTAGCTCCTCAACTAAACAATATTTGGAGGAGGAAATAAGCAATCCTACCTCCCTGCCCCAGGTACTTTACATTTTTAAAAAGTAAATTTTTACAATATAGTTGTCCTTAAAACTTTATACACACTATAGTTCTCCTTTAATCTGAGACATGTCATGTGCTTTGAGTCCCATAGGAGAAAGGGGCTACTTACGTGTGTTTTTTTTTATAGATTAAGATGAGGCAGTCATTTTTACAGTATAGTTGCCCTTTTAAAGCACTAGGCAGTACATGACATAACATTGTTTCCTTGCCCCAATCTCACAGATATTTGACAGCTTAGTGTTTTCTTACATTTAACCTTACACTTTTTTTAAAATGTAAACATCATTAATAAAATTAGAAACCAGGTGTTAATATGTTATTTATGTAAGTAATAGTAGTTTCTAAAATATAATCCTCGAGTTCTCCCAAATAACAGCTTGCACCAATCAAGTCAGCCACTAGATGGAGACAGCCGTTTGTGTTAATTCATACCTTTGTTTGCATTAGGGACATGATTATACCCCTTTTCCTTTTTTTATCCTGAACATCAAAATTTATTTTGCTAAAAATCCTTAATCACAATATTATAAATAACTGGAATTCAGTCAAATGAAAAACTTGGATGACAAATACATAGGAAGAAAAGTCTTATGTCAATAATTAGATCCATGCTAGAAATTTGACATTTGCTTTGCATCTTCATAAATAAGTGTTAAGTGCCATCCCTATTTCAAACACTCATGCCTTTTTTTGCTGCATTTTGATTGGTTACCCAGCATGAGATCAAACCAAAATAAAGTAATTTTTAAATATCTTGATTTGTTTTGCCTGTAAAACGCACCATTTCCTTTTTTAAACTCTTCTCATTCACTTTCCCCCTGTTTAGTTACTGTGAAAATGGACTGATGCACTGCAGTACCAATGAAGTCCCCGGTGGCTATTTCCCAGAATCCCTCTTCAGCCAGCCACCCGCTAGAGGTGATTTGTCTTTCTTTCTCTTTTATCATTGGAATAGAGTGAACAATGTTGTCTGAACTGAGCCTTCTGGTGGGTTTAAATAGTGTCTAATATAAACACATTTCATTTTCAATTAGAATAGATGATATAGATAGAGACACGCATAGGAATGTGAATCCTTCAGAATCAGCAAAACATAAGGGCGAGAAAAACTACCTTTTCATTTTTTTTTTTGCTTCATTCCAACCAATATGTTACCAGACCAGGAGCAAATCCCTTTATAAGACTGAGAAAGTGATTTTCTTTGTGTCACCTCATAATCAGCTTTTGTTTGCCGATTTGTTAAGTCAATCCTGTCTTTAAGACCCTCGGCAGGGGTGCCCAGTGCACAATGAAGCAAACTGAAACATTGGCTCAGGTCTCGCCCTGAGTGGAACACTTAAAAGTCGTCAGTTTAAAAAAATTCTCTTTCCTGCAATACTGCATTTGAGCACCAGTCAGTGTTAAGTTACCGCTCCAGTTCAACAGTCTGTTTTAGTCAGCCCACCAAACCTACCTCCACAAGCCATGTCGTTGTTCCCTGATTAAGCCACACCCGCTTCACGTGCTGCCCCCACCTGTCTATGGCCGGCATTTAGAAGTTGTTTCAGGTGGCAAAATACCTAGGAACACCCCTGACCCTCTGTATTGGTTACATAATGTTTGGAACCCACAAGCATTGTTATGGTCATGGCAAATAGCGACAGAGTAACTCCCTTGAGATCTATTTGTTTTCAAGCACCTGCAAATGTTCATGGGCAGTAAACAAGGAAAATTCACCATGAAACCAAGTCAGCAGCAAAACTTAGTCCATCCCTATTGGCAGACTAGTGACGGCTACACAACTGCAAGAATTCTCACACTGAAAAGGATTCTGGAGGGTATTTGCATATACAGTAACTTTGTCCCCTCCCTTTAACAGAGTAACTGATCTTGCCCTCTCTCTCTTTCTGGGTGAATTACAACTGAGCATGTCTGAAATAACTGAACTAGGATAGAGGAGGTAACTGCAGGGTTCTCTGACAGATTATAGTATGTATCTTTGATTAGGAATAACATGTTGTTCAAATCAGCAGTTAATGGCCTGTTTGTCAAAATATGTTTTAGAATATATTCTATGTAACAAAAGAATGATTACGCTCTGCACAAGAGATTGTAGGAATCAGGCCAGTCTCGTCATTAGACTGCCAGAGTGAATTGTAACATTTGCATTTAGTTGCCAAACTGTATTTCCCTTCTTATAATTTGGCTTGCCAAAAGACTAAGACAGAGTCACAAAGTATTTCTACACAATCAGTGTTTTCCCCTGACATGCACTTGGATCTATACGGAGAACATGCATTTAGATTGTTCAGATGTTCCATTAGGCTCGTACATGGGTCATTAACCAAATTTTGGAACAGACGCAATAAAGAGTTTGTCCTACAGAGCGATGTAAATAAACTGTTAGCAACAATTTGCCAAAACATTCTCGGACTTCGGTTATCAGGGGAATTTTTTCTTTTTTTTTAGAATTTTGTTTAAAAAAAAAGTTATTTCTGATTAACAATGGCTTTCAAGAGTTTGACAAATAGGAAATTATGATTGGCTGTTATTGGGTTCTAGAGGTATTTTGATTGGACAAATTGGAAAATTAATTTGCCATATACTACCTCGGTGTTACATTGAGGCATTGACTTACTGATATTGTAACATCAAGTGAAGCATCAGGTTCAGCTGTTAATGTTCCCCAGGCAAATTGTTGTTTGCAATCATATTTGGATAGTAATAGCGATTGCAAAATAATTGGCTTAAACAGACACGTCACCTATCTATTGTAAAGCTGTGTACACACAGGTGATTGGTGCCCATGATCTGTGACAAAGAATCTGTTCATAAAACGCTCATTCGTTGCCGATCACAAGCAAATTTGCAAAGCTTAAGGCTGGGTACACACATTAACGATAAAGGGACAATTTTGTTGGATCCGATGGAATTGCCCTTTTATCGTTAAAGTGTGTACCGCAGTTCCGAGCGTTCACAAGGCTGACGAACCTTCATCCAAAAACTTCCCTCACCCACAGTCGACCCCCTGTAGTAATGTATAGGAAGTCGGCCGCAGCTCAAAGCAATGTGCAGTCCTTAACATTCTCCCTATGTTTTATATTGGGAGAATACTCGGGACTGTAGTGGAATATTGTCATCTTTAAAAGATCTTTAATGTGTGTGAAGCTGTATGAAGATCTGTGCTGTTACCTAACTTGTATTATTGTCATTAATATTATTATTTTTCATGTACAGTAAAACGGAGCATTGTTTGCAGACCACCATTAAATAAGATTATATGTCTTGCTGATAATCCAAAGGCCAAAGGGATTGAATGTGCCAAAACCTGCCAGAACTACGAACTGGAGTGTGTGAGCCATGGGTGTATATCTGGTTGCACTTGCCCAACTGGAATGGTAAATATTAAACAGCATTGAAATGCTTAGATTGTAAGCTCTTCGGGTCAGGGCCTGATGTGAATGTATACATGTAATTGTAAAGCGCCACGGAATATGCTGGCACTATATAAATCCACAATAATAATAATAATGATAATAATAATAATAATATTGGTTACCCGTTTGTACAATATTATCTATGTACGATGCACTGAGAGGATTATTCTCTAGACTATTGTATCATTGTTTATACATTGATTGTATTGTATTGTGGATACATACATTAATATTGTTGTTTGTTTGGTCACCTTGGGGAAATAAGGGGAATGGAAAAGTCAAAAGTTTTCTTTGCATAACAAACTTGGATACATAATTTTTTAAAATTAAAACATTAAAAATCCACTAGAGGGCACTCACACCAGTGTTAACGCTGCCTGTTTGTTTTAGCTAATCCACTATAGGGCACTCACATCAGCGCTAACGCTGCCTGATTGTTTTAGCTAATCCAGTAGAGGGTGCTCTCACACCAGTGCCAACGCTGCCTGTTTGTTTTAGCTAATCCACTAGAGGGCGCTCACACCAGCGCTAACACTGCCTGTTTGTTTTAGCTAATCCACTAGAGGGCGCTCACACCAGTGTTGACAATGCCTGTTTTTTTTCTTAGCTAATCCTGTAGAGGGCGCTCACACTAGGGTTAACAGTGCCTGCTTGTTTTAGCTAATCCGCCAGAGGGCGCTCACACCAGTGTTAATGCTGCCTGTTTATTTTAGCTAATCAACTAGAGGGCGATCACACCAGCGTTAACACTGCCTGTTTGTTTTTACTAATTCACTAGTAGGTGCTCTCACACCAGTGTTAATGCTGCCTGTTTGTTTTAGCTAACCCACTAGAGGGAGCTCACACCAGCGTACATGCTGTCTGTTTGTTTTAGCTAACCCACTAGAGGGCGCTCACACCAGTGTTGACAATGCCTGTTTTTTTTCTTAGCTAATCCTGTAGAGGGCGCTCACACTAGGGTTAACAGTGCCTGCTTGTTTTAGCTAATCCTCCAGAGGGCGCTCACACCAGTGTTAATGCTGCCTGTGTATTTTAGCTAATCAACTAGAGGGCGATCACACCAGCGTTAACACTGCCTGTTTGTTTTTACTAATTCACTAGTAGGTGCTCTCACACCAGTGTTAATGCTGCCTGTTTGTTTTAGCTAACCCACTAGAGGGAGCTCACACCAGCGTACATGGTGCCTGTTTGTTTTAGCTAACCCACTAGAGGGAGCTCACACCAGCGTACATGCGTGCTGTTTGTTTTAGCTAACCCTAGAGGGAGCTACACCAGCGGTACATGTGGCCTGTGTTTTAGCTAACCACTAGAGGGAGCTCACACCAGCGTACAGCTGTCTGTTTGTTTTAGCTAACCCACTAGAGGGAGCTCACACCAGCGTACATGCTGCCTTGGTTTTAGCTAACCCACTAGAGGGAGCTCACACCAGCGTACATGCTGCCTGTTTGTTTTAGCTAACCCACTAGAGGGAGCTCACACCAGCGTACATGCTGCCTGTTTGTTTTAGCTAACCACTAGAGGGAGCTCACACCAGCGTACATGTGCGTTTGTTTAGCTAACCCACTGAGGGAGCTCACACCAGCGTACATGTGTCTGTTTTTTAGCTAACCCACTAGAGGGAGCTCACACCAGCGTACATGCTGCCTGTTTGTTTTAGCTAACCCACTAGAGGGACACACCAGCGTACATGCTGCTGTTGTTTTAGCTAACCCACTAGAGGGAGCTCACACCAGCTACCTGCGTCTGTTGTTTTAGCTAACCCACTAGAGGGAGCTCACACCACGTACATGCTGTCTGTTTGTTTTAGCTAACCCACTAGAGGGAGCTCACACCAGCGTACATGCTGTCTCTTTTGTTTTAGCTAACCCACTAGAGGGAGCTCACACCAGCGTACATGCTGTCTGTTTGTTAGCTAACCCACTAGAGGGAGCTCACACCAGCGTACATGCTGTCTGTGTTTTAGCTAACCCACTAGAGGGAGCTCAACCAGCGTACATGCTGCTGTTTGTTTTAGCTAACCCACTAGAGGGAGCTCACACCAGGTACATGTGTCTGTTTGTTTTAGCTAACCCACTAGAGGGAGCTCACACCAGCGTACATGCTGTCTGTTTGTTTTAGCTAACCCACTAGAGGGAGCTCACACCAGCGTACATGCTGCCTGTTTGTTTTAGCTAACCCACTAGAGGGAGCTCACACCAGCGTACATGCTGTTGTTGTTTAGGACCCACTAGAGGGAGCTCACACCAGCGTACATGCTGTCTGTTTGTTTTAGCTAACCCACTAGAGGGAGCTCACACCAGCGTACATGCTGTCTGTTTGTTTTAGCTAACCCACTAGGGGAGCTCACACAGCGTACATGCTGTCTGTTTGTTTTAGCAACCCACTAGAGGGAGCTCACACCAGCGTACATGCTGTCTGTTTGTTTTAGCTAACCCACTAGAGGGAGCTCACACCAGCGTACATGCTGCCTGTTTGTTTAGTACCCCCTAGAGGGAGCTCACACCAGCGTACATGCTGCTGTTTGTTTTAGCTAACCCACTAGAGGGAGCTCACACCAGCGTACATGCTGTCTGTTTGTTTTAGCTAACCCTAGAGGGAGCTCACACCAGCGGACATGCTGTCTGTTTGTTTTAGCTAACCCACTAGAGGGAGCTCACACCAGCGTACATGCTTGTCTGTTGTTTAGCTAACCCACTAGAGGGAGCTCACACCAGCGTACATGTGCTGTTTGTTTTAGCTAACCCACTAGAGGGAGCTCACACCAGTACTGCTGTCTGTTTGTTTTAGCTAACCACTAGAGGGAGCTCAAACCAGCGTACATGGTCTGTTTGTTTTAGCAACCCACTAGAGGGAGCTCACACCAGCGTACATGTGCTGTTTGTTTTAGCTAACCACTAGAGGGAGCTCACACCAGCGTACATGCTGCCTGTTGTTTTAGCTAACCCACTAGAGGGAGCTACACCAGCGTACATGCTGTCGTTTGTTTGCAACCCACTAGAGGGAGTCACACCAGCCTACATGCTGCCGTTTGTTTTAGCTAACCCTAGAGGGAGCTACACAGCCGTACATGCTGCCTGTTTGTTTAGCTAACCCACTGAGGGAGCTCACACCAGCGTACAGCTGTCGTTTGTTTTAGCTAACCACTAGAGGGAGCTCACACCAGCGTACATGCTGTGTTGTTTTAGCTAACCCACTAGAGGGAGCTCACACCAGCGTACATGCTGTCTGTTTGTTTTAGCTAACCCACTAGAGGGAGCTCACACCAGCGTACATGCTGTCTGTTTGTTTTAGCTAACCCACTAGAGGGAGCTCACACCAGCGTACATGCTGTCTGTTTGTTTTAGCTAACCCACTAGAGGGAGCTCACACCAGCGTACATGCTGTCTGTTGTTTTAGCTAACCCACTAGAGGGAGCTCACACCAGCGTACATGCTGTCTGTTGTTTTAGCTAACCCACTAGAGGGAGCTCACACCAGCGTACATGCTGTCTGTTTGTTTTAGCTAACCCACTAGAGGGAGCTACACCAGCGTAATGCTGTCTGTTTGTTTTAGCAACCCATAGAGGGAGCTCACACCAGCGTACATGCTGTCGTTGTTTTAGGCAACCCACTAGAGGGAGCTCACACCAGCGTACATGCTGCTGTTGTTTTAGCTAACCACACTAGAGGGAGCTCACACAGCGTACATGCTGCTGTTTGTTTTAGCTAACCCACTAGAGGGAGCTCACACCAGGTACATGCGCTGTTTGTTTTAGCTAACCACTAGAGGGAGCTCACACCGAGACATGCTGTTTGTTTTAGCTAACCCACTAGAGGGAGCTCACACCAGCGTACATGCTGCTGTTTGTTTTAGCTAACCCACTAGAGGGAGCTCACACCAGCGTACATGCTGTCTGTTTGTTTTAGCTAACCAATAGAGGGAGCTCACACACCAGCGTACATGCTGTCCTGTTGTTTTAGCTAACCACTAGAGGGAGCTCACACCAGCGTACATGATGTCGTTTGTTTTAGCTAACCCACTAGAGGGAGCTCACACCAGCGTACATGCTGTCTGTTTGTTTTAGCTAACCCACTAGAGGGAGCTCACACCAGCGTACATGCTGTCTGTTTGTTTTAGCTAACCCACTAGAGGGAGCTCACACCAGCGTACATGCTGTCTGTTTGTTTTAGCTAACAGTAAATCTAAAGATTCTTAAAGTATTCTGAACTTTTTGGCAACAAATCAAATGATTAATGTAGAAAAACTATTTGACCTGATCTTTGGAAATGAGAGATGCCTCAGAGGTCAAGGGTAAACAGTAAAAAAATGCCAAGATTATAATTATTATTTTGATGAATACAGATGTCTGACCTTATTTGGTTTTATCATTGTGGGAATTTTACACAAGGAGAAAAAATATAGAAATTCTTTTTGATTACGGACCCCATAGGAAGGCAATAATAAATACCATTACAAAGGCTAAGTAAACACAAGTGTATTTTTATATTTACTGGGAGTTGTGTTATAAGAAAACTATAGCATTCTCCATAGTTTAAAGGGTATCTCCACTCGTTTTTATAAGTTTTGTGAATCCAGTTCTATTGAAGAACGGGAGGTAAAGGAGCTGTGCCTTACCTTCCGTTCTTCAATAGAACACACAGGAGCCAGGAGAGAAGGTAAGAAACGTACCCGCTCGCTCGCTCCCCCGGCGCGTAGTCTTACAGGTCCCGACGGACCTTGTCTTCTATGCGCATGCGTGATCTATGCGCATAGAAGACAAGGTCCGTAGGGACCTGTCAGACCAAGCGCTGGGGGAGCGAGCGAGCGGGTAGCGGGTACGTTTCTTACCTTCTCTCCTGGCTCCTGTGTTCTTAATTAACGGAAGGTAAGGCACAGCTCCTTTACCTCCCGTTCTTCAATAGAACTGGATTCACAAAACTTATAAAAAACGATGAGATACCCTTTAAACTATGGAGAATGCTATAGTTTTCTTATAACACAACTCCCAGTAAATATAAAAATACACTTGTTTTACTTAGCCTTTGTAATGGTATTTATTATTGCCTTCCTATGGGGTCCGTAATCAAAAAGAATTTCTATATTTTTTCTCCTTGTGTAAAATTCCCACAATGATAAAACCAAATAAGGTCAGACATCTGTATTCATCAAAATAATAATTATAATCTTGGCATTTTTTTACTGTTTACCCTTGACCTCTGAGGCATCTCTCATTTCCAAAGATCAGGTCAAATAGTTTTTTCTACATTAATCATTGATTTGTTGCCAAAAGTTCAGAATACTTTAAGAATCTTTAGATTTACTGTTAGCTAAAACAAACAGACAGCATGTACGCTGGTGTGAGCTCCCTCTAGTGGGTTAGCTAAAACAAACAGACAGCATGTACGCTGGTGTGAGCTCCCTCTAGTGGGTTAGCTAAAACAAACAGACAGCATGTACGCTGGGTGGAGCTCCCTCTAGTGGGTTAGCTAAACAACAGACACATGTACGCTGGTGTGAGCTCCCTCTAGTGGGTTAGCTAAAACAACAGGCAGCATGTACGCTGGTGTGAGCTCCCTCTATGGGTTAGCTAAAACAAACAAGGCGCATGTAACGCTGTGTGAGCTCCCTCTAGTGGGTTAGCTAAAAAACAAACAGGCAGCATGTACGCTGGTGTGAGCCCCTCTAGGGTTAGCTAAAACAAACAGCAGCATGTGTACGCTGTGTGTGAGCTCCCTCTAGTGGGTTAGCTAAAACAACAGGCCAGCATGTACGCTGGTGTGAGCTCCCTCTAGTGGGTTAGCTAAAACAAACAGACAGCATGTACGCTGGTGTGAGCTCCCTCTAGTGGGTTAGCTAAACACAACAGACAGCATGTACGCTTGGTGTGAGCTCCTCTAGTGGGTTAGCTAAAACAAACAGACAGCATGTACGCTGGTGTGAGCTCCCTCTTGGGTTAGCTAAAACAAACAGACAGCAATGTACGCTGGTGTGAGCTCCCTCTAGTGGGTTAGCTAAAACAAACAGACAGCATGTACGCTGGTGTGAGCTCCCTCTAGTGGTTAGCTAAAACAAACGACAGCATGTACGCTGGTGTGAGCTCCCTCTAGTGGGTTAGCTAAAACAAACAGACAGCATGTACGCTGGTGTGAGCTCCCTCTAGTGGGTTAGCTAAAACAAAAAACAGCATGTACGCTGGTGTGAGCTCCCTCTAGTGGGTTAGCTAAACAAACAGACAGCATGTACGCTGGTGTGAGCTCCCTCTAGTGGTTAGCTAAAACAAACAGACAGCATGTACGCTGGTGTGACTCCCTCTAGTGGTTAGCTAAAACAACAGACAGCATGTACGCTGGTGTGAGCTCCCTCTAGTGGGTTGCTAAAACAAACAACAGCATGTACGCTGGTGTAGCTCCCTCTAGTGGGTTAGCTAAAACAAACAGGCAGCATGTACGCTGGTGTGAGCTCCCTCTAGTGGGTTAGCTAAAACAAACAGCACATGTACGCTGGTGTGAGCTCCCTCTAGTGGTTAGCTAAACCAAAAGACAGCATGTACGCTGGTGTGAGCTCCTCTAGTGGGTTAGCTAAAACAAACAGGCAGCATGTACGCTGGTGTGAGCTCCCTCTGTGGGTTAGCTAAAACAACAGACATCATGTACGCTGGTGTGAGCTCCCTCTAGTGGGTGTGCTAAAACAAACAGACATCATGTACGCTGGTGTGAGCTCCCTCTAGTGGGTTAGCTAAAACAACAGACAGCATGTACGCTGGTGTGAGCTCCCTCTAGTGGGTTAGCTAAACAAACAGACAGCATGTACGCTGGTGTGAGCTCCCCTAGTGGGTTAGCTAAAACAAACAGACAGCATGTACGCTGGTGTGAGCTCCCTCTAGTGGTTTAGCTAAAACAAACAGACAGCATGTCCGCTGGTGTGAGCTCCCTCTAGTGGGTTAGCTAAAAAAACAGACAGCATGTACGCTGGTGTGAGCTCCCTCTAGTGGGTTAGCTAACAAACAGCAGCATGTACGCTGGTGTGAGCTCCCTCTAGTGGGTTAGCTAAACAAACAGGCAGCATGTACGCTGGTGTGAGCTCCCTCTAGTGGGTTAGCTAAAACAAACAGGCAGCATGTCGCTGGTGTGAGCTCCCTCTAGTGGGTTAGCTAAAACAAACAGACAGCATGTACGCTGTGTGAGCTCCTCTAGTGGGTTAGCTAAACAAACAGACAGCATGTACGCTGGTGTGAGCTCCCTCTAGTGGGTTGCTAAAACAAACAGACAGCATTTACGCTGGTGTGAGCTCCCTCTAGTGGGTTAACTAAAACAAGCAGACAGCATGTACGCTGGTGTGAGCTCCCTCTAGTGGGTTAGCTAAAACAAACGCAGCATGTACGCTGGTGTGAGCTCCCTCTAGTGGGTTAGCTAAACACAACGGCAGCATGTACGCTGGTGTGAGCTCCCTCTAGTGGGTTAGCTAAAACAAGCAGACATCATGTACGCTGGTGTGAGCTCCCTCTAGTGGGTTAGCTAAAACAAACAGACAGCATGTACGCTGGTGTGAGCTCCCTCTAGTGGGTTAGCTAAAACACAGACATCATGTACGCTGGTGTGAGCTCCCTCTAGTGGGTTAGCTAAAACAAACAGCCAGCATGTACGCTGGTGTGAGCTCCCTCTATGGGGTTAGCTAAAACAAGCAGACAGCATGTACGCTGGTGTGAGCTCCTCTAGTGGGTTAGCTAAAACAAACAGACAGCATGTACGCTGGTGTGAGCTCCCTCTAGTGGGTTAGCTAAAACAAGCAGACAGCATGTACGCTGGTGTGAGCTCCCTCTAGTGGGTTAGCTAAAACAAACAGGCAGCATGTACGCTGGTGTGAGCTCCCTCTAGTGGGTTAGCTAAAACAAACAGGCAGCATGTACGCTGGTGTGGAGCTCCCTCTAGTGGGTTAGCTAAAGAAACAGACAGCATGAACCTGGTGTGAGCTCCCTCTAGTGGGTTAGCTAAAACAAACAGGCAGCATGTAACGCTGGTGTGAGCTCCCTCTAGTGGGTTAGCTAACACAACGGCAGCATGTACGCTGGTGTGAGCTCCCTCTAGTGGGTTAGCTAAAACAAACAGGCAGCATGTACGCTGGTGTGAGCTCCCTCTAGTGGGTTAGCTAAAACACAGGCAGCATGTACGCTGTGTGAGCTCCCTCTAGTGGGTTAGCTAAACAACAACAGCATGTACGCTGGTGTGAGCTCCCTCTAGTGGGTAGCTAAAACAACAGCAGCATGTACCTGGTGTGACTCCCTCTGTGGGTTAGCTAAAACAAACAGGCACCATGTACGCTGGTGTGAGCCCCTCTAGTGGGTTAGCTAAAACAAACAGGCACGCATGTACGCTGGTGTGAGCTCCCCTCTAGTGGGTTAGCTAAACAAACAGGCAGCATGTACCTGGTGTGAGAGCCCTCTAGGTTTAGTAAAAACACCAGGCATGTACGCTGTGTGCTCCCCTCTAGTGTTAGCTAAAAACACAGGCAGCATTACCTGGTGTGAGCTCCCTCTGGAGTTTAGCTAAACACAACAGGCAGCTGTTAACCCTTGGTGAGCGCCCTCTACAGGTTAGCTAAAAAAAACAGCATGTCACACTGTTGTGAGCCCCTCTAGTGGTTAGCTAAAACAAACAGACAGCATGTACGCTGGTGTGAGCTCCCTCTAGTGGGTTAGCTAAAACAAACAGACAGCATGTACGCTGGTGTGAGCTCCCTCTATGGGTTAGCTAAAACAACAGACAGCAGTACGCTGGTGTGAGCTCCTCTAGTGGGTTAGCTAAAACAAACAGGCAGCATGTACGCTGGTGTGAGCTCCCTCTATGTGGGTTAGCAAAACAACAAACAGGCAGCATGTACGCTGGTGTGAGCTTTTTTTTTTGTTTTTTTTTTGGTTTTTTGTAAAGCGCCACGGATATGCTGGCACTATATAATCCACAATAATAATATAATGATAATAATAATAATATATTGGTTACCGTTTGTACAATATATCTAGTGACGATGCACTGAGAGGATTATTTCTTAGACTATGTGTATCATTGTTTATACATGATTGTATTGATTGTGGATACACTACATAATATTGTTGTTTTGTTTGGTCACCTGGGGAAATAAGGGGAATGGAAAAGTCAAAAGTTTTCTTTGCTAACAAACTGGGATACATAAATTTTAAATTAAAACATTAAAATCCACTAGAGGGCACTCCACCAGTGTTAACGCTGCTGTTGTGTTTAGCTAATCCACTATGGGACTAACATCAGCGCTAACGCTGCCTGAGTTTTAGCTAACTCCATAGAGGGGCTCTCACACCGTAGCCACGCTGCCTGTTTGTTTAGCTAATCACTAGGGGCGCTCACACCAGCGTACACTGCCTGTTTGTTTTAGCTAATCCACTAGAGGGCGCTCACACCAGGTTGACATGCTGTTTTTTTCTTAGAATCCTGAGGCTCAGGGCGCATCACCACTAGGGTAACAGGTCCTGCTTGTTTTAGCTAACCCCAGAGGGCGCTCAAACCAGTGTTAATGCTGCCTGTTTATTTTAGCTAACAACTAGAGGCGATCACACCAGCGTTAACTGCCTGTTTGTTTTACTAATTCACTAGAGGGGCCTCACACCAGTGTTCAATGCTGCCTGTTTTGTTTAGCTAACCCACTAGAGGGAGCTCACACCAGCGTACATGTTGCCTGTTTGTTTTAGCTAACCCACTAGAGGAGGGGCTCACACCAGCGTACAGGTGCCTGTTTGTTTTAGCTAACCCACAGAGGGAGCTCACACCAGCGTACATGCTGCCTGTTTGTTTTAGCTAACCCACTAGAGGGAGCTCACACCAGCGTACATGCTGCTGTTGTTTTAGCTAACCCACTAGAGGGAGCTCACACCAGCGTACATGCTGTCTGTTTGTTTAGCTAACCCACTAGAGGGAGCTCACCCAGCGTACATGCGGTCTGTTTTTTTAGCTAACCCACTAGAGGGAGCTCACACCAGCGTACATGCTGCCTGTTTGTTTAGCTAACCCACTAGAGGGAGCTCACACCAGCGTACATGCTTGCTGCCTTTGTTTTAGCTAACCACTAGAGGAGCTCACACCCAGCGTACATGCTGCTGTTGTTTGTTTTAGCTAACCCATAGAGGGAGCTAAACCAGCGTACATGCTGTGCTGTTGTTTAGCTAACCCACTAGGGGAGCTCACACCGCGTACATGCTGCGTTTGTTTTAGCTAACCCAGAGGGAGCTCACACCAGCGTACATGCTGCTGCTTGTTTTAGCTAACCCACTAGAGGGAGCTCAAACAGCGTACATGCTGTCTGTTTGTTTTAGCTAACCCACTAGAGGGAGCTCACACAGCGTACATGCTGTCTGTTTGTTGCTAACCCACTAGAGGGAGCCACACCAGCGTACATGTCTGTTTGTTTTAGCTAACCCACTAGAGGGAGCTCACACCAGCGTACACATGCTGTGTCTGGTTTTAGCTAACCCACTAGAGGGAGCTCAACACCAGCGTACATGCGTCTGTTTGTTTTAGCTAACCCACTAGAGGGAGCTCACACCAGCGTACATGATGGCTGTTGTTTTAGCTAACCACTAGAGGGAGCTCACACCAGCGTACATGCTGTTCTGTTTGTTTAGCTAACCCACTAGAGGGAGCTCACACCAGCGTATGTGTCTGTTTTAGCTAACCACTAGAGGGAGCTCACACCAGCGTACATGCTGTCTGTTTGTTTTAGCTAACCCACTAGAGGGAGCTCACACCAGCGTACATGCTGCTTTGTTTGTTTAGCTAACCACTAGAGGGAGCTCACACCAGCGTACATGCTGTCTGTTGTTTAGCTAACCCACTAGAGGGAGCTCACACCAGCGTACATGCCGTTGTTTGTTTAGCTAAACCACAAGAGGACTCACACCAGCGGTACATGTGTCTGTTGTTTTAGCTAACCCACTAGAGGGAGCTCACACAGCATACATGCTGTTGTTTGTTTTAGCTAACCCACTAGAGGGAGCTCACACCAGCGTACATGCTGCCTGTTTGTTTTAGCTAACCCACTAGAGGGAGCTCACACCAGCGTACATGCTGCCTGTTGTTTTAGCTAACCCAATAGAGGGAGCTCACACCAGCGTACATGCTGCCTGTTTGTTTAGCTAACCCACTAGAGGGAGCTCACACCAGCGTACATGCTGTCTGTTGTTTTAGCTAACCCACTAGAGGGGCTCACACCAGCGTACATGTGCTGTTTGTTTTTAGCTAACCCACTAGAGGGAGCTCACACCAGCGTACATGCTGTCTGTTTGTTTTAGCTAACCCACTAGAGGGGCTCACACCAGGTACATGCTGTTTTTTTTTAGTAACCTAGAGGGGCTCACAAGGTTACATGCTGCTTTTGTTTAGCTAACCTCCCGAGGGAGCTCACACCAGGTTAATGTGCCTGTGTTTTTAGCTAACACTAGAGGGCGACACACAGCGTACACTGCCTGTTTGTTTTTAGCTAACACTAGAGGGCTCTCACAACGTGTTATGCTGCCTGTTTTGTTTAGCTAACCCACTAGAGGAGCTCACACCAGCGTACAATGGCCTGTTTGTTTTAGCTAACCCACTAGAGGGAGCTCACACAGCGTAATGGTGCCTGTTTGTTTTAGCTAACCCATAGAGGGAGCTCACACCAGCGGTACATGCTGCCTGGTGTTTTAGCTAACCCACTAGAGGGAGCTCACACCAGCGTACATGCTGTCTGTTTGTTTTAGCTAACCCACTAGAGGGAGCTCACACCAGCGTACATGCTGCCTTGGTTTTAGCTAACCCACTAGAGGGAGCTCACACAGCGTACATGCTGCCTGTTTGTTTTAGCTAACCCACTAGAGGGAGCCACACCAGCGTACATGCTGCCTTTTGTTTTAGCTAAAACCACTAGAGGGAGCTCACACCAGCGTACATGCTGCCGTTTGTTTAGCTAACCCACTAGAGGGAGCTCACACCAGCGTTCATGCTGTCTGTTTCTTTAGCTAACCCACTAGAGGGAGCTCACACCAGCGTACATGCTGCCTGTTTGTTTTAGCTAACCCACTAGAGGGAAACACACCAGCGTACATGCTGCCTGTTGTTTTAGCTAACCCACTAGAGGGAGCTCACACCAGCGTACTGCGTCTGCTTGTTTTAGCTAACCCACTAGAGGGAGCTCACACCAGCGTACATGCTGTGTTTGTTTTAGCTAACCCACTAGAGGGAGCTCACACCAGCGTACATGCTGTCTTTTTGTTTTAGCTAACCCACTAGAGGGAGCTCACACCAGCGTACATGCTGTCTGTTTGTTAGCTAACCCACTAGAGGGAGCTCACACCAGCGTACATGCGTCTGTTGTTTTAGCTAACCCACTAGAGGGAGCTCAACCAGCGTACATGCTTGCTGTTTGTTTTAGCTAACCCACTAGAGGGAGCTCACACCAGGTACATGATGTCTGTTTGTTTTAGCTAACCCACTAGAGGGAGCTCACACCAGCGTACATGCTGCTGTTTGTTTTAGCTAACCCACTAGAGGGAGCTCACACCAGCGTACATGCTGCCTGTTTGTTTAGCTAACCCACTAGAGGGAGCTCACACCAGCGTACATGCTGTCTGCTTGTTTTAGTAACCCACTAGAGGGAGCTCACACCAGCGTACATGCTGTCTGTTTGTTTAGCTAACCCACTAGAGGGAGCTCACACCAGCGTACATGCTGTCTGTTTGTTTAGCTAACCCACTAGAGGGAGCTCACACACAGCGTACATGCTGTCTGTTTGTTTTAGCAACCCACTAGAGGGAGCTCACACCGCGTACATGCTGCTGTTTGTTTTAGCTAACCCACTAGAGGGAGCTCACACCAGCGTACATGCTGCCTGTTTGTTTAGCTAACCCACTAGAGGGAGCTCACACCAGCGTACATGCTGCCTGTTTGTTTTAGCTAACCCACTAGAGGGAGCTCACACCAGCGTACATGCTGTCTGTTGTTTTAGCTAACCCTAGAGGGAGCTCACACCAGCGTACATGCTGTCTGTTTGTTTTAGCTAACCCACTAGAGGAGCTCACACCAGCGTACATGCTTGGTGTTTAGCTAACCCACTAGAGGGAGCTCACACCAGCGTACATTGTGTGTTTGTTTTAGCTAACCCACTAGAGGGAGCTCACACCAGCGTAATGCTGTCTGTTTGTTTTAGCTAACCACTAGAGGGAGCTCACAACCAGCGTACATGAGTCTGTTTGTTTTAGCTAACCCACTAGAGGGAGCTCACACCAGCGTACATGATGTCTGTTTGTTTTAGCTAACCCACTAGAGGGGAGCTCACACCAGCGTACATGCTGCTGTTTGTTTTAGCTAACCCACTAGAGGGAGCTCACACCAGCGTACATGCTGTCGTTTGTTTAGCTAACCCACTAGAGGGAGCTCACACCAGCACATACATGCTGCCGTTTGTTTTAGCTAACCACTAGAGGGAGCTAATCACACCGGTACATGCTGCCTGTTTGTTTAGCTAACCCACTAGAGGGAGCTCACACCAGCGTACATGCTGTCGTTTGTTTTAGCTAACCCACTAGAGGGAGCTCACACCAGCGTACTGCTGTGTGTTGTTTTAGCTAACCCACTAGAGGGAGCTCACACCAGCGTACATGCTGTTGTTTGTTTTAGCTAACCCACTAGAGGGAGCTCACACCAGCGTACATGCTGTCTGTTTGTTTTAGCTAACCCACTAGAGGGAGCTCACACCAGCGTACATGCTGTCTTTTGTTTTAGCTAACCCACTAGAGGGAGCTCACACCAGCGTACATGCTGTCTGTTGTTTTAGCTAACCCACTAGAGGGAGCTCACACCAGCGTACATGCTGTCTGTTGTTTTAGCTAACCCACTAGAGGGAGCTCACACCAGCGTACATGCTGTCTGTTTGTTAGCTAACCCACTAGAGGGAGCTACACCAGCGTACAATGCTGTCTGTTTGTTTTAGCTAACCCACATAGAGGGAGCTCACACCAGCGTACATGCTGTCTGTTTGTTTTAGCAACCCACTAGAGGGAGCTCACACCAGCGTACATGCTGTCTGTTGTTTTAGCTAACCAATAGAGGGAGCTCACACCAGCGTACATGCTGTCTGTTTGTTTTAGCTAACCCACTAGAGGGAGCTCACACCAGCGTACATGCTGCCTGTTTGTTTTAGCTAACCCACTAGAGGGAGCTCACACCAGCGTACATGTGCCTGTTTGTTTTAGCTAACCCACTAGAGGGAGCTCACACCAGCGTACATGCTGCCTGTTTGTTTTTAGCTAACCCACTAGAGGGAGCTCACACAGCGTACATGCTGCCTGTTTGTTTTAGCTAACCCAATAGAGGGAGCTCACAACCAGCGTACATGCTGCCTGTTGTTTTAGCTAACCCACTAGAGGGAGCTCACACCAGCGTACATGTGTGTTTGTTTTAGCTAACCCACTAGAGGGAGCTCACACCAGCGTACATGCTGTCTGTTTGTTTTAGCTAACCCACTAGAGGGAGCTACACCAGCGTACATGCTGTCTGTTGTTTTAGCTAACCCACTAGAGGGAGCTCACACCAGCGTACATGCTTGTCTGTTTGTTAGCTAACAGTAAATCTAAGATTCTTAATATTCTGAACTTTTTGGCAACAAATCAATGATTAATGTAGAAAAAACTATTTGACCTGATCTTTGGAAATGAGAGATGCCTCAGAGGTCAAGGGTAAACAGTAAAAAAATGCCAAGATTATAATTATTATTTGATGAATACAGATGTCTGACCTTATTTGGTTTATCATTGTGGGAATTTTACACAAGGAGAAAAAATATAGAAATTCTTTTTGATTACGGACCCCATAGGAAGGCAATAATAAATACCATTACAAAGGCTAAGTAAACCAAGTGTATTTTTATATTTACTGGGAGTTGTGTTATAAGAAAACTATAGCATTCTCCATAGTTTAAAGGGTATCTCCTCGTTTTTATAAGTTTGTGAATCCAGTTCTATTGAAGAACGGGAGGTAAAGGAGCTGTGCCTTACCTTCCGTTCTTCAATAGAACACACAGGAGCCAGGAGAGAAGGTAAGAAACGTACCCGCTCGCTCGCTCCCCCGGCGCGTAGTCTTACAGGTCCCGACGGACCTTGTCTTCTATGCGCATGCGTGATCTATGCGCATAGAAGACAAGGTCCGTAGCCGTAGGGACCTGTCAGACCAAGCGCTGGGGGAGCGAGCGAGCGGGTAAGTTTCTTACCTTCTCTCCTGGCTCCTGTTTGTTCTATTGAAGAACGGAAGGTAAGGCACAGCTCCTTTACCTCCCG